>OU343220.1:325578894-325749869 GCA_910596185.1 Chrysanthemum makinoi | reverse complement strand
GGAATATTAGGAGTTCATCTAGTTCTATAAGAAGCATCAAATGGCCGATCAATCCCCTAAGAAACAAACTAATTACAAAAGGACCATATTCAAAATAGGAAGTATTCCATCCAAATCTACTAGCAATTGTTTCAAAATGGATTCCACTCTGTAGATTATTTAAGTTTTCAAGATCCAACGTGACTTACACACCTAGATCTTGCCTTAAGTGGATGCCTGGGAAAAATCTTCGAGAATATTAAACCTAAAGGGATTTCTATTACACTCTAGATCAAACTGCGGCAACATCCAATAGTGCGGTTACTCATGTCACTAACTCATCTATTTGCAACACTACATGTGCTTCTAGTGCAAAGTGTCCTCAGCCTTGTACAATGCTCAATTCAATCATGAACATCATGACTGTTTCCATCGAAATGAAGATTGCTCACTGGGAATTATAGCTTGGCGTAATTGATGTACCTCACTTTGAATCCTCGCTCGACCGGGAACTTCGCTCTCATGAATCGCTGTACATAGTTTTCACTTGTATTTAAAAAAATAAAAAAAAATAAAATCAAAATCATTTCCTTAAATTATTAATTAAATCTTTACCCACAATCTGATAAAGATGTATCTCGGTCGATAACATCTACGGTTCTAGAAATGTCATTCAATAATGACACAGGACCATAGATGAAGTTCGAACAAAAGATATACTCTAGTTTTATAACGGGAGGTTAGAATTCAATCAATGTTCATTGGTGACATTGATTGAGGGGAAGAATATTTCAAGTTATCTCGCTTCACCTCGCATCATTGTTTGATATGTATTGTGTGTCACGTGATGTTTATGTCATGATTCGTTATGTCCACTATGTTAGATAGCTTATCTATGTTATGTCACTTTTGGTACTTGTCATATTATTCAACATGAATGCTTTTTATTCAATTGTATTTGCATGCAACTGATAAGTACAAGGACTGAAAGTGTCAATAGTGCAAATTTAGATAGATAGCGACTTGCTTTAATCTGGGATAGCGACTTGGATTTACTAACGGGTAGCGACTTGTCCTTAATCTTAACTAGCGAGTTGCCTTTTCTACAAATACAGGGACTGCAGTGTGAACTTAGTAAACTTGGAAAACCATTCTTAACCCATAGCACTTGTTTCAAGTTACTATTTTCTAAAACTCAAAAGTTTTTCCCGTTTTCTCGCGGACCGCTTTCTTGCTAGCGACTTGCTTGTGGTAAGGTTTATATCAACGTTTTGTTTCAAACATGTAGATTATATACATCTCTAACTCAGCCTTAACGCATTCCTCCCGCGCATTTGATCTTGACGGCCACCCCCCCCTTAGGTTTGTTAATGGATTCGTTTAAATGGGAACACTTGATTTAATTAGGTGTTGTTTGGATTCACTAGGATAGATGTGAGGATTCAGTTGTATGTTTAAATGGGTCTTTGCGCAAATTGTTGTATCACTCGTATGTGTTTCCTTTTGGGTTGTGTTTCTGTTTAAGCTTGTGGGTTAATTGTACATGTTCATTGTAGCGATTTGATTGTGTTATTCTAATGGCTATATATGTTGATTGGATAGTGGTTATTGCGTATGTTCGTCCAAGTTCTTGGTAGCGACTTACCCGATAAGCTTAATGTTCTTGGTAGCGGTTGGTTATAGATTCTCATGAAGTTGTGATATCTTAATACATTATTGCTAGCGACTTGCTTTGTAACCGGGTAATCGTAATTGTAGCGACTTGGACTTATAACTTTTGATAGCGACTTGTCTTGACAAGTTAGCGACTTGCTTAAACTTTTTCATAAAAGCGACTTGTTAAGTATTTTTCTTATAGTGACTTGTTTTGACAAGTTAGCGACTTGCTATATCATTTTCACAATGGCGACTTGTCACTAATTTTTGTAGCAACTTGCTTTGTCAAATTGTTTAAAGCGATTTGCATAATAATTTCATGATATTAACTTGGCTCTGTTTTTCCTCAGAAGCGACTTGTCTTGACAAAACACTCATAGCGACTTGCTATAACAATTTTTGTTTAAGCAATGTGAATCTGGTTTCTCTTGTAGTGACTTGATTTGACAACTTGTTTTAACAACTTGTTATAACACTTCCACTATAGCATCTTGTCTTATGAAAACCTATTATAGTAATTTTGTTTTTAACTATTTTGGCTCAAAACAAATTGTCTCTTGAAAACTTTGTCAAAATGATTTGTTACTTTGAAAATTACTAAACATCTTAATCTATTTTCTAAGCATGTCATTCTGTTTATGGGTAATCAGTCATGTCTGCTACTCTTTGTGCTTATGTCATAAGGTTGCATTAAAAGTGGTTCAGCTAACCATGTCTAATCTAACATGCTCTCAATACGTTGTTGTCTCAGGTGTTTCTGCTGAATTTCAAATGGCTAATACAACTTCATCCGAGAACCTTGCTACCTCTACTCCATCCATTGTTCTTACAGAAAATGAAATTCTTCCGTAAGACAAATGGGTAGAGATTGGGAAAAGTAATATGTAGTATGGAAAGGATTCAACAAGATCCAATCTTCAAGGTGGCTATTGATATTCTTAAAAACACTAACTTCTTTAGTGCCCTAACCAAAATGTCCATTTCATTTACCTACAACAATTTTGGAACACCATCACTTGGGACAAGATCACAACCACTTATTCTTGCAAGCTTGATGATAAGGAATTTGAAATCACATCTCACATTCTCAAGAAGGCCCTAGGAATCACACCATGTGACCCTACCATACAATCACCTCCACCTAGTGGAAGAGTTAATAGACTTTCTAAAATGATTTGGGTTATCAAGTTAACATAACAAGTACGATATCATCATCACCGACACATGTATCAACCTTGGAGAGCCATTACTACCATTCTCAACTTATGTTTATCCGCAAAACCTCAGTGGTTCGATAAAGTAAGGATACCAATTCATGAAATCCTATGGGGTCTCGCAAAGTGAACATTGATGTCTCGAACGTATTGGGAAGAATTCTCATTGTCGATGCACACTTTCATCACCGATAGAACAAATGTTCAGAATCAAGCTCAAGGAAGAAAGAAAGTACACAAACTTGTGATTCCTAGCATAAGATTCTCGGCTTGTCATCCAGCTTGCAATGTGACGATAACTTTAATCCTAGGAGTGAATCGGTCCTCTATAATGCTAGAGATGAATTTGTTCTCGGAACCTCAAGTATGTTGCCGAGGGTTAATAAAGAGATCTTTGGAAAGCCAATCCTCGATGCACTCTACAGATGATATTAAGAAGACTGACTACTTCAGATTATTCAAGAAAAAGGGTACCGATGCAATGTTGATGACGACCCAATCCCTCACAAACTTCAAGTCTACAAAGTCTACCTCCAGACTAAATCATCCTCTAAAACCTCATATGCCCATCCCAAGAAGAGGCGAGATAGATCTCAATCTACCAACACTTCTTCGTAAGTAAAAAGAGAAAGAATGATCTTTAAAAGGAAAAATGGGAACCGAGGCACCAAAGGGTATTAAAATTTAATTGTTGATGAAGACGATGCCGATTTGCAACAAGGAATTAAACAAAGCCCTCGAAAGCTTGAACATGAGACCACCGGTTGAGTACAAGTGTTAAGAGAACCTGAGCTGCCACCAAACAACTTCAATCACACAAGACAAAGGAAAGGATTGTTGGTGTAGATGTTGAACAAGCCGCCACATGCTTCTAACCATCTCTTCTTCACCGCCAAGAACTACCAACCAATTTAAATTTAAGAAAAGAAGCATTGAATCATCTTCAGCTCAGGAACCAACTGAACGAAAAGGAGGTATCCAACACAGAAGATACACTTGCATCAAGTGATACCCAATCGATAAGAATGATGAAGAAGAATTGTGAAAGACTATCAAGAGAACCTTGAGTCAAGATCGATGAACACATGCACATGGAAGAACCAAACATGTCTATCGGTTCTCTATCCTCATTGAAGAACCTAGATACAAACTTCTCTTTCGGTGATCAATTCTTAAATGACAAACCCACGCATACGAGTCTTTTAAGTAAGGTGATGAGAAAGAAGAAGCCGAGTCCATGTATATACCAACATTCAAGAAGACACATCAACCATTCCCCCGATGTCAAGACCTACTCATGCAACCGCACTTCCACCGCCCAAACCCGCTCAAACAACCGCACTCCAACACCGAACCTACTAAAGATCTATCACTTGAACCAGTGATTACGCAGTACTGACACTCCATTGACTCCACCGGCCACCACCTCAAATTTACATCGATCAATTGCTCGACAAAGCAGTGAAAAGAATTGAAGCTCTTGAAAGACAACTGCCTAAATCTATCGATGTCCTCGAATCGTGTCTACGTGCGTTGGAAACCTTAACTTTGATGAAGGTAGCAGACGCCTGAAGGCAAAGTTAAGGATGTTATTGAATGGGCAATGCAAGCTCCTCTGATTCAACGGTTTAAAGACCTACCCATTTCAGATATGAGAGTTGTCCTTTCAGACAAGATGTATGAAGCTAACGAACATAAGGATGAGGTCCATAAGAAGTTATTTGAGGCTCTCGAAGAATCGATTAAGCACGACAATCATATACAGTTTATGAAGGACATTGGAGAAAGGGAGGCTAAGAAGAAAAGGAGGATGGTATGTGCTAAAACACATACTTTTTCTATATCAAAATAGACCCAAAATAACCAAGAAAGAGCCGTTTATTGCTAATATTTGCTGTTTTCTTGAGTTTATGCATGTGCAGGTACGGATATGTCAAAACACGCAAAAGATAGCCAATCACAAAACCCGAGCACGAGAGACAAAGAGTGCTAAAACTGAGCCGGAAGGTCAGAATTGAGCATCTGTGAAGATTTTCATGATGAGAGGATGATTTTTGAAAGATATGATCAACTTTGAAGAAAATTCAGAATCAGTCCTCAACTTTCAAAAATTGGCAGAAAATACCCCTGAATTTCAGAAATGGCAAAATTGGCCCTTGGTTTATTTGAGAATGACAAGAATGATCCTTGGAAGACATTTTCAGAATTTACAGTTTGGTCCCTGGATTTTCAGATTGTACACTAATGGTCCTTGAAATAATACACAAATCCATTACTAGTCCAAGTTTAATATACCATTGGCCCATTTGAAACCCCAAGCCCAACTAAGCCAACCGGATCCACACCTTACCCGTTTCCTTCTACCAGACCCGGTCAAATAAAGTCAAAAGTAATAAAAAATTACAACTCCCTTTTTACCCGCCATATTCATCCCGAAATTACCCAAGACTTAAGAACCCTAATATACCCCCATGTTCAATTCGTTCAATTAGGCAAATCAAAAGGCAATTAAGTAATATCACCTGACACATGACTGACACACGGATGCCACGCTGGCAATCCGTGTGTCATTCACCTCAAATACTCTTCTCTGATTGGTTAGTGGTGCGTGGAGGATTCAATCCAAGGGCTGAAATTGCTGGGATGAGGTGTATTGATGATCTAAAGGCTATAATTCGACATGAGAAAACACAAGAAGCTTGTTTCCAGACCCTTCCAAGAGCTGAGCTTGGCTATAAATAGCCCCTTCCATCACAAGCTGAAGACACCTTTAATTTCCAGTAGCATAGTTGTAGTTTAATTCTGTTTTAATGTTTTCAAGTAATATTAAGCTTTTGTAATCTCTCTTTGTAATCTCAGTTTTTATGATTTAATGAAAATTACTTTTATCCTTAAAACTGTGTTTAAGCTTTAAATGTTTTTCATTATTGTTGTTTAAAATTGTTAATCTCATATTAAGCTCATCTTAGCTTATTGCAGTCTATTTCTCAATTTATTCAAAAATACAAAAAAATCAATAAAATAAAAAATAAAAATAAAAAAAATATTGCAATTCCACTTATTAGCTTCATGAAGTTGTGCTACTGTTTTAATAAGCCTTTATAAGCTTTTTCATAGCTTAGTGAAGGTTTGTTTCTGTTTGTATTTCAAGTCACAAAGAAATTTCTCTTACTCAGTCAATTCTAGTTAAAGGAAAGCTGCATAATGGTTAATTCAAGGATCTGATCAGAACCAGGGATTGGAATGAGCTTAATTGTGCATGGTATAGTTATTGGTTAAGTCCTGATACTTGAGTCTTATTTAGGTTAGTTATCATTATTTCAGTCACTACTTTTCACTCTAGTACACTAGAAGTCAAATTCAATAGTAATCTATCTTTATGTTCTTATCAGATGGAATTTTTGTGATCATAAGCTGCAGTTAGGCTTAGAATAGGATAATCTAGCTCAATTTAGCTTCATTTCATCTTAGTTTAACAAAATCAGTCTAATAATTTGAATCAAATCTCACTTTGGTCAACCATTTGCAAAACTGTCTTTAAGTCAAAAGGTACAAACACAGTTTTTACCAAAGTTTGTAGATTTTTAGTGGCTTCAATTCTGGTTCAATATTATTGAGATTTTGGGAAAAGTAAATTCAGCTGGTCTAGTTTTCATAACAGATTTTTGTGGAATTTTTTGGAGTACTTAGCAGCTCTAAATAAGCTGCTCAATAAGCCGTTATCTCCCCTGTTCACACTCAGCAAACATTTAGTGTGAACGGGGTTCCGCGGTCAACCTCTGGCGTGAGAGTAAGTAAGGGTTTTTAGAGAGATAAAGTTAGTAGAGAGAGAGTGAGTATGTGTTACCGTTTGAATAGTGGCGAGGCCCCTATTTATATGGTTGACCTTTCTGTCGTGTTCTCAAAGTCACGGGACGTGAGAGCGACAGTTTATAATTGGGGAGTGACGTAGGTCAACTCCAGAGTTTGTCCCGTTGTTATGATAGTGATGTTTTTTAGCGGGAATTTGTCCCGCTTTCCCTTTTTGGGGACTGCAGGCTGCATGTTGTGTGGAGGAAATTGAATCTGCAATACAAGTGCTTATGTAATAAGCACTTGAATAAGCCAAATGATCACCACAAGCTACCAAACTGAAACAAAAGTATTAATATGCTAAAACTACTAAAATGCAGCAAGAAACAACAATCCTTAACCTCGGATAACACTTAAACAGATTTGATTATTTGAGTACTTATGCTAAAACAAAGGTGAGGGTACTACTTTGAGCTCAAGCATAAGCCACCAAATGCTGAAACTTAAAAACAGTATTAGAACTTGAAGTTGACCGTTGGCTACTTGTAAACCAAGGATTAGCCTTGGAAGCTCTTTTGAGCTTTGCCAAGCTCTAATATATCGAGAAAACTCAAGATAATGAGTTGAGTGAACAGGCCAAATGAGCCCTGTTGGACAAGCTTATTTGAAGCTTATAGAAAATTTCCAAAAATCTATAAAAATGACAACAAGAAAGTAGACCAGTTGAGGTTTTAAGAACAACAAGTCTCACTTGATTTGGACCAATAATGAACCTGTGAAAAATCTTACTAGTTGGCCTAAAACCGTTTTTGCAAATATTTTAACTTTTGACAGATTTGTGAATTTGACTTTTGTGAATTTTAATCCTAATTTGTTAACTGATATTGATGTTTTGTGGTATAATGAGACTAAGACAAGCTACTCTAGTGATTTCTGAGCATGAAACAAGGTTTTGATTTCCCAAACTCTTAACAGTTAATGGATTAAGACAGTTAAAACTAGATTTTGACTTTTAAAGGTGTGCAGGTGCAAATTATGACTTGAATTGAGTACAAATGAGCATAATAAACATAAAACAACAGACCTCAACTCTTTAACAAATCTAAACAGCTTTAAGTAGCAAATCTAAACACCATTTTATTGACTGATATGTAATTTTAATGGGACCAATTACTGATTTATCTAAAACAAATACTTAAACTGATTTTAACTAACCTAAATACAACTAATCAAACAGGTTCCAAAGGTTTAATGACCACAGGTTCAAGTACAAACACAAACCATATAAAATTGAAAAGGAGAAAACAAGCTCACAAGTGTCCAAATTGCTTGTAGCTTAAACCAAACCCAAATACTACTACTCTATATCAAATCCAACCCAAACATCATAGGAACACCCATTATCCTCTTCCAACTCGCTTACCCATTTTTGCTTATTGAGTTGACTTTTGTTGACCAAAGATGAAAACTGCTTGTACCTACTTGATAAACTCACTAAAAGCTATAATAAGCTTCAATGAGCTTATTTGAACTTGAAAAAAGCTTGTTGAAGCTTGGATGTAACAGTTGAAGTTTGCAATTTGAAACAAAGAACTTGAAATTTGAATTCTTAACATAATCTTGAATTAACACTTAAAAACTTAGTACAATGATTTTTTAACTTAAGATTGATGCATTTAAACTGGAAATTACAAATTTGAAGCTAAGTTAAAACATTGGTATTAAAAACGAAATACATGAAAATTAAAAATTAATCATCGCTTCATCTTTCCTTTCTTCCTTTTTATGCTTTAGAACTCCTCCACGTGTCCTTCCGAGAGAAATCCTTTTCTTGACCAATGGGAGAGTTTTGAGTGTTAGCTCATTTTGGCGGGAAAGTCAGTTTGACTTGTAGCTCTGCATTTCATCAACTAGGGGGGGTGGCATTTAATGTGGTGGGAAAAGTGGGTAATGGTGATGATGAGGGGGAAGAAAGGTGAAAAGGTGATGGGAGAGGTGGAGTATAGTTGCAGGCAACTGGGTTGGGGAAGAAGCAGGAGGTGGCGGCAAGTGGTTTATTTGACTTTGTTTGATTTGGGGTTCAAAATAGAAAAGACAGGGGGGGTCAAATGGGTATAATGTGGTCCAATTCATTTTTGACAAGGATATGTTAGGTTTAATATGACAATCCAAGGTGCAATTCTTCCAAACTTGAGGGCCGCCCGCCATTTTTCCAAAGTTCTCACAAGGGTTACTTTTGACAAGTTTTGAAAGTACAAGTACCATTTTGACATTTTCAAATTCTCAAAGGACTAAACTTGACAATTTTGAAAGTTAAAGGACCTAAGTTGTAATTTTGTGAATTTAAATCTCAAGGACCAATTTTGACAACTTAGGAATACCTAGGGACTTGAAATGATATTTTTCTTTATTTAGATTTACCGGTGACTATTTTTGACAATCACAAACTTGGGGACTAAACGCCAATTATGCAAACTTGATACGTTTTTCATCCGATTTTGATATTTTTGCATTTAAAACACATAAAACACTTATTTGTGATATTTTAATCATTTTGATGCATTTCTCAGTATTTTCGATGTTTTGCGCTTTAAAAATGAAATAAAAAATGATGAGATTTACACACTCATCAAACTGATCATCATAAGTCCGGGCGAGATTCCCTACCTTTGCGTGGGGGCGCTGGTTGTGGCCTCCTTCTGACGAAGTATCTCCACCCGCTGACCTTCCTTTGGTACCGCTGGACAATGGTTGAGTGACCACCACGGTTATGTGTTTGGTCTCATACCACCAGATGAGTGCGGGGAGGATCATACGCGATCAATAGGTATCCTTTACATACAAATGAAACGAACTCAAGTTTTTTAAACGGTATCATATAGGTACTTTTCCTTTTTAAAAATCTATGAATAAATAAATAAATAACAAGAGCTAAAAACAAAATTATACTTTTTGTTCCATAGTTTGATAATAAAAAAATTATAAAAATGTAAAAGAAAATAAGGGAGCATTAAAATCTTTTTAGAGGGCATTATAACTTTCCCTTATTACTTTTCTTACCAATGTCACATTTTATCATATCAAGGTTTGTAATCAAGGTTTTTAGAGTATGATGTCATGTAAAAAGGTTTTCAAAGATTTTGTGTTTTATATCATAGCCAACTTCTTTAACGAATGTGGTAAAACCGTGCTACATCATTATTTCCTCTTGTGCTACCGACGATCCAGTCTTTTCACGTGACATGTTTATGCCCATTATTTGTTTATTGAACCATGTCAAGCGTCTAATATCTCGTTTGTAACAAGTAAATGAAATCATACGTAAACTTTTGAGGCATATATCGTTTGTAACAAGTAAATGTCAACCGTCTAATATCTCGTTTGTAACAAGTAAATGTCAATCGTCTCTATGGCAAACCTTTGAGGCATATATCGTCCTTGGTTTGGGCATATACCGTCCTTGTGGAAAACTTTTGAGGCATATATCGTCTCTGGTTTGAGACGATACATGCCACAAAAGTTTGCCACATGGACGGTTTTTGCAGTTTCGAAATGTTTGGGATAAAACATGCCAATTTGCCAAACTTTAGAGACGATTTATGTAATTTACTCTTGATTATAAATCATATATAAATGGTTTGATTAATAAAGAGACATTGGGCCTTCACGTCTAAAGTTACCATATCCGCGAGGAAAATCAATAGAGTTGATAGCAGTTGAGTGAAACAATTTAAGGTGTTCTATGTTGTTAAACAAGTTATTTATCTACTTGTGATTTTATGTTTTAATTATTGTATAACATGATTTGGTGTTATATATGGATAGTTTGTCCCACATAGATAGAAAGTAAGAGTGGAAGGTGTCATAACGAAGTGAAACTTCGTCATCGCGCCACATCAGAATCCCATTTTCCCACAACTAACCACAACAAACCCCCTCCTCACTCATAAGGCTGCCCACAGTAGGGGGATTCAATCCTACTTTTCCCTCACACGCACTTCTCTCTCCAAAATGATCTTCAAGGCAGGTGATTTCCCCGCAAGAAGGGTTATATTGTTTTTTTTTTTTAATTTAAAAACATTTTTAACACAAAATAAAATTTCATTAATATTAAAACGCTACAGCTATAATGCTAAATAAAACAATACGAAATACATAAATCTAATGAATGCTCCCCGCATTGAGTTATACGAGGGAGTACGAGAACCGCAAATCCCTCGAACAGAGGTTCCCCGTAGCTCGTTGGTAGTCGTTGATGCACCAACACCATCGTCTTTGTTCTCCGATAGCTCCAATTGATTTTGTGCCTGATGTTGTTCGTTATCATCGAAACAACTTTCCACAACTTGTCAGCAACCTCGCGATCTTTGCGGGCTTGATCTTTCAAAAATTTGTCGATCACAAATTTCTAGTAATGTCGCGGCAATTCGTAGTTTTTGTCCATTTGTTCTTCCGCCGCCTCGTCAAACAATTCGATGACGCTTATAATAGCGGTTTTTCGAGCCTCATCGTCGATATTACATTGATTTTGAACGCATAATTTGCATATCTTCAAATGAATGGGGAGACGGCAAAGCATATTAAATCGTGTGTAGAAAAGTATTTTGAGTTTGAATTGTGTGAAATAGATTTGTGGATTGAAGTGTGTTTGTATTGTGTATTTATAGGGTGACATTTTTTTTTTTTTTTTTAAACCTTGCAACGGTTATAAAATTGTTTGTTCTTATCGATCGTATATACGACCGGTTTCTATTTTTTTGTTAGGCGATCGACATGCCCACAATAGGACGATCGACAAGCATCGATCGCTTGGAGCAAAGGATCGACAAGGGATTCGTTCTACTGCGTTTAGCCTAACAAACCTCAACTTCTTCATTTGGGGCCCACCACTACCACTTTATTTTTTTTATTCAATTTTCACTTCCAAATAAAAACTAAATAAATTCATTTCATTCAAATTAAAAATACAATACATAACTAAACCTCAAACTCTTCATCTAAACTAAATTTATTTATTAAATAAAAATACAAAACAATATATTCAAAATATAAAGTAAAAAAAAAAAAAAAAAAATTGAATGTAAAACGTTGCTACTCTATTCACCACAAGTACAACTTTCTCATCCATTAAAAAAAACACTTTACTGTGCTTCTTCTTCCTCCTACAAACACACACTAAAACACACACTACAAAAACACACAACAATACAAACACACAAACACACACTAATAACACAAATCAAATAAGAGGGAAAAAGAAATATATACGTTTTTCTGCTTTTGTGTCAGACTCCCCTCTCGTCGTCCCGACGATTTCAAGTCCCACGGCGGATCACGGCGAGCCACCTCGGTGTGGCGGCGAGCCACGGCGGGGCTCCACGTCACCCACGGCGAGCCACAACCAACTCCACATCGGGTGCTCTAATAGTGGTGAGATTTTTATAACTATTTTCATGTGCTTAAAGTGAACGAAATCAGTATAGCTTTTTATTTGTAGCATACTAGCATACATATTATTGGTTTCTTTTTTTCTTACCTAGTTAATTGTTTCATAGAGTAAAAACACAACGAATAAATAAGCACCAACGCGTGTTTTATTGGGCAGGCCTATAAGGGAGGACCTATACTTCGAAGTTGGAAGTGCACTGATAGACTCAATTAGATTTCACTTAAGAAATGTTAACTGAATATCAATGGAGATTAACAACTAGATATCCAACGCGATAGAAATGGAGATGGTAGTTGATTAATCAAGAATTGTGAAAGTTTGTTACAATGAATGAGAGAGAAAGGTAATTGATTTATTACAAGAATGATAACAACTGAATCTACCAAATGACTACTTATACACAAGTTTAGAAATTGATTAACTAACTTTGGGCGCCAAAGTTAGTTATTTCAAGTGTCCAATTTGACTTGAAGGTCTTTTGGTACATATCAACTCCATCCTCCTTAGAAAATTTCTTGTCTCAAGAAATAGTTGGAACATCAAAGTCTGGAAACCTTGGATCAAATCTCGCATACACTTCCCAAGTAGCTTCTTCCACACTTCTCTAGACCAACCGCACAGTAACATACATCACAGCTTATTGTTAAGTTTTTCTAGCCTTCTCTCCAAAATTGCTTGAGGCCCCGAAAGACAATAGTCCATCTTCTCTTAATCAGGGCAGACTTCCCATCGATGGTTATTTCCACTACACTTTTAAGTTGTGAAATGTGAAAAACAGGATGAATTAGACTATGACTAGGCAATGTGAGCTTGTAAGCAACCTTTCCAATTCTTTCTTCCACTTTGAAAGGACCATGGTATTTAGCCAGAGCTTATGTTGTTGTCCTTGTCTAACTGTGGACTGTTATGAGGTTGAAGTTTAAGATACACCTAGCCACCCACTTGAAACTCTCTGCTGGCTTCTGCCCTTGTTAGCCCGATTTTGCATCCTATCTTGAGCCCTTTTTAGATGAAATTTCAACATTCAGATAGTTTGTTCTCTAGTCTGCCAATGTTCTCAGTCAACTTTTCTACCTCGCTATCTCCTCGACATAGAATATGGATCTGTGGAGTCTGACCATACATGACTTCATAAGGAGTTGTTTGTATAAGTGTGAAAATTAGTATTATACCAAAATCTGCCAAACCATTGGCCATTCCTTGGCTTCTCTCCACACATGCACCTCAAATAACATCCCAAACTTCTATTGACAACTTCAGTTTGTCCATCTGTTTGAGGGTGATAGGTCATGACAACTTCAGCTTTAACCTTTAATGTCCCAAATAGAGCTTTCCAGAAATTACTTACAAACACCTTATCTCTCTCACATCGATGATTGATTCGTAACCCATGTAACTGTGATACTCCATCCAAGAAAGTTTGAGCCACTTGACTAGCAAGAAAAGGGTGAGATAAAGCCATAAAATGAGCATACTTGCTGAGCTTGTCCACCACTACCATAATAACAGTTTTGCCATGTGAATTAGGTAGTTTTTCAATGAAATCCATGCTAATTTCAGTCCATACCTTGTCGAATAGGCAATGGTTGCAATAATCCCGGATAAGCACTAAGATCGTTTTGTCTTTGCAAATGTCACAATCTCTTACAAATTGTTTCACCATTCTTTTCATTCCCTTCCAATAAAAAAGAGAACTGATCTTCTTAGTAGTAACTTGGACCCCTGAATGTCCTCCAATGGCTTCAGTATGGAAGTGTGTTATGAGTTGAAGTTTCATTGCTGGATCATTAGCTACCATGATTTTGCCCTTCCTCCTTAACAAATCATCATCAAAAGTTAATTTGTTCCTTTTATAGCTTTTGTTTTTTATTGATTGAATCAAATTCTTCATAGTATCATCAGCTTCCATCCGCCTTAATCTTATCCAACACATCACTTGCCACAGAACTCACCACCATTTGTAAAAATTCACCACTATGGTTAACCCTTGACAAAGCATCTGCCGTGATTCTCATTCCCCTTCTTGTATGCTATTTCATAATCAAAACCAAGCAACTTAGGTAACCACTTAAGCCGAATGGAGTAGTTAACTTCGTCCAGAAATACTTGAGACTCAAGTGGTCAGTTCTAATTTTAAAATGCCTTTCAAGCAAATACCCTTCCATTTTTCCGTAGCTGCATACAATGACTAAAACTCTTTTCATATAGAGACTTTGGTGCTTCACAGATAAAGCTTTGCTCAAATAAGCCAATGGGTGACCATTTTGACAAAGTACTGCTCCAATTCCAAAGACTAAGCATCAGCCTACAATGAATTTCTAAAGTTTGGAAGGCCAAGAACCGTGCTTCAATCATTATATCTTCAATTTCAAAAGCCCTTTCAAATTGATTCATTCCAATCAAATGCATTTTTTTGAGTAATGAAGTCAAAGGTTGACTGATCATGGAATAATTTTATGAATCTTCTATAATAGCCACCAATCCCAAAATCCTCTTAGTTGCTTAACCGTGAGTGGGAAGGCCGCTTTTTCATCACTTCAATCTTTGATGGATCAGTTGCCACACCTTCACCACTAATGATGTGTCCCAAATATTCCACCTTTGGAACAAAGAAACAAGCATTTTCTTTTAGCAAAACAACTTATGATCTCTCAAAATTTGCAAAACCAACTGTAAATGTTTGCCATGTTCTTCCTCAGATTTGCTATATACCAATATATCATCAAAGAAAACTAGCACAAACTTCCTCAAAAATGGCTTGAATACTGTATTCATTAATGATTGGAAGGTTGAAAGAGCATTTGTCAACCCAAATGGCATAACCAAGAACTCATAGTGGCCTTCATGAGTCCTAAAAGCAGTTTTCTCAATGTCACCATCATACATTCTAATTTTGTGATATCCAAATTCTCAAATCCAATTTAGAAAAACATCAGAGTCCTCCCAATTCATCAATTAACTCCTCAATAACAGGTATTGGGAATTTATCTTTAACTGTGTACTTGTTCAATTGCCTATAGTCTACACACATCCTCCATGTACCATCCTTTTTCTTAACCATGACTATAGGAGAAGAGAATGAACTTTGACTTGATCTAATCACTCCTGAATCCATCAATTCCTTGACCATAGTTTCAATTGCATCCTTCTGATGAGGTGGATGCCTGTAAGGTCTGATGTTAATTGGAGGGGTGTTTGGGACAAGTGGTATTTTGTGGTCATGAGACCTCTGAGGTGGTAGTTCATTAGGTACTGCAAACACATCTTCAAACTTATTCACCAATGCATCTACCTTTGTTACTTTGTCCCCTTGTCCTTCCATTGGCAAAGAAGTCACGGATAAACAGAGCATCATGGAATACAACTCGCCTTGTTTTGATTCAGGTTCTTAAGAGCTTTTACCTTGCATCCATTGTAGGCTAGAATTATGTGTTCCCCTCAACACAATTTTCTTGTTCCCATATTCAAACTTCATAACCAAGTCACTCAATTCACCTTATCTCCCCAAGGTAGACAAACCATTGAACACCCAATACCATTTCACACCCTCCTAATGGTAAAAGCATTACATCAGCCTCAAATCGATGCCCATTGATACTCCACTTAAAACTGAGACATTCATAAGTGCTATAGATTTCTTGTCCATTTGCCACTGAGACCTTCAAAGGAGTAGTACTTCTCAACTTACACCCCAACTTTTTGCGTTTGAACATCCAAAAGTTATGTGTACTCCCGTAATCGCCAATATGTGCAAAATTGTTTCCCCACCATACTCTTACTCTCATAGTCCTAGATGAATTAATACCGATAAAGCATTCAAAGATATTTGTGGGCATTGTTCAGTAAATTCATACTCCTGACCACCCATTTCCTCCTCATTTTCTACCTCCCGAATCACCACAATGCCTTCCTCCTCACATTTCTCTTGTTCCTCACTCTCCACCACAACCTCCAAACAATTCAATTGACCACTACACTTATGACCAGGTGTGTACTTTTGGTCACAATAAAAACATTGGTTCTTGGCTCTTTTCCTTCCACCCTTCCGAGTGAGTCTATAAGGTCTATTACCACCATTTCACACTATTTGATTACCACCAGTCTTTTGAGCCATATTAACATTTTTATTCACTAAGCTATTATTAGGCACAAATCTTGGAGTTGACAATAAAGGAGAGTTATACCTTGGCTTAAGTGCAGCATTAGAAGCTTCTTGCATTTTAGCCATGGCATAAACTTCAAGCAAAGTGCTTAGTCTAAACATTCTTAATGGCATACTAATCTCCTTCTTCAATCCTCCCAAAAACAAACTGATTGCATAGGCCTCCAAAGAATTCCACCTTACTTAACAAAGATTCAAACTCTTCTTGATATTGCTGAACTGAACCATCTTGCTTCAAATTCTTCAAATCCACAATTGGATCATCATAGAGTACCCCAAACCTCTTAAGGACTTCTTCATACATACCATGGAATTCGCCACCATACCTCTTCACATACCGCTGGTGCCAAGTCAAAGCCTTATCATACACATGCATTGAAGTTAACTCCACTTTCCTATCATCCGTACCCATCAATCTTAAAGAATTGGTTACACCTGTAAACCCATCCCTTCACATCATCCCCATGGAATCTTGGAAACTCAATCTTGGATAATCTGCCATAGTTACTAGACACCATTTGATTTCCTCTATTGTGACTAGTCCCTTCACGGACTTCAATCTTGGACTCTACCATTAAAGTTTGGATGATGGTGTTCATGTCATCATGGATTGTTGTAAAAGATTCAAGAGTTGCTTCAGTTGAGAGTTGTTAGAAGCAGTTCTTGTGGTCACCATTGTATCGCGATCACTATTTCTCATCAACAATGGAATAATGACTAATGATCCGTTCTTGATTACCCAAACCAACCGGCCTGATCACTTTGTTCAAAGCTAGAGAATTTAACCACTAATGGGCTAGCTTTGTGACCGTATTTATGTTTGGCGCTAATCTAATGTAATAGAACGTGAATTAGTAGGTGCCTAATTTCTGCCTGAAATTCTTTATTTTACGGTTTTCAACCGGAGATGATCGAAATCAAGAGTATCAGTGTAATACTCTTGAAGACAATAATGCCAGAAAAGAGGCTTTGATACCAATTGATAGACTCAATTAGATTTCACTTAAGAAATGTTAACTGAATATCAATGGAGATTAACAACTAGATAACCAACGCGATAGAAATGGAGATGGTAGTTGATTAATCAAGAATTGTGAAAGTTTGTTACAATGAATGAGAGAGAAAGGTAATTGATTTATTACAAGAATGATAACAATTGAATCTACCAAATGACTACTTATACACAAGTTTAGAAATTGATTAACTAACTTTGGGCGCCAAAGTTAGTTATTTCAAATCAAGATTCATCAGAGACTGACACGTGTCCAATTTGACTTGAAGGTCTTTTGGTACATATCATGCACGTTAAATCACTCCAACATATATTTTGTCTCAAAAGGCGAATATATTGATTCTTCTGTCACATTCCGACGTAACCTCAGTTAGGGTCTCGAACTTACGAGCCCAATATTTTAAACAATCGAAAGTCTATTTGAGTAGCTTGAGCTCGACTCGCTTTGAATCAAGTCAATTTAGAGTATTTTGTCAATCAAATTTCTAGTAGATCGTGAGTTATCTCATGTCCTTTACATCCCTACTCAGTACTTACGCAACCAACTTGTCGTACAAATACGTTTTTTTTAAGTCTAGAATTTCACAAGGTGTGAGTTATGGAAAAGTTAATTTTATGTTTATACCAGTGTATCTGATCACTTCTGTTGAACTACTTATGAAGTTAGCAATCTCCACCTTGATTAATGACATGTCGAAACCGACTAACATCATGATAAGTACTGTTATGATTTGTGGCACGTGAGGAGCACGTGTGTTTCTCCCAAGTCATAACAGACTTTGCCGCCTAAAATGTCTTTAAATACTCAGCACTTGTATCTCATTTCCTAGCTTTGATAATTCAGTTTCTCTCTTAAATTCTCTCTGTAATCCCTAGTTATCCTTTTGTAACAGCTTTGTAACAAACTATCCCACCATTGATAATACATTGAGCTTTCGTTGATCTCTTCTTAATTCTTGATTGACCAAGTTCTTGTAAAACACTCTTATCGATCTTCATTGGTCCTAAGTGTGCCTATCACATCACCATGACCTTTATACGAAATACAAAACTTGTCAGCCCCTTGATACAAATTTCGTTCACTTTTAAACACACTACCAGAAATAAAACCCTACTACACTATAAATCTAAAAAAAAATGGAAGTAACGCCAATGCCGTTTCCACGGAAAGTTATGGTACCCAATACCGCTCCGTGTATGGGGAGGTTAAGATGTAGATGACCTTACCCCTACCTAAGGTAGAGAGGCGGTCGCCTGGGCTCTACTAAAGGACCCGCCTTGTAGGAGGATCGAACCTCACCCTCTCGGTTGAGAGGCAAGGGGTTTACCAACTGATCCAACCCTACTTGTTACTACACTATAAATCTACCAACATGTTAATAATGAAATATCAAATCTGAGTTGACCCCAGACTAAGTCCATTAATCTGAGTTCACTTAATCTAATGGGTCAACAAAGGCCTGCTAACGGGTCATAACAGGTTTTCTATCACTAAACACATTAATATCACTGGCCAAAGTAACAACCCGATGCATTAATATATAATCATGTTAACCAGCATGTAAATTGTATGCTACAAATGAAAGGTATTAATAATCATATAGACACCTGGCAAATTTGACCTATGAGGCGCTAAATTACACTACTCTTAAAACCTCGCAAAGTAAGTAATTTCAAATGACAGTAGATTGAAAGTAAGAAAGTCTGATGGCATTAGCAAGTATTTACACATACACGAAATACAGTAGACAATACAAAATTTGTACAAACTGGTCCTACATAGCATACATGTTGCCAAACTTTCTAAACTAATTGACGGGTCAGTAGCAGAAACAACTTGCAAAAAAAACATATGCACAAATGAAGATCGGTTGCATACCAAGACAGTATCTATTTCGATTTTTTGCTTGCTTTCTGCATGTTCCTCCACTTATCTTTAAGATCCACAGGTGTACGACTGCTTTGAAATTTAGAGTCCCCGAGATCCAGTATTCTGCTCCATGGGAAACCTCTTCCAAGAATGTTACTATCACTCGTAAACTTTGCAACCCATTTCTGCAAGTGAACAAAAATAATCTGTAACTTAAAGATGATTCAACAAAAACAATTTTAAATGTTTTTTGGCACATGCTAAAAATACTACCTTTAGTGTATCTTCTTCTGATTGTGTCCAAGGAACTGGAACTCGTCTCCTTTGAGGAACTTGTAAACTCGGGCTGAAAATAACCAAAATTTCATTACTAGAGTAGGGTGGTTATCATCAAAGTACGTAAAGCTAAGCCCAAAGATGTTTTAGACATTGAAAAAACTTTTGACTCATTTGACTTATTTCATTTCTAGCTAATTTTTTGTTTGACCCATCAGAGATAAAACATTAAGACATCCCAAACCGACACAACTGACCCATTTCACTTTTAGCTGTTTTCTTTGTTTGAACCATAAAGATAAAATATAACATGAAGCGACCCATTCATATGGAAATAGGTTTTTCCGACTTTATTAAAAAGCTAATCACTTACGATGGCAGAGTTCGCCGAGGGGTCTAACCGTGTGACCCACAGAATTTTCTTCTTTATTACTTCCTTCACGGCATCCCTTCCCATCACTACTTTCACAGCTCTCATCATATAATTTGAGATTTGAAACCCCATTTGGTGGCTTAGTTCGCTCTCGGAGTCTAACTGCACGATCCACATAAGCATTTTCTTTGTTAGTTCCTTTACTGCATCCATTTCCCCTACTACTTTCAGACCTTATGCTAATCAAATCAGGACTTGAAACCCCATTTGTTGGCTTAGTTCGCTCTTGGAGTCTAACTACGCAGTCCACATGGGCATTTTCTTTGTTAGTTCCTTTACTGCATCCAATATCCATACTACTTTCAGACATCTGGCTTATCAAATCAGGACTTGAAACCCCATTTGGTGGCTTAGTTAGTTTGCCGAATCTAACCACGCAATCCACATAAGCTTCTTTTTTACTTTCTTTTCCACCACTGCTTTCAGGGCTCTCATCAATCAGAATAGTAAAATCAGGATCTGAAACCCCATTTGGTATTTTAGATTCATTAAGACTAGTTTTTGGCATATGATTCAATGTTGAACGGTTAAAAGATAGCAAATTATTCCTTGCCAAAAAAGTGTTTTTCTCAGCTGCCCAAAAATCTGATAACGCTTGAAAATATCTACAAAAAGGGCAATAAAACTTTCCAGTTGGCTCATAGTCAAAGGTTGATATAGAGGCCAAACAGCTCTTGTGAAACACAAAAGAGCAATTATTTGAACTGCAAACTAATAACTCACCACCTTTGTTACACTTCATACATCGATTTGCCTTTTTCGAGTGAGTAACCCGTTCACTAACCTTACAAATTGAACTGAAAAACTCCTGTTTTTTGCGAGAATACCATTCAACTCTTTTTGATACAATTCATCATCATTAGACGGCTGAGATTCACTGTTCTGTTCATAATCTCCATCTTCATCTTTCTTATTTCCCTCATTAGATGTATTTTGACAAACATAATCATTAGTACCAGGACTCTCTTTATCATTAGTAAACGTGGCATCATTTACTTCATGAGTTTGAGTTCCATGTTGGTTTAAATGTAGATACGTCTCATTATCATTATTAATACTGGCACCGTTTACTTCATGAGCTTTAGTTCCATGTTGGTTCAATTGCAGAGACGTGACCAATTGATGAAAGGATTTTAAGAATGTTGGGGTTCCTTCCAAGACTGCATCCTTAAGCTGTTTTCACGAAAACGAAAGCTAGTTAAAAGTTTAACTATGTTTACTCTTAAATAACCGTAATAAAAACCTATATACTATCACCAGATTTGGAGCTAAGTTCTTAAGGTATTCTCGTAAATTATTCAGTCCTTCTAGTTGGAAACTGTGATTCAGTCCTAAAATGTAAAAAAACCAAATACACTTCAAGGATGTTACTGACAATCAATTACAAAGTTTCAGGACCTAACTAACCACCAAAATACTTTAGGAACTTGATCACCTTTATGGCAATTGTATGTAGAGTTTTAATTTTGACAATAACCCTGTGTTCTCTGTGAAAACTATGTTTTAAATCATCAAACATTTATTGTTTCAGAAATTACCCGTTGTAGAGCAGGTTTGCGCAAGCAAGATCTTTTATATGCAATGAAGGGCTGAACATGCCATTTTGACATTTCTGACTCGTTCCAAGTATTTGGCTCGGGCGTCTGCTAGTGTATCCACACATGCACATACATATTAAAAGATGCATTAGCATAATCCATGATGTAAGGCCATCACAGAAATCCGCATTTGTTAAAAATTTGAAGACATTAAAAGTGTCAAGAGCAAGGTTATTATTACCTCCCTCGATATGTGTTCAAGTACATCTTCGCAACATTTGGAAAAATCAAAGCTAACTCCAGATTTTCGGCCAACAGATTTTGAGCTACGGGTATTCGGATCAAATAATCGCTCTAAGATTCTAAACGAGACCATTTCCCTTGCATTTCTTCCAACATCAGTGGTGAATTTTGGAGAACTATTGAACGTGTCTAGAAAAAAAACCAGCAACTAAATCAATCAAAGCATTTTGCAAAACTGAATAGAGGTGGCATTTCACATGATCGGGAAAATGAGGTTGAGCCAAAATTAGTAAGTTGTCGTACGGGTCAAGTCAGGTTGACCAAAAACAAGTTAATCCAAAGTAGTACTTTTCATAATTAATTAGCATGTCAAATACGGTTACAAAAACACATATTGCCACATTAGTACTAAATTTTAGTCGACATTGGCCTAATTTCTTTATCATTTAACTGTTTGACTCGTTAAGCGAATGGGTCAAAATTGCCACCTCTAACTTAACAGATCATAACGTTGATCTTGACAAGGTAAGATTACACTTACGATTACGGATCAAAGTATTTACATCTACATTAGGAACACACCAAATTTTCATAAATATCAGTGTTGCTACATCTGTGAAAAACACCAAATTTTCATAAATTACTAGTCATATTTGCAAAATCGACTAATAATGAAAACAAATATATATATAGAAGTATAACTAATGAAGTGATTATGCAATGTTTTCAAACTATCACATTGGCACATTGCCAATAAACGGGTAAACGGATGAGGCTTTCTCTATTCAGGTTACAAGGAGAGGGCGAGTCATATACCCGGCCTAATATTTAACTTGTAATATCATTTAGCGGGTGTTTGTTTCGGCTTATGGCTTATTTGGTTTTGGGCTTATGTTTCGTAAGCTCACTTTTTGTGGCTTATTTAGAAACTTTTTATATAAGTTCATTATGACATAATATATATATACAAGCCAAAAAGTTTCGAAATAAGCCACAAAGAGTGAGCTTATGAAACACAAGTCCAAAACAAAATAAGCCATAAGCCGGGTATATAAGCCGAAACAAACACCCCCTTAAACTAGTAATTCTGGTGAAGAATATAAAAAGGTGGCATTTTTAACTTAAAACATGTTGACACCTCATAAAAAAGTAGTCTTTTAAGACAAATATTTGATTTTAAGAAAAGGGTCACTATCAAAGATTCAAGATTTATAACAGTACTTAACATTTAAAGATAATAAAGATGGTAAAATAACTTACTCAATATTGAAAGGGGGAAGTGAAATGTTTAATAGTGGTGGGAACCGTCGTCGCCGTCGTTATAGTGGTGGCCGGAAGTGTTTGTTTGTTTGTTTTTGTGTTCCAGTTTTTGTCTTTGACTTTTATAAAATGATTTCAACTTTTTAACTACTTCTACATTGTTTTTTTATACTAATTTTTTTAATAAAGTAGAGTTAAAACCAAAACGATTTTTTTTTTTTTCTTTTTATCTGATCATATATATTTTCTCTTTTCTATCTTTTTTTAAATTACAATATGTGCTTATTAACTTTAGAAAAATTACTAGCAAAATGCATGAACAACTATCCAAAACCGGACCGGATTAAAATTGAAACCGAACTAGTCAAAACCTTAGACCGATGACAGACTGAATGTTTTCGGTCCGGTCCTTCGGTTGATCGGGTTCAAGAAAGTATAATAGTCGGGTTTTACGTAAGACCGGTCCGGACCAAACCGAGACCAAAATAAGGAAAAATCTGATCGACACGGACGGCCCGGTCCTTCGGTTGTCCCGGTCCTCTCAGATACTTCGGTGGTTTTAGATCGCAATTTGCTTGCTAACCCACTTCATATTCGGAAAGACAAACGGGACATGTTACTTTTGTTTTGCCTTTAGGTATAGGTTCCCATAGCGTTACAACTTTGATTCTTTAAACATGACACTTAGGTCATGAAATTTTATTTGCCTTTAGATGTATGCTTTTATGCTTATGTTTATGTTTGTGTCCCGTTTGTCTTTATAACGTCTTCTCTATTTTATATATTGTGTTATCTTGCGGCGTATGCTTTTATATATTATGTCATTTTTTTTTCCTAAGTTCTTTTGATGGTATTTTACCTATTATTAGCTTTGTATGCTTGCATGCTTGTTTTTCATCTTATGTCTTTTAGACTTTTATACTTGTTATTGCACACTTTCACACATGCACATATATTTGATCACTCCCACCCACACACTTACACTTGTCGGAGGTCTTTCTCGAGTAGTCGCCCTACTTTCGGTTTATTCTAAGATAGGGATAAGATATGTTTACATTCTACCTCCTTATACTTCGCCCCAACAGTTCGTGTTGTTGTTGTTGAGGCATTTCACATGATTTTATTTGACTACAACTCACAACTTTGAATCTTTAAACATCACTTGTAACCAATAAAGAATCTCGCAGTCATGATGCAAACTTGTAATAGTAAAGACAAGCAAGTCTGTCACAAAACTTTTGCAAACCACATTTGTAGCTTGTCTTGACTTATGGAACCGGGTACACAAGAGCCTTGAGATACACATCAACCATTTTCCAACCCATCTTCCTCATTCGAGACGCTCTAACTATGTTACTAGTACTAGCTAGGACTTAATCGTTGAACCTTAGAACTGTAGAACGTGCTTACGTGTGCCTATTGTTACTCATTATCGCTAGTTTAGTAACCACTGACCACTTAGTTAGGTTCATTCTACATTTATCCAATAATATTAACAACTTGTGTCCCTTGGTTAAATTATGATGTTCCTTTTTTTCTAGCTTTGAAAAAATGGTTACACTATTGAAAGAAAATATGACCCTTAACCCTTTCCCTATATCAGGAAACATGAAGTTTGGTAACAGCTTTAATTCTATCAATGCCTCACTCAAGCAAAAGCATTTGCTTCTGTTTCGGCACGAACAAGGCTAGCATAAATACCATCGTGATGTGAAGTCATGAGCCTATCATGGCTTCCGTATTCTGTAAGCTTTCCGTCTTGGACCACAGCTATCACATTGGCTTCTCTAATGGTCGAGAGACGGTGAGCCACCACAATGGTGGTGGTGCGTCTCGTTATCTTCTTAAACGCTTGTTGAACGTTTTTCTCTGACTCCAAGTCGAGTGCACTACTTGCTTCATCGAGTAGTAGTACTCGTGATCTCTTCACTATAGCTCTTGCTATTGCTATCCTTTGTTTTTGACCACCCGATAGCTGAACACCACTCTGACCCACCTGCAGTGACACATTAAGGCTTTCAGGATACGCGAATTATTACTATAGAATAAGTATTTGAGAAAAAACAAAAATACTAATCTAACCCTTTTTAAGTGATGCATATAATATAATACCTCGGTTTCATAGCCTTCAGGGAGACCACATATGAAGTTATGAATGTAAGCTTCTTTAGCAGCTTTTCAATCTCAACGAATGACGCTTTTGAGTTCCCAAATCCGATGTTATCTTGAATCGTGCCAGCAAACAATGCAGGTTCTTGACCAACCAATGCTGTTTGAGACCGCAGCCAGTTCAAATCAAGCTCCCTTAAGTCAATTCCTCCCATCAAAACCTTACCTTTGATCGGGTCATAAAACCTTTGTCCAACCATATCAACGTAGATTTCCCAGACCCACTACTCCCGACAACTGCCACCATGGTCCGGCTTTCACCTTTATAAATCCTTCAACACAATCACATTAGGCCTAGAAGGATATGAAAAAGTGATATTCTTGAACTCAATATCAAAAGCTTTGAGCTTTTCGATCTTTCTAGATTTCCTTGAATCAATGGATACAGTTAATAATATCAAAAACAGCAGGAATTGCAGTAGATGCCATGGAGTATCTGGGCAAGACCAGCGAGTTGACCAACTGAAAACGAGCTCAAAACAAGAATCAAGAAGATCTTGTACACATCCCCGAACGCCGTGTGGCCTTGTTTCACAAGGTAAGCCCCATAGAACAGAATTGCTGTATAAGATACATACATTGCACCTTGAGAGAACCCTAAAGCTATCCCGGTGATTTGTGATCTTTTAACAGAGGTTGCTTTTGGGCCCGATAGAGACTCATCAAAAGATTTGACTATCTTTTCTTGAGTTGCAAAAGTTGCCACAGTTCGAATGTTTGAGACTGCACCCGAAGCGATTCTAGTGGCTTTATCATAAAAAGGAGTGAGAATAGTTATCAAAAGGGCTAACCGCCACTGTAGATAAAATCGGCGCCTAACCCAGCTGCTGAGCTTAAACCCATGAACAAAACCGAGTATCGGTCAGCTAAGACTGACCTGAAACTCATACAGTCGTTTGATAGCCGTGAAACAAGTACTCCAGTTGAGTTTTCATCAAAGTCAAACCACCCTGGCTCTTGTTTAAGTATTATGGACCCGGAAGAATATTACGAACCCTTTTGGTGAGGTTTGAACCAGCCCAACCGCAGAAACCTTGTTGACCTGTCATAGCGAGAATAATCACAACTCCAAGTCCCACCAGAACCAAACAGAGGTTTGCGATATCATGTTTCATTGTTGACTTATTGGAGTTGAAGTAGACTTTAAGTCCTTGTCCTAATACCAATGGAAAAATAGAAAGAATTGAACCCGCTATCATTCCCAAAACTATGCCTATAAATATCATTCCGCCTTCAGGTTTTTGTAAATTCCAAACCTCGGAAATCATGTATGATCTTGGTTTGGCGCCTTCTTTTGTTTGTACTTGCTCTTCCTCTTGAACTGATTTCATGTACTCTGACCTCGATATCTCATGCACAAGGTTTGACTTTAGCAGATCTTGAGCATGATGTTATTTCATGTTTCGTCCCGTTTCACCTATTTCTGATTCAGAACTTGATGATACAGCTTCTGATGCAAGCTTAATGAGAGCAAAAGTAGAGCACCTTTTGTGTCCATAAGTTGTTGATGGTTTCCACTTTCGATAACAGATCCTTGTTCCATAACAACAATCCTGTCAGCATTTCTTACGGTTACCAGTCTGTGAGCAATCACCATAGTGGTTCTATTTTTAGATATTTTATCAATGGCTTGTTGGACAAAGAGTCTCGAACTCAGCGTCTAGTGCACTTGTGGGTTCGATCTAAGAGAAGGATCTTAGGGTCTTGAATCATGGCCCAGGCAAAAGCAATTCGCTGCTTTTGACCCCCGGAGAGTTGTGTTCCTCTGTCTCCTACTTGTGTATCATATCCTTCTGGTAAATTAGTTATGAATTTGTGTGCATTTGAGGCAACACAAGCTGCGATAGCTTCCTTCTTAGTTGCATTCTCTCTGTCCATCATAATGTTTTCAAGTGTGTGTTTGCAAAGAGAACCGGCTCTTGACCAACCATGCTCATCTGACTTCTTAGCCATTTCACTTGCAAAGTCCTTATATCGTGACCATCCAACATTACAACACCTACATATTCATGTGTAGACTGTTAGAAATATACGATAATATTGCGTGCATTAGTCTACAAATAAGCATGATAATATTTGTTGGTTTTATGGATATAAATTAGTAGATGTGAGTTAGGATCGAACTCGAGACTTTGGGATTGCACACTTTACGTATGAGAATTTAAAGTTAATAATTAAATATAAACGTTATATTTATTTATTTATTAAACGAAAAAACTAACGGACGTTAAGTAATTAATGTAATGGACTAACGGTCGTTAAAGGTATTTGGAAAAGGACTTAATTGCAAAGTTTGGAAGATTCCGGAACCCTTTGTGGAGGATTAGAACCACGTCGGCTAGAAAGGAAACAATCAAAACTTGTTCACCAAGCTTGCTTGGGTATATAAACAAGGCTAGGGGTCTTGTTTTTGCACTCTGTATACACAAGCTAAACCTAAAATTGTTTTGTGTGTTTCTTTGCTCTCCAAAACGATCGACACCCTATAGGTTCGATCCACTCTTTCAAACATCAAGTTATTTGGTTTGATAAAACTAGCATTACTTTAATTCGGTTTAGTACGTGTGTACAAGAACTTAGTAATAACATACTTTTGTTATTATCTTGGATTGAATTACAAAACGGTAAGGGGTAATTCACATAATCCTAACTAAATCAAATTAGGGTTCATCCGTTGCTAGTTTGTGGATTTGATTCTTGTTCGGCTAGAATCAACAAAGGTACGCATATTCTTTATGTTAATTAATTATTCGTTAATACATCCTATACGCTTCATAATATTACTTTGATGTTTTTGTGATTATTTATTTGAATGTCTTGATATATAATTCCAACATTGGCATCACGAGTCATTGGTTTTAATGAGTAATTAATTACATAAACGCGTAATAAAACAAATACTTGTATGTTGTTTGCTATGTTTATCTAGGGTTTATGTTTTATTCATGTTTTGGTCGATTTTTATTCATGGGATTCCCTAATTTTTAGATCGACACATGTATAAATTTTTAGGGTTTTGAAAATTGTTTGCTAACCTTATTAAAACCTAGAATTAATATTGATTACGTTATTAATTCGTGAATAATTTGTTATGTGTCATGGAATTTTTATATGCGATCTTGTGACTTATGTGTATAATTGTTATGATATCCATGATTATACATGCATGTTAGTCATGGATAAGTTGCTTTGATAAATTGTTTAATTGTTGATGACATATTTATTTACGATAAATCTTGAATTGGGGAAGACTCCAATTATATATATATATTAATGAATCAATTATGTGCAATTTGGTATACTATTAATTATGGGTTTACGCAATCGATTCGTCGATGTATGTGGCTCACTTTCTATCATTGGGTGAAAGCCCTAATTTATATATACATTAATTTAACCTAGATATTGATTATTAATAGGGTTTTATCGAATAAGTTGCATGTGGCTACTTGTTTACACGTATAAATTGTTTATTATATGTGCATTGTTTTTAGTAGTTATTTTTATTGGTATTACTTGTTTGTTTATTATGTGCTACAGTTTTAAGCAAAGGGTAATTTTGAATAGAAAAATAATACGGACTAAACAATGGCGAAATTTGATTGTTTTGGAAGAGTTAAGTTTTCATAGTTTAATTGATTGGTGACTTTGGTACAAATGGTGTGAACGGCTCACCCATTAGAATGAACTATAAAGGGGTTATTTAAGAAGTGCGCATATCACACTGAAGAGGATGTCTTAGGTTATGCTGGCTTACACGGTCCTCTGCCCTCTGTAAGTTTGAGTGGAGCTACTTAGTAAGCCATATAATGTGCAAGCTCATCTTAAGGGCGAATTAGTGTTAATTCCATGCGCCACTTTGGTGGTAATTATCTGAAACACTAAGTGTTTACACTTATGCAAAAGTACGGTATAATGGACGATAATTGACGCTAAATTCCTGGATTAGTGAACCCAATACCTCAATCAAAACTTTGATAATTTGATCTTTATGAATTGGTAATAAAAAGTTTTTTATTAAATTATGCTACAAGATGAATGTATGACATCTTTGTACATATTTGATTTGACCACATAAAATCAAAACTAGTACCCTTATAAATTAAGTTTTATGCCATCTAATTAAAGGGACACTTGAAGTTGCAATTTACGTCATGAGAGTACTTGGCTAGATTGTGATGGAGAGGTAAATCTCTATGTAAAGTCAGACCTTACATGGACATATTTCAGTTCTTTAAGTTAGACACTTAAGTTGAGTAGGAAGTGAGACTTGGACTCAATGGCATAAGATGGGATGAAACATGTTTATATTTGCAATAGCGTTGGAAAATATAAATCCCATAATGATCTAGGAGTTGGAAATTGTTTGCCAATTAATGTTCGACGGATTACCTTATTATATGCGTTTGTTGCTAGCAGATCAACTGATGTAATGAACCTATGATAATTTGGATCCTAGTTTTCGAGAAAATTATATGGTTATATGTTTATATTACCGTTGGGTATATTTATTTTCTTGAAAAGTGTATTATCGAAAATACTAATACTTGAACTTTTACGTAGAAATGGCTCAAAACACCGATAACACCTTGCTCTAAATTCTGCGTTCAAAAGCTTTTTTGATCGAGAAAAGTTGACTGGCTCTAAGAATTTCAATGATTGGCACGCTCTTTGAGAATGCGTAGAGTTGCGACGGTTGAAATATCTTTATGAACCTTGCCTGAACAACCAACTGGTCCTGATGCTACTCAAGCTCAAATTGATGCTTGGCAACTTGAGTATAAGCGTCATAATGATGTGGCTTGTCTTATGTTGGGAACAATGGAATCTGCTCTTCAAAGCAGTTTGAACATTATTTCCCATATAATATGCTCAATGAACTTAGGACTATGTTTGAGAAACCAGCTGCCGTCGAGATTTATGACTTGACCGACGCCAGCGTTACATGTATGAGCAAGGTGAGGGTAAACACGTGAGTGCTCATGTACTGGAAATGAAAGGTTACATGGACCAGCTCAAAGCACTTGGCAAAACTTATGATGATGACATGGTCGTGAATCGATTAATCGATCCTTAACAAGGATTTTAATGGTTTTGTCGAAATTTCAATATGCTGCGTGGGAAGACGATTCTTGACCTACACGCATTGCTAATTGACTATGAGAAGGGTTGCCTCAAAAGGTTCCTACCGCCCGGTACTTGCTATTCAGGTGGAAGGATTAATAAGCCAAAACCGCAGCGTCGAACAACAAGAAGGGGAAGAGTAAAGGTAAGGTTGACAAAGGCAAACAAGTGATGGCCTATCAACCTCAACCCAAGAAGAACCCTACTCCTAGGAAGGATAATCCTAAAAAGGATCAAGCATGCCATCAGTATGGCGTTGGGCATTGGAAGAAACTGTGCTCTATCTTGATGAATTCGGGCAAATAAGATGAAGTATGAAGGGTCTGCGAGCCCGGTACTTCGGTAATTTATTTGTCATTGAATTATTTACTCTAAATCATAATAATTCCTTGGTATATGATACGGGCTGTGGTATTCACATTTGTAATACACTGCAGGGATTTAGAGTGGAAAGGAAGCTTGCCTATGGGGAGCAATATCTGCGTGGGAAATGGGCACATGCATTTGTTGAAGCCATAGGAACGTTTAGTTTAGTATTGCCTTGGCAGGCTTTTATTATTGAACAATTGTCATTACGCACCTTCTATAATTAGAGGTGTTGTTTCCTTTTCATTTTTGTTGGATGATGGTTTTACTCATACTATTTCAAGTAATGGAATTGATGTTTCTTTAAATGGTGTATTTTATTTTAAAGCAATTACTGTGAATGGTGTGTTTGAAATTGATGTGATTGGAAATGAATCTAACAATAATAATAATTCAATGTTTAGCATTAACAAGAAGATAAAGTTAGACTTGAATTCTTCTTATCTTTGGCATTGTAGACTTGCTCATATAGGCAAGGCTCGCATGCATAAGCTTCAACAAGAAGGGCTTTTGCAAAATATCAATGATGAATCATTTGATAAATGTGAGTCATGCATATCGGGGAAGATGACTAAGAAACCTTTTCATAGCAATATGGAGAGGCTTCGATCTACTTGGTCTTATTCATACAGATGTGTGTGGACCACTTAGACATGTGTCAAAGAGAGGTGCTAGCTACTTCTTAACCTTTACGATGATTTGGTTATGGTTATGTTTATTTGCTTAAACATAAACATGAGGTGTTTGAAACATTTAAGGTTTTCAAAGCTGAAGTAGAACTGCAATTGGGAAAGAAGATTAAAGCTCTTCGATCCGATAGAGGAGAATATCTAAGCCAAGAGTTTAAAGATTACTTAGTTGAGAATGGAATTGTCCAGAATCTCACTTCTCCATATACTCCACAACAAAATGGTGTATCGGAGAGAAGAAATCGTACATTGTTGGACATGATACGATCTATGTTTAATCTTACCACTCTACCTTTATCCTTTTGGGATTATGCTTTAGAATCTGCTGTTCATATTCTAAATATGGTTCCCACAAAGAAGGTTGATAAGACACCATATGAAATATGGCATGGTAAAGCTCCTAACCTGTCTTATTTAAAGGTGCTGGGTTGCGAGGCGTATATTAGACGTGACTCAGCAGATAAACTCCAACAAAGATCTGTAAAGTGTATCTTCGTAGGATACCCTAAGGAAACTATGGGTTACTACTTTTACTATCAACGAGAATAAAGTAATTGTTGCTAGGTATGGTGATTTTCTTGAAAAGGATCTCGTATCTCAAGAATTCAGTGGGAGAGTTTATGATCTGGAAGATGATCAAGAAGATGCATTACCTTCGACACTAGCATTACTTCGGTAGAACCGATAGTCCGGGTCCTCCACCAGAAGTTGAAGTGATTCCGTTCGTAGATCCGTAAGAATATACGTGCACTGAACGTCTATGTCTTAACGTAGAGGTTAAGGAAACTATGTTAGGAGATCTTGGAGAGCCTACTAGTTATAAAGCTGCCATGGCAAGTCCTGACAAGGCTAAATGGCAGGTTGCAATGAATGGGGAAATGCAATCCATGAGAGAAAATGAAGTCGGGGTAGAGGTTGACTTACCTCCAAATGCCTCGGTGGTTGGGAGTAAGTGGCTCTATAAGATTAAGACTGACATGGATGGCAATGTACACGTCTATAAAGCTCGTCTAGTTGCGCAAGGTTTTACTCAAACTTATGGCATTGATTACGAGGAGACCTTTTCTCCTGGAGCGGACATTAGAGCTATTAGAATTCTCATAGCTATAGCGGCATACTATGACTATGAGATATGGCAAATGGATGTCAAAACCGCCTTCTTAAATGGTCGCTTAGATGAAGACATCTATATGAAGCAACTTGAGGGGTTCGTGAATCCACAATTTCCAAACCGTGTATGCAAACTTCAAAGGTCCATTTATGGATTGAAGCAAGCATCAAGGCAATGGAATAAAAGATTTGATGAAGAAATCAAAAGGTATGGATTTATTCAAAATCTTGATGAGCCATGTGTATATCACAAAGTTAGTGGGAGTGATGTAATTTTCCTAATTCTTTATGTCGATGACATATTAATTATGGGAAAAGACATTCCAAGCATGCAAAATGTTAAGGCATATCTTGGGAAGTGTTTTTCCATGAAGGATTTAGGAGAAGCGCATACATTCTGAATTAAGATCTACGAGATAGGTCAAAGCGGTTAATTGGTTTAAGTCAAAACGCTTACATTGATAAAATATTGAAGAGATTCAATATGCAAAATTCCAAGAAAGGATATTTGCCGATGGAAGTAAAGCATGGCTTATGTAGCGATATGTGTGCTTCAACACCTGCGAGGTGGCACGCATCAGAAAGTTCCTTATGCTTGGTACTGTAGGATCTATTATATCTTTGTGAGATGTGCAAAGGCCAGATGTGGCGTTAAGCTCAAAACATGACGGTCGATATCAACAGAATCGGGTAACTTCACTGGATTCTTTGTTAAGCATATTTTGAAGTATCTCGAAATACTAAAGATATGTTTTAGTGTATGGTGGAAATCCGAACCGAGCTTGGTGTTACAGGTTCTTGTGATGCGTCTGGCAATGTGATAAAGATGATACGAAGTCTCATACGGGTTATGTCTTTGTCATCAATGGAGGAGCAGATTGACTGGAAGAGCGAAGCGGTATACAATTGCGATATGCGCAGCGAAGCGAATACATAGCTGCTTCGGAAGCTGCAATGGAGGCTGTTGGATTAGGAAATTCATTTCTGGGCTTGGTGTTATGCCTTCAATTGAATCGCCTATTGATATGTATTGTGACAATTCTGCTGCAATCATATTTGCCAATGAACTTGGAGTCATGAAGGGCACCAGACATTTTCTACGGAAGTATCACTATGTTCGGGAACAAGTCCAGGAAGGTGAAATAAATCTCTTGAAAGTTCACACAGATGATAACTTAGCTAATCCGTTCACTAAGGCTTTAGCTAAAGACAAGCTTGTAGGACTTGCCAATGGAATTGGACTTCGTTTAGCTAAAAGTTTCATGCATAACTGTGATTAGTATTTGGATAAAGGATATTGTAAAACATTTATTATTTTCAATGAAATAAAGTTTGGATTATGTTTATTTTCATTTATAATATTGTTGTCCTATATTTGCATGTTTAATCCGTAAATAACTAAGTTATTTTAAATGTCCATTGTCGATTAATGATATGGGAGTATCATTAAACTAAGACAAATCTGAGAGATGTGGTAGAATATACTTGAAAGTATATTGATGAGAATGCATACCAATTTCAGATGATATTCAATGAATTGAATATAGGACTTATCCCAACTACATAATTTACTTTGTGGATATTGTTATAAGTAAATTGAATAGTTATCCTCGACTTGAGATACCATGATAAGTGTCATGAATGTAGTGCATTTCTGTGGAACAACTTAACGCTATAATGTAAACTTGGTAGTCATAAGGGTTATTTTCAGAAATGTTACAAAGTTTGTGGGTTATTCTTGTAGTCAAGATAGAATTTGTTCCTTCAAATTTATTTGGAGTTTAATACTGCTGGGCCCCTCGTAGGGTTGACAAGATGTTTGTGCGGCCGCACCCAAATCTCCCCTAAATATGTTTAGATGATTGGTAATCTTGGTCAATCACTTACAAACGAGAAACATAATAGTTATATAAAGAATGACTTAATTCCATATCTTTATTTAACGTGGTATTAGAAACAAAAGGATAATAATAATGAGAATTCATTAAAAGGTTTTCCAGGAGCCTTGCTCGAGTTGTACTAGAGGCATCGAAATGTTGCTAGACGCTAACCGAATGTGATCACTCTATTAAGATATATCCAAGTGGGAGATGTTGGTTTTATGGATATAAATTAGTAGATGTGAGTTAGGATCGAACTCGAGACTTTGGGATTGCACACTTTACGTATGAGAATTTAAAGTTAATAATTAAATATAAACGTTATATTTATTTATTTATTAAACGAAATAACTAACGGACGTTAAGTAATTAATGTAATGGACTAACGGTCGTTAAAGGTATTTGGAAAAGGACTTAATTGCAAAGTTTGGAAGATTCCGGAACCCTTTGTGGGAGATTAGAACCGATCGGCTAGGGGTAAAAGGAAACAATCCAAAACTTGTTCACCAAGTTTGCTTGGGTATATAAACAAGGCTAGGGGTCTTGTTTTTGCACCTATTGTATACACAAGCTAAACCTAAAATTGTTTTGTGTGTTTCTTTGCTCTCCAAAACCGGTCGACACCCTATAGGGTCGATCCACTCTTTTCCAAACATCAAGTTATTTGGTTTGATAAAAACTAGCGGTACTTTAATTCGGTTTAGTACGTGTGTACAAGAACTTAGTAATAACATACTTTTGTTATTGTCTTGGATTGAATTACAAAACGGTAAGAGGTAATTCACATAATCCTAACTAAATCAAATTAGGGTTCATCCGTTGCTAGTTTGTGGATTTGATTCTTGTTCGGCTAGAATCAACAAAGGTACGCATATTCTTTATGTTAATTAATTAGTCGTTAATACATCCTATACGCTTCCGCAATATTACTTTGATGTTTTGGTGATTATTTATTTGAATGTCTTGATATCTAATTCCAACAATATTTACATTTAGAGTAATTTACAAAAAGGGACAGAAAGCCTCCAAGTGGTTTGGTGTTACTAGTTGCACTAAATCCTCATTTGCAATGATTGCCTTCACCTTCGGTCCAAAAGTATGTACTTAAATTGGATTTTGGTCGTAAAGGATAACGGACAAGGGACCAATAATGAAAGCAAACTGTGAAATTATGGACCATTTATGCAGATAGTATCGGCGAGGGACGATATCCATTATGTACACCAAACCATGATGTAAATTAGTACTGTATTACATTTATGACCTCTCTATAATGGCCCTTCACATCATAGATAACTTACCCTCGCGAGGATCATAGAACCTCTCTAAAAGAGCAAAAACAGTCGACTTTCCAGCACCACTAGCACCGACTAGCGCTAAAGTTCTTTGAGATGGAACCACCAAATTGAGGGAGTTGAGAATTGGTAGAGTAGGACGAGACGGATAAGCAAAAGAAACATTCTTAAACTCCACTTTTCCATGTCCACTTGAGAGTCGTCGCCCCATGTTAGAATAAGGATCAATATCTGGGATTCTATCTATGACTTCAAACACTCTGCTAGCTGCTACAGTCCCTTGTGCAAATTGAGCAAAGTTAGATAGTGATAGAGCCAAACCCCTGCACGATTCAAGTACATTTGACCATCATGAATGTTTATGCTACCAATACCAATATATGCAACGTACGTCACATATACAACGTGATTGCATATGTTGATAACAAATGATACTATTATTCATTTGTTAAAAGCTAGGTTACATGTACAATGTGATTGCATGTTTTACCACATATTAGTTACTGTACAAGGTAAGACGGTTAGTTACCTGCCACCAACATTGACACCAAAGAAGCAAGCAATGGCTTCACCACCCGATATCTTGTTGTCAAAGATCAAAATTGATCCATACCAAAAAGCCAATGCCCATGTGCAATAAGTAACCAAATAGATAACACCAATTCCGACACCCTTTCTTGAAACCAAGTTTTTTTCCCACAGGTACAGACTCGACCAACAACGTATCATATCCATCTGCTAGTTTTTGTTCTGCTACAAAAGAAAACACAGTCCGGATTGAACTTATCGCTTGTTCTGCTACACCAGCAGCTTTTTTGTACGAATTCTGCAGATAAAAAAGAATGTCATGCTTGAATTATACTGGTATATCTGTATCATGAATGTTTTTTATGAGTTCTTACCACTTCTTTAGTAGCTAAGCCGACATAAACTGCCTTATAAGCTAAGCCACAAAACATTAACTGCAAGAATTACCAAAGAAACCTTCCAGGATTTCATGAATCCAACAACGTAGCCAGTGATAAAAGTACATAAGTGATGAACAAAATGCACCATCTGGGTTTCAAAAAACACCAACCAAAGCTTCTCGTAAGCACGTAAATGATTAGAAACTACAAAATATTAGAATTGCTTTAAAGTCTGTACCTTTTCTCCCATAACTTCTTGGATTTGAGCAACGTCACTTGAGATCCCATGCATGATGTCACTTGTACTAATTTCTGTGTCAAAGAATGTGACATCTTGGCGCAGAACTGACCTTAGGTATGCGGTTCTTATTCTATGAGCTGATCTCTCCCCCAACAACCGCCAACAAGCGATTTCTGTTAACACGAATCGTCTGATTAGTTGTTTTTTTAATAGAAGTGTGAATTACAAGAATATATTGTTAGAATAATAAAAGAAATTAGAAACTATGAGGCTTACGTAAGTATGCTCCAATCACGACTAGTGCAGACAACCCCATCATGTATATACATATCTGAAGTTCAAAAGCCAGATGAAGTAAGATTAGAAACAGAAATTAGATGAGTTTATATAATGATCACAGACGAAGAGTTTAGTATTTACCCTTCGGACATCTTTCATCATCTCATCGTTGCTGTCATCTAAAGCGATTTTGTTTAATCTTCTCAAGCAAGCTACAAGTAGAAACCAAGTTGTTAAACACGTCTTGAGTTATAAAGACGCACTCCAAGTCCAATACACGTAAAGAAACACAGTTGATGACATTGGTGGAACAAATTCAAAAACGAAGGTTGGTGACATCAGCAGTTGATGCTTCTGTTACATGAATTGTATGTAGGCCTTGGCTAGAGAATAAATCCTTTGGCAAAGCTAGAGACTGATCATCATCTCTGAGAGTACTTTTGGAAACTACAAGGCGTATCCAATTTTCGACGTCCTCTAGGTTCAGGTTGTTGTTTTTAATGATGCTTAACTGGAGATGAGAAGATTGAATGGGTGTGTTGTCTCGGTGGTACCTTTGCAAAGTGCTATGAATGACCTTGTTGTACTTTGTTTCGTTTTCGTCGGTTGAAAACGACTTATAGGGTTCTTCAGGAGGTATCAATTTAAGGGTAGGGAGGGTATACCAAGAGCGTAGCCATGACTTCGACAAGATGCAAGTGCGCGCGCCTTCTTTTAAAGGCATCAACGATTGAATACAATGAATCAACTCCACAGGAAGAACATCATCTTCATTGCTAAATCTACTTCTTTTTGACATAATTTCCGTATTAAAACACAATAATAACCTTTTAATCAATTAAAATATAAGTAAAAATGCAATAAAAACTGGCTCTTACCTCGGCGTAGGTAAGGCTTTGGCCCTACGCCGTAGACAAATCGATATTTGTGTTTTGATCAAGAATCTTGTCCCTATCATCTTGTATCATGGCTTTCACATTCTTGATGCTATTCACTTCTAAATCAATAGTCTTTCCAGTAGCATCAATCACGTCGCGTATTTTTAGCATTAGTTCATTGCATCGTCCACAAGTCGTAGAGTTCAATTGTCATGAAATAATTAGTAGGCAAGGATACAGTTGTCAGCAAACTCATGCCCAGCATAGACCAGCTTCTTTGGTCTACATGAATACCTTCCTTGTCTTTAATCATATCTTTCACTTCCTTGATTGTGAGGCGACAGCGGACATCTAAGAGGGAACGTCTGTCCAGTGATGATCTGCACAAATACAGTCATCGTTCCTTTGATTATGATCAAGCACAAGATCCAGGGTGGACTCACGGCGGATATCGTAGTCGAAAAGGGTATGGTGGTCTTGGAACTTCATTCCAGCATGTCAGAACAATGCATGTGACTGATCTTTAATCAAAGGTGTTGTTCAATGAAACTAACAGAGAGTTGGTCTTTTCGGTGCTGTTCCGAACAAATATCCGTACAGGTCTTATATCATCATATTCATCCGGTTTGCATACACCTGCTTCAATGTCTGTCGTCTTAGCCAAAACACTCTCAGGTCATGTGTCCGAGTCCTTAACTTTCTAAGTGGTGCAATTACCGGTGGGCGAACTAACAATAATATAATCTGCATCTGTGAGTAGCGAATACAAGTACACAATTGAGGATCCAAACCGGGTGACAATATGTAACACTGCGTATGCGTCATCTATCTACCATTGGGTATAAAACTTGCATTATCTATATACTGATAAAATGAACTTGTGTTACAAATCAAAGATAAAAACACAGTTAAAAAACATCCAACTATACTACCAGTCAGCTAGAAAACAATAGTATTTGATAATGAGAAGATTGTGCATGCAATGTACCAAAAGGATTTAAACATCTTTTTTAACTACAAAGCTTCATATGTTTATATAGTGTATCGGTAAAAAATGAATGCGGCAAATCCAAAGTCCAAAAGGATATCATTAAACTGAATGCAAATCCGATTATCAATTGACAATAACCATTCACATCACAAGAAGAAGGCTAACTTAGTGACAGAATACGTGATCAGTTCTGAGTTAGGAAGCATTCTGTCTAATTGAACAATCTGAGTGTGTAAACAAATATATTCGTTACCATTCACATCACATTTTCGGGACATACACCTGTTTGCAAAACCAATTGTATGTGTAGAAATCTAACAAATCAAAACAAAATAAAAGTCTATTGGAGCAGTATCACATAAACATAATATTGCAAAACTCAAATATTACATCAAAAGATCGAACCAAATGTTCTATTGAGGAAACCAATTCAGTTTGCACTCAAGGTGACCAGGAAATTTGTGAAGAACGCTTATCCAAGAACTTGTTAGAGCCTCCCAATTTCCATTATGGGGATTTTTCAATAAAACCTCTTTTAGATCAGTCGTATTCCCTTCCATCATCTTCCTTATCACCTGGTAAGAGGACCTTATGTGACTCGGATGGCAAATCAAGAAAAACGCATCAAAGAATCGTGATTGCTCCCACACGTGTTTATCTAAACGTGTTTCAAGTGTAAGTTGAACGTTCCCAACTGGAAACAAGACCCTGTTTCTGAGATAATCAACATCAATGTTCAAAGGAACTACTAAATCAAGGTTATCATGTCTTAAGTTGATGTCAAACTTGCTTGATAAATTGAGTGCTTCCCTCATCTTGAGAAAGTATGAATGACCCAAATTATCGCATGAATCTAAAGTAAGCTTAACTTGCTCGGGAGCAGTGGTTCGAAAAAGGAGACCAGGTATATTACCAGTATAAATGAAAGAAAGTAATCTTGGAGCATCAACTTGTATATTGACCACCTGGGCAGTTTCAGATAGGTCTAGGGTCAGCCACTTGAGCGAAGCACTAGTGATAATCATGTTTTCATCCTCCGAAAAGTTGATTCCAATGGTCAGACTCTCGAGCACAGAAAACTTTGATCCGACTGTGTTAAAAAATGAATCATCTATAACCACACCCATTATACATAATTGTGTCACACTTGCTAACGAATGTATTTGAAATGGTATAGGCTTCCCCGAAGCATACGGCGCGGAGTAACGAAAGGAGCAGAGACTTGGTACATTATTGATCTCCCAAATATCGTCGTCTTCGATTGTGGTAATGTCCAATTCGGTAAGATGAAGAAGGTTGCTAACCTTGACATTGTACAAGCCCCCGCACCACGTAAGTTTAATCTTGTCAAGCAAGCTACAAGTAGACAACAATTTGTGAAACGCGTCTTGATTTATATAGACGCATTCCAAGTCCAGTACACGTAAAGAAACACAGTTGATGACATTGGTGGAACAAATTCGAAGACGATTAAACTCGGTGACATCCTCAGTTGCATATTCTGCTGTTACATGAATTGTACGTAGGCCTTGGCTAGAGAATAGCTCATTTGGCAAAGCGAGAGACTGATCATCATCATCATCATGGAAAAACTTAATATCAAGTGAGAGCTCTCTGAGACTACTTTTGCAAGCTACAAGGTGTATCCAATTTCCGACGTCCTCTAGGTTCAAGTTGTTGGTATTGATGCTTAACTGAAGATGAAAAGATTGAATGGGTGTGTTGTCTCGGTGGTACCTTTGCAAAGTGGTATGAATGAGCTTGTAGTAGTTTGTTTCGTTTTCGTGTTCATCTGGAGGGATTAATCGAAGGTTAGGGAGGGTATACCAAGCATGTAGCCATGATTTCGACAAGATGCAAGTGCGCCCGCCTTCTTTTAAAGGCAACAACGATTGAATACGATGAATCAACTCCACAGGAAGCACATCATCTTCGTTGCTAATTCTTCTTCTTTTTGACATCTCAAAAACTAAGTAAGAATAAAAAAGTTCTATTAGTTACATTGAAATCGAAAGTCGTAGAATAAAGTGAGAGATTTTGGGCTTTTATAACCAAAAAAAACTCATCCTAAACCTGCACAGGTTATAACATATGAAAATGTCAAATAGTAAAGTGAGAACGTTAAAGCTGCTGCCTCCAATCGAAAATACAGCTCCCAAAAAGAAAAAAATATATATAAACTATCAAAACATACCTTAGCAAGAAGACATGCATCCAAAACTTACAAGGTTACCAAACCCAAAAAATTAAGCAAACCAAACGATTATTCGAATAGCAACAAATCACAACAACGCAACGGAAGGGAAGAGGCGCCTGGAAAGCTTTGAGGCGGTGGAGACCATTTCAGCACGTGGGCAGAAAGTATGTGGAAATTGGGCTGAAAGAACGGGCCACTAATAACGGCCCAAGTTAATTAATTATGTACTTTCATCTGGAAATTTTTTACAACAAAATATGACTATTTTTTACACAAATAAGTTTCCACTTCGCTTCCTGTTAAAAAAAAAAAAAAAAAAAAAAAAAAAGTTAAAGTTAATAAATTTCAATATCCGAAGATAAATAAAGAAAATCATGCACACACGAAGATATGAGTAACCTTGTACTATGAACACTAGATATGAGTATCGTGCACACACGAAGTTTACATAGGAAATTATTCTGGCTTTTTGTGGCCACGGAGATTCTACTGTGCCGATTCCGGGTGATCTAAAAAAATAGCCGCCCTGAGATTAGTCAACTCGCATGTCAAGTCAGAAACCCATGTATTAAATAAATAAGTAAAAGTTTACATAAGATCAAATTATTTTAAATTTTCTGTTTATTAAAAACACATTTAAAAATTTGCATGTGTTTAATGTCTTGTAATTGTGATATAAATACAGCTAATAATTATGCACAATTTTTTATAAAGACTTTTTCATTATATATTAATATCAATTAATATTTAAAGATTTAACTTTATTTAACTGACATTGGTGTTGAGGTTTATGTTATTGTTTAAACTTAACTATGATATCATTTTGTACACAATATTCGAGTTTAATAACATATAATGACCGTTGATAAAGTTAAAATATAGAGTTTTAAAAAAAATAATTTCAGATACCATTATATAAACTTTAAGTACAAATTATTTTTTTAGTTAGTTTGCTGACATCTTTACAAAGGGTCTTCTATCTGCTTTGTTTTCTGCGTTTTGAGACAATTTTAGCATCTGTTCCTCTTCCGTTTCAACTGCAGCGGGCTGTTAGGCTAGAAGGCAAGGGTAAGCATCACTCACTTTACACATCAGCGCCACGTCAGCTTTCTCTTCCACTCACTTCGACTCATCTTTATGCGGATAAGAGACTCACTCCCACTCACCTTAACTCAAAAAAAAAAAAAATTTACTCTACAAACCAAACCGTGGAATATATTAGCACACATACCAACAAGGTGAGTGGTTCACCTTAATATGCCTAGAAACGCGAGACTCACTCGTGAGTTATGTTTGTGTGCAAGGTGAATGGCGAGTGACTTTGCTTAAGGTGAGCAAGTCACCTTGCCCTTGCCATCCAGTCTTAGTGGATTAATTTATGGGTCGGCCATCCATCTAAAAAGAAATTAATGGCTGAGATTAAAAGCATTTTAATATTTCTCCTATTTTTTATAATTTAAATATCTCTTAAACCGTTAATCGTTAAGCAAAAATAATTACACCATCGCGATGAGCATTTAATTATCTTTTTATAGACGGGCACTTTGATATACTTTCGAAAAAAGAAAAAAATCATTTTTTTCACGTTTTTCGTATTTTTTTTGTTTTTCTTCGAAATTGAAATTTGCATGAAATATCATATATGATTTAACACTAATTTGAAGATCACATGTGATATTAGTGTTAAATCACATATGATATTATTTGATATGTAATATCATATGTGATACTAGTGTTAAATCATATATGATAAATCACATATGATATACATATCATATATGATTTTACACTAATATCACATGTGGTATTCAAATTAGTGTTAAATCATATATGATTTTTTCATGTAAATTTCAATAACGTAAAAGAACTTGAAAAAAAAATGTCGAAGGTATATCAAAGTGTCTATCTATAGAAAGATAAATAAATGTTCGTCGTAATGGTATATATTTTTTTCGCTTGACAATTAACGGTTTGAAAGATATTTATATTTGAAAAAAAAAATGTTGAAAATGGGTTTTTTTAATTGTTGTGGTTAATCTCATCGATTAGATCTATTAAAAATGGAGGGTGGAGATTAATCTCTTAGTATGTAAAGAAGTTTTTGTCCTCAAATAATCTTAAATCTTTGTTTAGAACGTTTAAGTTTTTGTTTTGTCAACTTGTTACATGTTTTCGTTTTATTTTACTTAGGGTTGGAGGAAGGTGGGTCAAACAGTTTAAACGGGTTACCATTTTTTGGATATGAGTCAGAATTAGTAACTTTTAGTTCGTGTAAAGTTAACTAGCTAGCTCCATTTTGGGTTCAATGTTATAGTCATGTAGCTAGACAGACACATGTGATGCAATGTTGTTTTAAGTCATGGTTGTACACTAGATGTTTATAACCTGAGATGCATTTTCGTGAACTCTAACGAACATTGAAATTGAAAAAAAAAAAAAATCTTTGTTTTTGCAATATGACAGATCTTCGAAACCTTTATATTGCCTCGTTTATAATCGGCAACACTAATTTAAATAAGAAAAACATCTTCTAATGATCGAAAACTCAAATACGTGCGTTCCAACAAGCCAATGTGGGAATAACAATTATAATTCACAAAATGAGAACAAAGTTTCCATAATGGTCTATGGGATCTTATTCACTTTGACTTGATCAACTGCATCTTGAAATATATATCCATTCAACCTTTATTTACAACAAAATAAATATCCATTGTAAAGGTGCTTATTCTCATATTCGGTCTAAAAAGAAAATACAATACTTTTATACTTAACCTATACCTTAACAAAGTTTTTAACTAATAATAGACTATAAACCTAGCTAAATTATGTCGATATACATTTAGAGCATGGGGTATCATGAAGAGCTCAAAGCTCTTCATTTGATCCCCACGTGTGTCACTTCACCTTCACATCACTCCAACACACTCATTTAAAAATACCCTATAATCACAACTTACTAACTTCTCTTCATTTGGGCCCCACCCACCATTTTTTTTTCTTTTCCATATTTTTCAAACAAAATAAATTTCATTCCATTCACTTAAATAAAAATACAACTACAATACATAAAATAAAAATAATAAATACGAAAAAGTTAAAAAAAAACATACGAAAAGTTAAAAAAAACATACGAAAAATACATAAATCCTAAATCTTAATCTGAATACTCCTCGTTCGCAGAATCATACGAGGGAGATATATAATCCTCGAGGCGAGACAAAGCTTCCTCGTCTACCGGAGATTCCTGCATCATCATCTTTGTTCACCCGTTGCAACTCTTGTAGTTTTCTCTCATCTGCAGCTTCTCCGTCCTCGCCTGCTCAAACAATTGGATGACGCGTATAATAGCGTCTTTTCGAGCCTCATCGTCGTTATTGCATTGATTTTGAACGTACGTTTGCATATCACTAGTGGAATGCGGGAGACGGCAAGCCATAATAATCTTGCGTAAAGAGAATGTGAATTTTGAAGTTGAATTGTGTTTGAGAAGTGTGAATTTTTTTGTGTAGATGTTGGTTATATTTATAGAGTTGGTAAATGTTTTTGAATTTGAAAAGAAAAAAAAAATTAAATAAAAGAATGGTAACCGTTGGTAAAGAAACGGTAAGAATTTGAATTTTGTCATTTTCTTCGTCGTTGGAGTGGCGAACCACCATGGTGTCGTGGCGAGGAGCAAAACAAAATGGCGAGTAGCCACGTTGGAAACGACGAAGACCAAAACACTCCACACCCCATGCTCTTATGGTGACAAGGAGAATCTTATTATTTCAACATAGTTTGCGAAAACAAAACTTGACCTTAATGTCAAATTACGTTCCTCATTGGTCTAGAACATTTCTTTATGTCAAATAAGTTCTTGATACGACACTACTACATCAAATCAATTGTTAAATGAAAACATTGTCTTATTTATCTTTTTTTCAAAAATTATTTTTATCCGCCTTTTATTGAACATAATTACCTCTTAAAACATGGTCATCAACAACAGCAACAATTATAGAGCGAGATATGAGAATGATAAGATTTAAACAGCTACACTCCTGCCCATATATTACTTCCGGAAAGACCTCCGAAAGGAAAACAAAAGAAGTACAAAATTCAAAGATATATGTATAGGGAATAATAAATTAGGTAAATGTCTAAAATAATGAAATGTATCTTGAATGGTTGTGGTTCAAAGACATAGAGGGCACACATGATTTCATAAATAGTGTGAGAATGATATAGCATTTTAAATATACATAAGAGCAAGGGGTGTGGGGCGTTTCGATTTTCGCCGGTTCCAACGTCGCATCTCGCCACTGCCTTTCGTTCCTCGCCGTGACACAACAAGGGCTCGCCACATGCCCTCTCGTCGTTCAAACGACACACAAAAAGACAAACCTTTTGAAATTAAAACGTTGCAATATTTTAGAAATTAAATCTACCAAATGAAACGGTTTTCGTGGTTTGTTTGTGATATTTTGTTTTTTGTTTCTCGGTTTTTCCACCAGATACAACGAAGAAGAAGACCAATAAGCCATTATCTTTTTTATATTCTTTTAGTTTAGTCCTTAATAGTTTAATTTTTACAAGTTTAGTCCTTGACTTTATATTGTGTTTGTGGTTTCTTTGTGTTTAAACGCTTGGTTTTGAATTTTCGGGTTTTTTTTTTTTCGTATTATTTATTTTTTCAAATATTGTAATTTTATTTAAATGAAACGAATTTAATTGTGTTTGAAAAATATGGAAAAAAATAAAATGAGGGTGGGTGGGGCTCAAGTGAAGAGAAGTGAGTAAGTTGTGATTGTGGGGTATTTTTTTGTTAGTGTGTTGGAGTGATGTGGAGGTGATGTGTCACACGTGGAGCCCAAGTGAAGAGAAGTGGGGAAGTCACCATACCCCTTGCTCTAATGTCATTCGCTAGTGCCTTATGTATAGTAGTGACTATCGTTACGTAGTTTTCTCATATATTTACTATTGTGCATATATGTATTGATGCTAAATCGCTAGTTAGAGTGGTGTGGTAACATGCCACCCAAATTAAACCTTAACATTTAGGCGTTAAAGGCATGTTAACCACACCACCCTAAGGAGTTAAGGGCAAGCCTTAACACCATGTTAAGCCTATAACGTCACATTAAAGGTATTTTTAATTATTTTTATTTTTATTTTTTATTTTTTTTCATTTCTGCCCTTGAATGAGGGTTGTTTTTGTAAATCATTGTTGAGTTAAGGGGTAAGTTATGATAAAAGGTGTTTTTTGTTGAGTTAAGATGAAATGTTAAAGCTGATGTGATGTTGACATGACATCATGTTAAACCTTAACCTAAGTTTACCATACCCTTTGCTTGTATAGTAGTTAAATGGGTACATTCATAAAACTTTTCCATGTTCTAAGCTACCTGCATGCTACAGAAGACAAATAGTCGACTGTGATGTACGCAAAATAACTAAAAAAATGTTAAAACCACTTACAAAATTCACATAAAAACTCAATTCGCTGACTTGTCAACAAATAATTGATTTAATAAAAGAGAGAAACTGGCAGCAAATACATCAATCACCCGCTGACATGTCAATAAGTAGACTTTTTTATATCAATTTTGTGAGCAGTCTAGCTCAAATTACTAAACTATTGCATAATTGTTTTCCAAACTTATTCATTGGTGACCCCAATATGTTAACTTAGAAAGTTTTGACGCATGAGATTTCATCATGTGGTCGTTGTTAGTGACACTAGTGAGATGCATACTTCACAAAAACAAAATTAAGTTATACTATCATATTACCTCAATAAACGACATTTGTATGTGTTCAATGTTGGAATTAAATAATATGACAATCAAATAAATAATCACAAAACACATCAAAGTATTTAAGCGGAAGCGTATAAGATTTATTAATAAATAATTAATTAACATAAAAGAATATGCGTACACTTTTCGATTCTAGAATTCAAATGAATCAAATCCACATAACTAAAGCAATTGGATGAACCTATATTGGGTTTATAGGATTATGCTAATTACCCCTTACCGTTTTGTAATTCAATCCAAAATACAATCAATAATGTGATTGTACCACATTCTTGTACACACGTACTAATACCAAGTAAAAGATTATGCTAGTAATAATAACACAAAACGATTTTTAATAAAATAAATCGGTTCGTATCCTTTTATTTTATATAGATATCGAACATGAATCCAAGGAAGAAAAAAACAAATGCACATGTCATGCAAATATAATACTCCATTCATGGCATATATGATATTCAGATATATATCAAAGCTGATAACGACATGTCAAAAGAAAGATGTCGACATATGTATTATCTGAAGAAAGGGTTGTATATGTCGTGTGTTTTTCTCCTCTGCCGAATGAGACCAAAAGGGTGTATTTATATAGCATTAAATATTGTCTCAACAGTCATCAAGAAGACCTTCACCTTAAGCTTAAAACTCACACTCAACTTTCTTTTCTTGGGTCAGTTTGACCATATATAAATATTTTGTGTATATATAATAATTAATTATATCATTTTATAAATAATTATTAATCATTTACTCTTAATACGCAAAGTGTGCAATCCCGTGATCTCGAGTTCGATCCTAACTCACGACTATTAATTTATATCCATAAAACTAACATTCAAAACCATATATGACATGGTTTTCTATCAATCTTATATGTGTGCCACCAATTATTGACAAAAATATTTTATCACACTTTCTGTTGCATTACTATTAACCCATTGTTGCCACCAATTATATGTTTTAAGAAAATATATATTTTCTTAAAGAAAATATGTTGCCACATTCATCACGAACACGCGTTTACGTGTGTACATTTGTGTACACTCCATTTCTTAGTAAATCAGTTTTCATAACTACGAGTCTGAGTAAATTACACGGATATGTTTATGTGGTTAGCGCAAACCAACACGTACAGTCTCATGATTTGTTTTGACGTAGATAGATCGTAACTTGAAAACCCTTTAACAGCCACATTCTCTTACTTTAACATTCAGGCCGTCGAGGGTGTTAAAGAGTTTTCGAGTAATGCACTATTCGCGTCACAAAGTGTTACGAGATGGTGTAAAGCTCTTCCTCGGAAAGTCAATATATTTATGTGGCGTTTAAGATTGGATCGTTTACCACATCGTTTGAACTTATCTAGAAGAGGCATTGATATTAACTCAATCTTGTGCTCAGTGTGTAATAAAGGTATGGAATCAAATGAGCATTTATTTTGCTCTTGCGAAGTTGCTGCTAATGTTTGGAGATTAATCCGGTTGTGGTGTGATGCCCAATTACCGGTTTTTAATTATGTTCTAGAGGGGATCGATTGGATAGATACTATGAGGAAGTCAAACGTTCTCAAAGAAAGGATGTTCGTGATCGCTACTACTACTTGGTGGATGCTTTGGAAATTTCGAAATAATACCGCTTTCAATACTCATTCTATGAGAAAAAGTGATATTTTCGATTCTATTCGTCTTTTTTCTTTTTATTGGTTAAAATATAGGCGATCTAATGTCTCATGTTGGAATGACTGGTTGAAAAACCCCTTTGTAATTTTTTAGCATCTTGCTAAAATGTTTTTTTTTCTTTTATATTATATCCTTTTTGCTGATCAAAAAAAAAAAAAGTGTTAAGAGACTATACATATATGTTGTTCAATACTATCCGTGTAATTTATTCTCCAACTTTTGTTATTGCCTAGAGTGCTTCGATATCCAATCGACGTAACAATGAATCGAATTAGTACTATAAAAAAATTTTGAGGCTCCTAAAGTAGTTGATCAAATATACAAAAACTACAATTCGTCTTTAACTACTCAAATCCGCGAAATATTATGTAACTCATTCATATAAGCCATGAGCTTCTATTATATGACAATTTTATGACCTATCTACAGTAGCTACTTTTATGTGATAATTACCAAATGAGGTCGTTCTACAACATATTTAAAAATGTTACATTTTTTTTGTAAGAGTTTGATATAGGGGTGTTCATCGGTTCGGTTATCGGTTTGTTCGGTTAATTTTTTTTCTGGGTATAACCGAGAACCGAACCGAACTGAATTTAAGTTTAACTAAACCGAACCGAAAACCGAACCCCAATAACCAAAAACTGAACCGAATAAACCGAATTACCTAAATTTAATAATTTATTCATTTATTTATATATATTTTTTGAAAGAGTTTTAATATATTTTTTTAATATAAATATATAAAAAATATATATATATTTATTTAATTTCGGTTTTCGGTTTGGATTGCTAAAACCATAACCGAACCGAAAACTGAACTTTTATTTCGGTTCGGTTCGGTTTTGGCAAATTCGGTTCGGTTCGGTTATGTTCGGTTCGGTTCGATTTCGATTTTCGGTTTATTCGGATATTACTCAACCCATTAACACCCATAGTTTGATACATAGTTTTATGAAGTAGAGTTGAATGTTTTGGGCAGTTGAGTGGGCTTGGGCCGATCTCCAAAACTGGGCCTAGTGATCTTTTAACATTTCAATAGTTTTTGGTTAAAAAGTTTTCATAGATGTCGATCAAATAATATTAACTAGCTGATTCTTTTCTAAATACAAAGATTTCATTAGATGATAAGATGTAGTTCTGAATATCTTTAACTACGTGGTTAATATGTTTTATCATTAGCTGAGCGTTTTACATGCAATTCATATGACTTGATCCTGGAAAGATAAGTTCAAAATCGTAAGTTTTGTGCGTACAACAATTATTTGAAAGGACTCCACATGCCATGCATGTGTGCTGATCGTACCTGTTTTAGGTTTAAATCACTCATCTGTTTACTTGAGATAACAAACCCGATCGTCGAACCATCAACATCATCAAAATAGTACTTCTTTCATCTTAAAATTATTGTTAAGAGACAAAAATTATAAAGTTTAATAAAAGGGAGACGATTATAATTCTCAACCACTCAAATATAATATTCTCTCATTAAATTATCTTTTTCTTACTTAAAATAGAAACTGAACAATAATTTTAAAACATAATAAAAAGAAAATATGGACTTTAATTTTAAGACAGAAGGAGTAAACTAAATGCAACAATCACATTCGTTTGTAGGTAACATGTGCAAGTAACTAACCTAGTTACGATAGTATTTAAAGAGCTAGAACTTTCAATTTCTAACAAGTAAACATGTGCTTGGTGGTTGCATGTAAGCGAACAACAACATATCTAATCTCGTTGAGTCGCTATATCAGAGAGATACAATGTAGACATATCTTACTTTTATCGCAGAATAAACCCAAGAATACGTAGACTGCTTCCAAATAACAAAAGCATGACCTAAAACACCCTATGCCCTAGGATAGCAAATATATATATATATATTTATATATATATATATATATATATATATATATATATATATATATATATATATATATAGGATAGTTTGGCTACAATTTTGTGCCAATTGGCTACAATCCTTCATAAAAAATACACTAGCAATTATTCAGGGACCCACATAAAAGAATCAGGACCCACAAAAATAATCAGGGGCCCACATAAAAGAATCAGGACCCACAAAAATAATCAGGGGCCCACATTTTTAGCACAAAATTGTAGCCAATTGGCTACAATTAATTGTAGCTAATATATTCCCATATATATATAGTGTTATATTCTATGCAGTACCATTATTAGATATAGTACTTTACAGTACTCTTAAAATGAATTTGGACCATTGAATGAGTTTGATGAATGGCTAGGATTAAAAGTGCCAAAAGTGCAATTAACCAAAAGATGAGGTATTATTTGTTAAGACTGAAAGGGTATTATGGGAACTCCACATTTAGGGATTTCAAAACCGTCCTTATAACCACTCAAACAAATCCTCAGATCTCTCTCTCTCACTTCCATCCTCACACATCTCTCTCTTAATCCTAATCCTAAGTCAGCCACCACCACCATAAACCATCCCTATTAATTGGTAACTTTCACAGCAGCTATTAGAATCCCATGATCTTTTCCCTCATGTCATACTCACAATCATTAAAGAAATAAATAAAATGCGGTCTTTTCGCATATTGATTTGTATAAATCGATCCATGTTTGAAGCATAAAACAGGTATTCGATGTTCAATTAAAGATAGGCTTATTCGATTTATTGGAAGATTTGATTTTTTAAAGATTTTAATTATTTTTTTTTAAAGATTTGACAACATCTAAGGTTGGATTTAAAGATTTGATCTTTTACCTTGCCTTATGTATCAATTTTTTTAAGATCCGAGATTGCTAAGATTGTCTTCGTATAAGTAATTTTTAGTTTATGTATATTGCATTTTTAATCAATTTTCATAATTTGGTAAAAAGGATAACACCAATTTAATTTTTATAATTTGATATAAGATATTGTTGTTCAACTTTTTTTTCGTGAAAGCTATAAGCTCAATGATTGTCCTTTGTCCAGGGACCTGTTTCCCCTTTTAGGTAACATGCTTGTTATTTTGAAAGTTTGGTTTACAAATAAACATTAATTAATATCGTAGTTATGAAACGAAGAAACTCGTAACCGGCCAATTTGGTACAGAGCATCAGTTAATAACCCCTTAGTTAAACCATCAGCACTATAGTCCATTATATACAGTTTGGGTGACAAATCAATCTTGTTTGGGTCAAAACTGGTGGGTCGTTTAGAAACCATCAATTTTATTTAAATGTATCACATGTTTTACTTTTGTATAGTATCCAACACTCATTAATATGATATATGATTATATAGTGCACTGAGTAAATGGCATGTATTATTGTTGGACTGAACTGAAACTTTGAGACCATTAAAATAATTGCGCTAATGGCAGTCCCAAATCCAGACCACTAACTTTAGTAAATGTATATAAGGTATATTATTGACATGTAACATTCTTTAAGACCAACCAATCAAACCAACTTGCTTTAATGGTTTGCGACTTTGTGACAAAGTTGGACCATATTTCATGTCCTACATGTTACATAATTTGTTGATCTTTGGGCCACTCCCTAAGTTTCTATAACAATATCTTGTTGATATCATCAGGTGCTCACAAAAAATTGCAGCTTGCATATATGTTTTTGAAAGACGGGCATATATGTTCTTATGAACTTGAAGAGCGTAACGCATACATGTTTCTTGGAAGAGTGCACACATGTTTTTGAATGAAGTGCACATCTATATTTTCTAACGAATTTGATGAGAAAGTGAACCGTGCACGTATGTTCTTGGAAGAGTGCACATATGTTTTTGAATGACGTGCACATCTCTATTTAACAAGATACATTTTGTATCTGAATTGTATTTTCATTTGATTTCAAATTTAGTGTATACTATTTATTTTTTTGGTTTGTTTTAAATTTAGAGGTTACATGTATATGTCTATGTTTATGTTTTTTGTTATAAATTTTGAAGATTAAAAAATATACATCAGAACCTTTATGTGCAATTACCATTTCAAGCAAAACAAGTTTGATGTACAAACAATTATACACATGAAACATATGTAAATTTACAATATTAAAAAAAAAACACGTATGCACTTCATTTTTCTAAAAACGTGTATACTGAAAATAAAATAATAATAATTCTGAAAATTAATTGAGTTTAAAAATGTTTTTCAATTAAAAAAATTAAAAAAAAACTAAAATTGTGTTTGACTATTATGCCCTTGTCAATTAAATTAAAATATTTATTAATACTAAATTCTTATTGGTCCAAATGAGTACTGTAAAATCTTTGTATCTAGTATAGTCTTGCATAGAGCGCCCTATATATATATATATCTATATATATATATATATATATATATATATATATATATATATATATATATATATATATATACTTTTAACTCTGATATGCGGCCTCATCAAATTTATATCAAGGCATTTTTTCTGGCCACCTCCAAATGTACACAACTAGCGTGAACACTTGACCTTTTATGAGAAAACTAAGAACATTACCACTAGATCATTTGGTGTTGATTATCTAATTGTACATATTGTATGATAATTGATAAACATAATAGTCTGTTGATTTTCAATCACTACGATTAACAACAACAAAAATAACATGCCCAATCCCGTCAGTACGAGGTACGGAAAAGTAGAATGTAAACAGATCTTACATCTACTCCAAGATAAAATAGAAAGTAGGAAGACTGATTCCAAAAAAACCTTCGACAAGTGTACGTGTGCAGGTGAGAGTGCTTAAATACAAGAACATGTTTAAAAGTGTTCAATAACCAAAAACATTGTGGCTTGGTTGGTCCCGAGTTCGAATAGAAACTCTTTCACAGGAGTGGTAAGTCGCTTAGTATTTGCCGCTTCAATTTATTTTTTGTGGAAAGAACGAAATAATCGCATTCATTCGAAAGAAGTAAGGAATGAACAAAAGATAAGTGACCTTATTATTGAAAGATTACCTCTTTAAATTTGAAGAAAACATCTAGTGTGGTGAAGGCATTAGGTCATGATTGACGTATTCTTACTGAAGTGACGTAGCTGATTGGATCATTTTTTTTTCACTTGATAGTTTTGTTACGTAGTATTTTAGTTTAATCCAAGTGATATATTGCTCATGTTTTGGTAGGTGTGATTTGAGTTTGTTCGAATCATGGTAGAGGTTTGCATAATGTAATAGGGATAAAGTGGTTTTATCGTCACTTTCTCATGTAACAAACATTATTATTTCATTTATATTTTTATTCAACAGATGTAGAAACCCTTTACCGAAAAAAAAAAAAAAAAAAAAAAAGCTGTCACCTGGGATAGTAATGGTAACAAACCTCATTTTATAAGAATCCCACAAAATTTAGGCCTATCAAAACCTCATTTTATAAGCTCATAAGCCTACTCACATAAGTTTAATCAAACACTTAGAGTGTGCTTAGTTGTATTCTACTCCACCAAGCACTATTATTCATTATCTTTCTCATTCCACATAGGGGTGTCATTCGGGTCGGGTTCGGGTCAAAGTCGGGTCAAGGGTAAAAATAATTTACCCGAACCCGACCCTATTTGAACTCGGGTTAGTCGGGTTCGAGTCAATTAAGGTCGGGTCAACTCAGGTCGGGTCAATTCGGGTTCGGGTCAACCCGAATATAAGTTAAATAGTGACAAAATTGACTAATTATTCTAATTTATATAGAAAATTTCTAAAATAAAAAAAAAAAAAAAAAAAAAAAAAAATCCTTATTCGGGTCAAACGGGTCGACCCGAACCCGACTTAACCAAAAAAACTCAACCCGATACCCGACCCTATTTAGTATTCGGGTTGACCCGGATAACCCGAATTCAATTTCTAACCCAAGTAACCCGACCCGAATATGCTTAGTCGGGTTCGGTTCGGGTCGGGGTTTTTGACACCCCTAATTCCACACTCCTTAAAACCTTTTACCAAACATGCCTTAAACGCCCCCCTTTTCACAACAAATTAAGAGGTTCCACGGGAAAACAAAGATTAAAAAAGAAAGAAGCCCGATTTGGAATCAAAATCCACTAAAAAAACAGGTTTTAGTAGCATAACACACGCACCCTTAATAACATTTGTCACAAGTTAGTTTTTAGTAAAGCGCCGGCCACCATGGTTAAGGCTCCCGATCTAAGAACCTTAATAACATCTCTTAATCGATGTAAGTCACTTTTGTTTTATTTGTGTTTTTTCAATTTGCAACTTATTTTATTTGTGGTTAGTTTATTATTATCTCTAACTGTAATATAATAACCCTGGGAATTTGTAGTGTGTTGGCTAGATGGAAATAACAAAAATAGCAAGTGTTTGGGATTTCTTGGTTTGAGGGTGTTTGGGATTGCATATATCATCATTTAACTCTGTTTACTATTCATATCTTAGGCGGCATGTTAATAATTAGCTCCTTACTTAAATTTTGTTGTTTATCTAAAGAGTATTTGTATTCTGTTATTTATTACAGTAGTTGAGTATGCTACTAGTGATAAACAAGTCCAAGTACATGCATCCCAATCGGATTTCAAAGAAAGTTGGAAAGATGTCGCGTATGGGGTATCAGGCCACATTGAAGAAACTGTGGGGAGTGAATCGCCGCGAAGGTCACGGGATGACATGGTACAAAAGGTGGTCAAAAAGCCTAAATTGTCAAGAGAAAACGACAAGGAAACTTTTGTTTGTGTGGAGAGAGTTAAAGGTCAAATGGTGAATATCCTTGATGGTCTTGTGCTCCATCATAGTGTATTCAGTTCGAGGGAGCAGGAGGCCATTGTTAACTTAGTTTATGATCTTCAGAAGAAGGGAATAGATGGAAAACTCAAAGGTTTCTTACTTTATTTCTATCTCTTCTATATTTGCTTAAGAAGGTCCTTTCTTCCATGCTTCAGAAATTTAAGACTTTTAAGCGTCTAGTAAGAAAATGCTGTAATGTTGCTAATTTGGACTTCGTCACTAGAAAAAGGAGCCAGAGCCATAATAAAGGCATGACATATTTGCTGAAATAGATACTTATAGGCGAAATAGTAAGAAATGCTGTAACACTGGTAGTGAAACACCTGAGTTATGCTGTAGAGTTCAGCTATTGCATTAATTATCCCCTGGATGCATGGATTCAGTTACAGATTCTTATTCAGTCTAAGATTCTAGACGATGTGGGAAAGTAGGGGAAATAGGTGTTCTCCGCAAACAACAAAGAAATGAAATAGCAAATCGGGGAGAGAATAGATATGATATTTACGCTACAGCACCACAAACACTTTTAAATCAACAGAAGAGCCTTAATTTCTCCCTATATCTTAAAATTATTAATGTACTTTTTGATACGCTGTATGATGGGTAGGTTTGTGAACTATGTTATTGGATGTCCTGTGTTGTATGATGCTTCAGACTTTTAGTATGAATGCTGCAACATCCACAAATTTTCCGTATTGTTGAATTTGTTTGTTAATTGAATGAAATTGGACATATATCACTAACTTTTAGTTAACTTTCTAGCAGAACGTACATTTATTGCGCCTTTGAAGTGGATGAAGGGAAAAGGGAGGGTGACTATCCAATTTGGATGCTGTTACAACTATGCAACAGTAAGTTAATCTTTCCATACCATCCGAACCAAATTTAATTTCCCAAGTTGTCCGTTAATAATTGAGCAAAGTGAACTTAACAGAATACATGTGTGTGATATCTTGCTGCAGGATAGGAATGGTAACAAACCTGGGATTCTTCAGAATGAGCTTGTTGACCCGATACCTCCGCTTTTTAAAGAAATGATAAGTAGATTGGTTAAGCGGCGTGTTCTTCCTCCTACATGTGTACCAGACAGCTGTATAGTCAACATTTATGATGTAGGGGACTGCATTCCGCCTCATATCGACAGTCATGACTTTCTTCGGCCGTTCTGTACTATATCTTTTCTAAGCGAGTGTAATATTCTGTTTGGATCAAATGTGAAATCAATGGGTCCTGGGGAGTTTTCTGGTTCTTATGAAATTCCTTTGCCAGTCGGGTTAGTAGATTTACATGTTTAATTGACTTATATTCATTTAGCAGTGCTTTAAATTTAATATACTGATCAATTGCATTATTTTCTTGTAGGTCCGTTCTTGTTTTAGATGGGAATGGAGCCGATGTTGCCAAACACTGTGTGCCACCAGTTCCCACCAAAAGGTTCTATTCTTACTAAATCTTAATTCATTGTTGGCCAATAAAGATTTTGGGGGTATTTAGTTGTGCGCTTTGGATTTGATCATTTGATTCCGAATAATCAGATTCAGATATTTATTGAATAAAACAGGTGGTAGAGAATAGTGTTTGGATGTGCTTGTTTTGTTTGAAGTTGTAATGGTTAGATACTAGGAAGCTCATGTGTTTGGAAAATCTGAATGTGTACAAAATCTATAGACTAACGTCCAAAAATGGCATGTATGGAAGATGGAAGGGATTTAAAATACTAAATTTAGGTACAAAAACGAATAAATAAGCCATTTTAATATTATCCATGGATTAGCGGCGGGTATTAAGTTCTCTATTTTTTTTAAATATATATGAGGAAATATTAGAGAAAAAGTGTGAACTTCCATACTATCCTAAGACAAGTCCCTGAATCTTTATTGTGCATCATAAACTCATACTTGTACTAATCTAATCTATATCCAAATGGTGTTTTTACTGTTTGAAATTTTTACTGCTGACATAGTTGCCACAAAAAAGTATAAAAAAGTTCAAGATCTTGTATATCATAAAATTGAAAGTCAATAGGGATTTTCTGGCATTTGCCTCTTAAATAATTGTATAATCCAGACACCCCTTGTTCAGTGTGTCTTTCATCTTTGTTTCATGAATTTGTGGGTTGCACACATGTTGTTTTAATCTCATTTATGCAGAATGAGTCCTTGCACTTTTTTTCCTGATGAATAATGTCCTTAACTTGCTAATCTTAAATAAAATTGTACACTTCCCCTTCAACCAGTCACATGGATGTTAATATGGTTGCATGTAGGCTATATTTGGTCATCTAGAAACGGAACATGTTGGCGTATTTAGCCCCCAATTCCCCAAAGTTCTTATATAATCAGAAGTTGAAAACATCCCAACCGCAAATACTTAACACCCCTTGGTCAATGTGTCTTTTTATTGTTCCATTAACAGACTGTTAAATGCTAATTGTACAAACAGGGTTGTTCTGATTTTTTTAATGTTTCTTCTATAGGATTTCAATTACATTCAGAAAAATGGATGAATCAAAATGGCCTATTGGGTTTGTCCCAGAGCCTGATTTACTAGAACTTGAGCCTCTCGTATACGAATCAGACACACTCAAGAGTGGTTCAAGTATCTCCAAACCACGCAGTCATCCTTCAAACAGGCAAACGTTTAGAAGAGAACGTTATGTTCCAGAACACGATTTGCAAGTACCTGAGCCACTTGAATATGAATCTGGTGCTGTTAGAAGATTGTTCGCTTCATATCTTCCCTCTAGGTCAAAGTGAAACCAGACAGCAAGGTCCTAGTCCTGGATACGAAGGAACAGGTTAGAGTTCCATCCCAAATATTTGTTTTGGACCAAAACACATATTAATCTTAAGTTATTTTGTTTCTACCTAGACACCTAGTTAATTGATTTCTTTAAATGATAGCTCAAGTTGTTATACCGAGTAAGATCATTGTACATCTTTAAGTTTGTAAGTCTTCAAATTAGACTTTAAATTAGTGTTTGGTAAGTCTCAATTAGTGTTTGGTAAGTCTCAGAATGGCACCATTTTGAACCTTGAGGTGCACTAATGATCTTTTTGAAGGCACGTTGGAGAAGATTTATAACTCTTCTTGTGCACTTATGATCTTTTGTGAAGGCATGTCGTAGAAGAAATGAAGATCGAACCATAAGATCTTTTGTCTTAAATTATTGTAATGGTTAAGAACTAATAGGATACATGTAATTGTTTAGGATGTGGATCGAAGGTGGTGTTTCTTTTTTTTTGTTAGCTAAGAGAGTGTGTGGGGTCCACATCTATATGAGGCACTTGTTGGGGAGGGCATTACAATTTATGACTTATGGATATAGACGTGACTTATGATCTTAAGTAATATATATACACTTATATATAGTTTTTGGTCCCATTGAGAAGACTTTTAGATTGAGAAAAAATCAAAGCCATTATTGAAAGGGAAGTGATATGTACACTTTCATTATTGTAATCTGATTATTATGCCCTTATGAGTTTTTTGACCCTTTCATTTACCCTACCGTGATAATACTCCGCCTCCCATCCCTCTCAATTCTGCTAATAACTCATGTCACTCATTACCGATCACTTCTACTGTAGCCATCTTTCCGCCAACGGTATATATGCAATTGAGTTTTTATTCATATGAATTGGTCTTTACTCTTTTGCAGGTGTATTTAACTTAATTTAGTTTTCAACATTTTTCATGTGATCTCAGTGTCCATGCACCCTTTTGAGAGTGTCTTTGTCATTCTCTGACTTTTGTAATATGACTTTGAATTTATAAATTTTCATAAATAAATAACATTTGCATGCAATATCAATATGTTGAACGCTTGAGCTTATGATACTTGAAAGGACACTGTATATTAAAGGCTTAAATACATACGAGATTATTAAGTTTCATTCATAAAATATTCTCGCACTGGATTCCTAGAAGTACATGTGTTCTGATCATGTGTCATATAAAACTGAAATACACGAACGTGTATGCGTCATGTTTTTTACTAACTTGAGAGCATGATGAATTGTATGCATGACGACTTTTGTTGTCTGAATTTCAGTAAAGAGGTGAGCTCAAATCAACTCATCAAGTCTTTTGAAGATGAAGTACTTTACCTTGGCCCATAACCATGAGCCATCTAGCAATATGCCAACGCATTCATCGCTCAATTTGAACAGAAGAGATGTCTATAAGTCAATACAAATATACGCATCCACTGCTGACTAGACAAGTAGACATTCCACTATCGCGGATAACTTACGGCTGTCCTTCGTGAGCCGCTCACGACCGTTCAAAGGATCTAACAGATGTGACGCTTCTGCAGCAACCATTTATGTTCTGGAAGAATCGCGACCATCCAACCACTCGTGTTCTGGACCGTTGATATAAGTTTTTGATATGTGGCGGCGTTTCACGAAGCGTTTCCGCTCATAGGGTTTCGTGTCCTTGGTGGGTATAAATACACATCCTTCTTCTTCATTCCAGCACTTTTACTGCTCCCAAACAATTCGAAAAAATCCTTTTGCTACCTCTTCGTTTACGTTGTTAGAATTAGGGGTGAGCAAATGGACCGAGAACCGAACCGGAACCGACCCAACCCGAACCTTATTTTAGAATCGCTGTCCGGTTCTCGGTTCTTAAATATTTCAAATTTCGGTTAGGTTCGGTCCGGAACCGCGGGTATCGGTTCCGGAACCGAAGAACCGCCCGATTCATAACTAATATCTACTTTCAGTTCTCTGACTAATCATTGCATTTTGTATATGTATAAAGACGTAGTGGGGTTGTTATATCTTAATTAATATTGAGATGAAATAAACTAGTAATATGTAGTTAGCGAACATCTATCTGTTGATCTTGAGTTTGATGCCAAAGCAAAACGAAATAATACCAATTGTTTTACAACTCTACTTAATCACGACTTGAGTCTTCTATCCTATGCTCATTGCTCATTTGCCTATACTTACGTAGAACCTTTCAAGTCTCTACTTGCATTAGATGTGGCTGTGTTTGTTTATAACATTAAATTAAGTATCTACAACTCTGTTTCTGTTTAAAGAAGCAATTTTGACAATGGCAATATTGTGTTTGTGTGTTAAGGGCTTTTTGGGTCTAACAAGCTGTTTTCCTTCCGCTCTTACTTAACAATGAAATATCTTGTGCTTTATTTCGTCCTTCTTGGATACAAGACAATCGAAAGGTTCGACATATTCAGCTATATACATATATTAGTGCAAACATAAAAAAATGTTGAATTTGTGGGTACTTTTTAAAAAATTTCGCGGTTCCAATCGGGTAGAACCGAAATACCCTAACCGGACCCGAGAACGAAACATGCTATTCAGTCTGGTCCTCGGTTCCTAACGTATGTATTTTGCGGTTCTCTCGGTTCCGGATCGGTTCTTTGCGGTTCCGGAACGGAACCGCGCTCACCCCACCTAGTTACATCCCACTTAACTTTTAAGTAAATCTTTTAGTACGTCCTTTTAACCTCTAAAAATAGTAAATAGGGAGAATTGCATATATACCAACTAAAACTTAAAAATTTGCACATTTTCTTAAAATACAATTTTTCAATGCATGATGTACAATGCAAGTTAAGCATGTTTTAAGTTATATGCAAATATGCAAATTTTAGTGAGTATATATGCAATTGCCCATAAAAAAAATTAAATATGTATAACCATTTGTATTAATAACTAAGATCTAGTTAGATTCTATACATTTACCTACCAAACCGAACCCCAAATGCAATAAAGATTGTGAGGTTGATGTGTCTAACAATATTTGGACCTTTGAGTAAATGCAATAGAATGTACGTTGACACCATAGTTATTGCTCGATCTTTTTTCATATGAATTAATCAAATTTGATACTATCAAGTGGATCTTAACTCTATGTCCCTGTATGCTGGATTTCTCGATCCGTTTTGTTTATATGAACGAATATGCTTTTAATAGACGTATTTAAAAGTTAAAATTTTGTTGAGATGATGAGGTAACTTGAAACTAAATTCTTAGTTACCTATACACATATTGCTTTTGTTTTTTGTCGTTTTGTTTTTTTTAGTTCGATTATGTCGAATCCAATTTCGATTGAGGTTATTCCTACTAGATAGTTTGTATTAAGCACATGAGAACGTTTTGATACGTACATACCTATCTTGTTCATATGCATGTCACTGCACGGCCTTTTCTTATTTTTTGGGGCCTTCGGCGAAAATCCATGACAAGGGCTTCAACATTTTGACTTTATTGCATAGGCTAATGTACATAAGTTGTACGGTTTGTAGGAATAATATTTTGACTGGCACAACCATATGGTTGTTCGCTGGTGACGCTTTCATGTTGTTGCACATAAGTTTGTGGCACATTATAATATGAGGTATTCTTAGGTGGATAACTTTGACTCCAAAAATCATGTGCTTGTTCTTTGTGTGCGTTATTGTGTTGTTCAACAGAATTTTGCATCAAATTGTTTGGCAAACTAAATTTTGTGCTCGTGTTAACTAATGCGGCACTAATGTTGCCTACATTAATATTATGGCTACTGCTATTAACAGGTACATTTGATTCTTGTACATCATTATATATTAACTTTCTTTTGGCTTTCATATTTTTGCAAACAACCTAATATCTGAACACAAATGGGTGGCTAATACATTTGGCATACACAATATACAAATACCAATTTCAGTTAGTTCCATATGTAGTATTTAATTTAATCAATGAAACAACAATATCTGTAACATGTTTTAGGCATCAAAACAGTAAATGTTATGCTTAAATATAGTATCCCACATACAACTGCTATAGTAAATTAGGCATTTACTTATTTTATAGATGAGTCAAACATTGTTACATGCAATTAGGACAAAATAAAAAGGAAGAAACATATTAAATGACATAGGTGTCGTACCAAAAATGTTTGTAGATGGTAGATGGCGATCTTCAATGTGTGCGATTTATGTAATTCGGGTTTATCAACCCAAAACGACAAACATTGCCTTTTGGGAACACTTAATACGACAAAAAAAGAATAAAAAGTGTAGCGCTTACTCAAAATCAATCGGGTCACGCACTGTAGATTACAACGTCGCATTGGATGAAAATTAAAAAAAATATATAATGAAATGCCCGTATGTATTTTAAAAAATGGAATTTTTACCGATGATCCGTTAGATATACTAACCTGGCTAATCTAACTGTTTACACAGTAGGCGCGCATAAATCAACGCATAAATCAACTATATACCTAACTACACTAAAAATTTTCTTCCAAACCATGTAGGCGCACATTGTGCATATGAAACGTAAGCGCACATCGAATAAGCCAAAACTCATGCGCACTCAAAACCTTCAAGCGCATGAATTTTGGATTATTCAACCAAAGGGCTTGTGTCCCAATGATATTCCATATTGTGTGAGAAGCTCCCCAACTAAATGGTTGTGGGTTCAAGTCTTGCTTAATACATGTGAGTTTGATTTGTAATGTAAACATTATGAGATAATTTTCTCGTAATAATGGGGATGATTTGGAGGTTTCTAAGGGTGGACATGGAAGTACTACTCCTAGTTTTTAGAAAATTGGGAAGATTGAAAAGATAATTATTGAAGGGAAAGTTACTCTTGTGGATGATGATGGTAAACCTCTTAAAAAGGTTGATTCATCAACTATGGGGGGTAACACATTCTCTAAGGTGGATAATGTGGTAGTTTCTGACAGCGATGATGATAAGTTTTTGATGATAACAATGGGACGTTGTGTTCAGGAAGTGGTGTGAGGAGCATAGTCTTTACAAGCTATGGAAAGAGAACAGGGGTGATGGCAACAATTATGATGATGATTTTGGTCTTTCTCCTGCGCAATTGAAGGCTGCTAGTCTTGATGAATTTTGTTTTAAATAAGTTGTTTGTTTGTTTTTTCATAAATTTTTTGATGTATCTTAGTTTATGGTGGTTTTGATTGATAGTCTAGTTGGAAATAACTAGTTGTCATTTATGGCCTGTCATAAATGACTTAGTAGTTGTGTCAAGCGATGTTTAGTAGTTGTGTCAAGCGATGTGGCTTGCGGTTAATGTGATATTTCAGACACAATTCATTGTACTCAGACGGTTTTTTGGAATAATATATTTTACCGGGTGAAATGCCCTTTACGAAAAAAAACATTATGAGATAATTAAAATTGCCGTTAAAAACAATAAATAAAAGAAATAAAAATAAATAAAAAGCCTTCAAGCGCGCTTATGCCTAGGCACGCCTTCAATAAACCAACAAACCAAAAATTAGACACAATGTCATAAATGGACAAAACTCAAGCGCACTTTTAAAAGCTTATGCATCTTCAAAACAAAAAAACTCATGTATGCTTCTATAATTCGTAACCACAAAATTAATATAAGATAGAGCTAGACGCATTTTACTTTCAATGTGCACTTTTTGTTTTAGTTTCCTAGTATGACATATTCTACAAAGTTAATACATACATCCTCATTTATTTAATATTCACTATTTAGAATACCTCATGTATCATCATTTTACATAATTTTAACGTTTTTCAATTAATATTAGGATAGTTTGGTAAACTTGAAACGTTCATGTATATTAATGTATCCCGGTAAACTTAAAAATAAAGAAGTCTTAAAATTTTTAATTCAAAAAAATATTTCTAATAAAAGTAACCCGGTAAACTTGAAAATTGAACACTTATTAACTTGTAACGTTCATGTATATTGATGTTAGAATTAATAATATCATTAAAATACTCTCATTAAAAAGTACAATTAACATAGCATTTGGTACAAAATAATAATGCATAAATCATCTAATTTATTTTTTTCATTAAAACACTCTTTAAATGAAATTAACAAATCATTAATAACATTACTAAATTACCTAATTATTAAAAGTACAATTAATATATCAAATGGTACAAAATAATAATGCATAAATCATTTTATCATTTATATCTTTAAAGCACCTTAATTTCCAATTAATAACATGTGTTGCACATTCTTTTTGTTTTTTTTTTTCCTTCTTTAAAATAATGCATCGAAAAAACTTGCTATCGCTAAAAAATAATCATACAGTTATCCGTCGCTGCAAAACACGGATAACAAGCTAGTCCTTATTCAATGGATAGGATGGTAGGTCTCTAAAATTAAATATAAAAGCTTCTAATGAAAAAGGCAAAAGTAAATGGATATTTTGAATATGCAATTAATTGAATAAATGAAGGTGTGATGCCTGCATATCCTTATTCAATGGATAGGATGGTAGGTATAAAGATCGCATTGATAACAATAAAACAAACTCGCGCCCCACATAAGATGCGCCTGCTACAAGTGCGCTCGGAACACGTGTCACCATAAGAGGGTGTTCTTTTGAGTAGCGTGTGCGAGTTAGAAAATGATAATGCGTCATTGTTCAGTTTGGTAAATTGATGAAAATTTGTCCCTTCTCGTACAACTATTATGGCATTGGAAAATGATCGGAGACCTAATATATGTGTCTAAATTTAAGTCCAAATATATGTGACATGATCATGATGGTTTATAAAAAAGTGAATCCTATAGGTACAACCATTAAGATGATGTCACACATGTTTAGGCACATCTTTAGACATATATTAAGGGTGCGTTTGGTATGCAAAAATCAGAATGAATGAATACTTTGATTCCAAATATAGTTGTTTGTTTAAAATGTAAATCTATCAAATATTGGAATGAATGTTAAATATGTTCCATACTCTATATACCATGAAAGGGTAAGGTATGAATTTATTATAGGTGAGAGGTCCACCACTACTATCAAACTCATACCTATTGTGATTCATGGCAGCGTACCAAAAGTACCCTTCGTTTACTTTGCTAATTTGTTTAATCAAACAAAAGTCATGAAAAGGTACGCTATTGCAAAGCTTGTGAAGAAGGTAGAAGTCGTGTGCAAATGGCCAAAATTGATGTCAAAAGCAAAGAAAATACAAAAGGTAGAAGTTGAGTCCCATCCAAAATTTAATATGCCATACCAACCGAGAAATTAATATCTAGTTTGCATCCCAACAACCATCAAATATGCAGTTTTGAAAAGAGCTAAAAATTGAACAATTTAAACAACTTTAATTGTAAGCAATGTTTTAAAAATCGGGTTTTTAATCGAGCTGGTCGATTTACCGGTTGACCGGTTCGACCACCGAGTCAACCCGGTTTCCCATTTATTGTTATTTTATTTTTTCCGACTGGGTCAACCGGTTTCATCACCGGGTCAACCGGTTCGACCGCCGGGTCTACCCGGGTCAACCCAGTTTTTATTAAAAAGAATTGAATAAAACCAAATTCGGCCGGGTTTCATGACCCGGGTTGACTCGGGTCACTCAAAACCCGACAGGTCTAACCGCTTAACCCGGTTTTAAAAACCCGAGTTTTTTTTACCCCTTTATTTGCCGAACACCGGTCTGACCGGTTGAACCGGCCGGGTCGACCCGGATTTAAAAACATTGATTGTAAGACTACCCACTGACAATAGAAACTGTTGATGATCACTAAAGATGTGATCACCATAGCAAACAAAGTCTTAACAATAATGAACCAAACAAAATGGTATAAGCAAGAGTGACAAGTTAATCGGATAAACATTAAACGGAGCATAAACATGAAACTTACGAATGGATCAACATAAATGAAAATATCATAATGTGTTTCAATTCATGGATTTAATCCTTTTCGATCTTTTGGCCAAGAAACTTCCTCTTTGTCGCATGGTTAGAATTTCTTTATCAAGTTTCTTTGTTGAGTACATCCTGTGACGGCTAATTGCCATACTTTTCAATACTACTGAGGAAATCCCATTGTCATCTGTAAAAGAAGCGAAATCCTGGTTAGTTTACGTTTTAATTTTCAACCACTTATGTTGTTTACAGTATTACATTTTTTTACCCATTTGGCTACTGTTGTAGCTATTTTTTTTATACCTATTTTGTCGTTTCATTCCAAGTTCTTTATATTTATTTTTTTATAAAAAAGAAAGGCTAAACATGCTTATTCTTAATTTCTTATAGAAAGGATAAAACATAATCCAAATCTATGGTTGCCTTTCCTTATCATTTAAAGTTCACCTAACAGCATTTGTTGGTGTGTTAATATATGGTGTTGCATTCAATCATTAACCAAAGCATGTTATATTGTCTCTTATTATACATGGCAATTCACCAAGCAAGAGATACATACGTTATTAAGAATTGTTAATATAGCATTTCTATATCGCTTCAAGGTGGTTCCCGAGAACCACTTGATAATACATGGATCCGCCTCTGCTAGGAACCACCTTGCTTGAGGCCAAGACTTGAAACTTGTAGTTGTTTCATGTCGTTGCTGATATTCCTGCCAGCAAAGAGGATGTCAATGGTGTAACATCTTGAAGTGGATGATGAAGATTAGATGACCACCATTAAAAAAGATAAAGAATAGAGTAGTGATAAATAGGCCTAATAAATAGACCTACAAATAGGCCTAATACATTCACATTTTGACAAGTGTTATACACTCATTCCTTCTCATCATTATTCACCAATCAATTTTTCATTTCTAACAATCACATTTGTAGGTCTATCTTTAGGTCCATCAATTAGGTCTATAAATCATTTTCCTAAAGGATATTAAATGAATAGTTTTAAAAGTTTTTATGTTGCAGGCTTTTTTGGTTTCACACGATTACACTTTTCTTTTGCTTTTACAATTTTCAATACAAAATTTATATTTTTCATTTGTTATTCAGTTTTGGGCTATGCTTGATTAATGTATTAAGAGTAGGGGTGAGCACGGTTCCGAAACCGCACGGAACCGACCCGGAACCGCAAAAACCGAGAACCGAAATAATCATAATTTAGGAACCGAGAACCGGACCGCATAACATGTCTCGGTTCCGGTTCGGTTCCAGTTTCGGTTCGGGTATTTCGGTTCTACCCGATTGGAACCGTAATTTTTTAAAAAATCTTCCAAAATTCAATATTTTTTTTATGTTTGTACAAGTACATATATAATATGGAAGCAATAAGTAATATTCATTACTAACTCGATGTGAAAAGACAATTTTACAAAAAATTTTCTCCAAAGTTCTTGAAATGATGATTATTAAGCTCTATTTAGATGGCTCGGCATTAAAATCTTAACCTTAACCATGAGCTCATTATAAAGAATTATAATAAAGAATTAAATAGCCAGTAGCTTAACTTTCTAGCTTATCTTACTCTATGCTAACTTTGGTTACGCACTTTCAAGTAAAAATAAATAAAATAAAATCGAAACCATGTACAAGTTTACTAAAAACACAAGTGCTATGAATTTAGTAGAGTAAAAAAAACTTCTCTAACCAGAAAACATTTCCGAATGTCGAAATTATTGTGAAGAATTTCCGAATGTCGAAATTATTGTGAACATAGTTTTAGACTGAATACGAAAATTGGCCCCTAAAATGTTTTTTAATGGTTGCGTTAGTTATGTGTACGACACAGCTCACCAATGTGTTTAGGGGCAATCATACACTATTACAAAATCTTAACCTTAACTCAGTAGCATATTATAAAGAATTAAATTTGAGATAAAGTTACACATGTTAGGTGGTTCTTCGGTTCCGGAACCATAAAGTTACACATGTTGGGCGGTTTTTCGGTTCCGGAACCGATACCCACGGTTCCGGACCGGACCGAACCGAGAACCGAACAGCGGTTCTAAAAATCGGTTCGGGTTGAGTCGGTTCCGGTTCGGTTCTCGGTTCCAGTTCGGTTCTCGGTCTATTTGCTCACCCCTAATTAAGAGGGCTAGGTACAATCTCATGCCAAAAGTGATGCCGGGGAAAAAGTAACGCCACCTCAGCATTTTTTTTCCATAACACCAGTTTTGGCTATGACACAAAAACACCCATCTCTGGCATAACACTAGTTGTTTGGTGCGGTCATGCTTTTTTTTTTTTTTCATTTTTAAATTAAATCATATGTTTAATTAAATTTTAATTTCATAAATCAAAAACACATTACATAAAAAATAAATAAATAAGTAAATAAAAAAAATGAAAAAAAAAAGGTACATAAACAAAAAAACGCATCTGCTAGCATAGATAACATATATTTACATATCCTTATTTACATAGTAATATTTACTAACACCAAACCATCAACCCATACATTACCTATACTAAACTAATCAAACATTGTACATGGATATGGATTTAGCAATTATGAGCATGTACTTAGAGCAAGGGGTGTGGGAACCGTTGGAGCTCGCCGATTCCCACATGGCACCTCGTTGTTTGATGTTGGAGCTCGCCGTGATACCAAGTGGGTTCGCCACTTTGGTTTTCGCCGGGGGAACAACGAAGAAAACGACAAGTATTTTATCAGTTGCAATCGAAATGAAGAGAAGTAAAATGATAGTGGGTGGGGCCCAAATGAAGATAAGTGAGTAAGTTGTGATTGGGGGGTATTTTTTTGTTAGTGTGTTGGAGTGATGTGGAGGTGATGTGACACACGTGGGGCCCAAGTGAAGAGAAGTGGTGATGTTGTGATACCCCTTGCTCTTAGTAACTACTAATTTATAAGCATGTTGCAAACAACACGCAACCTCTCATCTATGCGAGCTACCCATCTTCTTGACACCCTACTCATACATTAAATATCCTATATATATGGCTATACATATGGCTATATCCCATCTTTCTCAACTCATCTTCCCCATCTTCTTCACACACTCACTTCTCCATTTTTTCAATAACATATCCACAAACACTTCCACTTTTTGTCTCGCCTCCATCAACAACCTGCAACAACAACAGAAACAACAAGAGCAACGTCAACAACTCAACGTGATAATCAGATAAATTGTGTCAAAACGCATCCCCAAATACACTCGAAAACACAAAAGAAAAAAGAAAAGAAAAAAAAGGAATGTCCACCGCGTGAGCTGGTGGTGGTGGCGCAAAGCACTAGCAGCTAAGGTATGGTGTGGGTTGTCGTGCGAAAGGCTCGTGCCGAAGGCTATGGCTCAAGCCATCAGCTATTGTACCCGGGCCTCTAAACGTTAACTAAAACAAAACGGTTGGTATGTATCAAACTTTTGATTTATGCATTAAACTATAACCGTTGGTATTTGATAGAACCTAATTACTGTAAGATTTTGAACGCATAATTAAGAACAGAGCTAAAAACTATTAAGATAAAGTATAAAGTTTGATAAAACCTTGTTTTGCAAAATTAGACATTGTTTAACATGTGGTAGTTAGTTGGGTTGTAAATATATTCTTTTCGGAACATTAGCAATAATAAAACTTAACCTTGTTTTTGACACATAACGATTAGCTCATAGAGTGTTTCTTACCAAGATATCAAATTTCGAAAGACATTATGTAAAGTTTTTTTAATTATTTTTAAATATGTATATTTATGTTTTGTATTTGCGAATTTTTGGTAAACTGAACATGACCCGGCCCTTAATCACTAGATCTCGCAAAAATTATCATAGGTAAATCTATTTGCTCGGTTTCAATAAAACTATCAATAAATATCAGCAAGGGTCCCTTGATTCATACACATCTTTGACTTGAACCATACACACCTATAGGTCAAAAGTCTTTATTAATCATTAACTTATTATTATCTATACTACTTATAATAGAGGAATAAATCCTTCTCCTCATGGTCTTAAAATTAAGACTTACAAAATATAAAGCCTATTATACAATAAACAATGCACTATTAATGATCTTTCTCATCAATCTTAATTTTAAGACTTACAAGTCTTAAAGCTTAATGTACAAAATACAAAGCAATATTAATGTGGTCAAGATATTTAACATAGTCAATTAATTAACTGGTCAATAAATACAATTAATGCAGTTATTAAAACACCCCTTACACAAGAAATACAAATTATCAAGCATATTGTACAACCAACTTAAACACAATTTTTGCATTAAAAGACACTAATACAAATAATAAAGCAAATTATACAAATATTCAAGCCTGAACGGGCAACGGGCCAAATGAGCCCGAGCCCGAACGGGTACGGTCTAAACAGGGTCGAGCCCGAACGGGCACGGTCCAAACGGGGTCGAGTTTGAACAGGCACGGCCAAACGGGCTCGAGCCTGGTTTTCCTCCTTTTTTTTTCCTATTCGGAGCGCCAAAACTTTTAACTTTTTGGGTATTATGTGTCTTTAGGAACCAGCTAAAGGCAACTTCACTTTTCACTTCCTCTCTTGGTGATTTGAACAGAAAAGGAAAAAAACACTCCAAAATCTTTTAAGATTTTACAACCATTTTAACACTTTCATTTTATGTGCTTTGTATCCATATTAAAATGATTCATCTTGTGTGTAGTCTTTGATGGCTTTTACTCGTGGATTTGTCCGATTTTAAAAGGAGCAACACAATTAGTAAAGTTATTGTTGTCTCATTTCTGTAATAGAACAAGTTACTCACATTTTTTTATCAAATGTAGTTAAAGTAACTTTTTTAAAAGAATGAAACCTAACATATGTATTCGTAACAGCGTGATACTCAAGTCACTCGCATTTTTTATCATCTAGTAACTTTAAATTGTTGTACCTGATAAGTGAAAAATGGTGATGCATTTGAAAAAAATTGAGCGTCTTTAGTTTCGTCAAAAAATGACATTGTTGAGTAGACAACGAAAAAAGAATCACAACAAGTTATAAAAGAAAACATAAGGGGGGTGGCAATGGCTTCGGTATGCCTTTGGCATGCCTCGATTCCGAACGGTAATACCATTGCCACTGTTTCGGTATGGCATGGCATGGGAGCAATTCGACAAACTTTACCGAATTGGTATGAAGCAAGGTTAAAAAAAACTAGCTGTTGCAACTAGAAAAGTATGGTGAATCATAGTTGACCTTAAAAAAGTATGGTGAGGCATGAGAGAGGCATGGGATGAGATGGCAGAATATTATTGGTGGGTGGTAAGGCATGAGTGAGACGTCGGATCATGACTGCCACCACCCTAAGATATCTTCAAACAACAAATTTATACAATATCTAAAAGTTGACTTATGTTTTCAAGACAATTGCATTTTGTTAAGTTTCGATGCAGTCAATTTTTATATTTGACCTATTAAAGTGTAGTTAATATAGGTTCTAAATTAGTCAAAGTGTGTATAAACTATCAATAAATATCACCAAATAAGAAAAATACAAAATGTGACGCAACCTTATGTATCAAAATCTTTCAAATATTTGTGCCATCTTTTCACACAATACTCTACTACCATAGCCTGATACAATATAGCTTATAGGCCAGCTTCATACCAAGGTATCTTAAATGTTTTTGACCACATTTCCTTATATATACTAGGAGCTCTTATATATACGAGACGAATATGAGATACTACTACCAAGGTATCTTACAAGTTTTTGAGCTGTAAAGACATCCAATAAAAAAACCCAAAACTCACTCGATCTCCCAACAAAAACAACCCAATATCCACGTCAATGATCCGTGTGATACTTTTCACAAACAACCCAAAACCATTGAGATCAAATTCACCACATTAAATCTCAACCATTGATTCATTTCATTTTTCACAATAAATCACCTCAAAAAGTTTCACTAATTCATTCTCACACACTCTTTCTTGTGATGAACATTGTTGGCAAGTAGGGCTTGTGGTGGTTTCTATAATTTTTACTTTTGTTATTTGAGGCACATACAAAAAATGTTTTCTCTTTTTGTTGGATAGAATAGGTGCTCTCGGAATATTGAGTATGATTGAGATAATTTATTTGATAATCTAGAAGTTTAGAAAGACCTAGTAGCATTTTCCCTTAAAATTTGGTCATAAAAACCAAGGTAAACTAAAAAAAAAACTTCACCAAGCTTGAATCCTTACTTACACAAATCCACCAATTAAAACACTTCATTTCAGTCACACGGATCTCAATCCAACGCACCTCCTTCACCCATACCCTTGTAATCCGACGATCACAAACACCTCTAAACTATATAAAATTCACCCCAAATTCACAAACACCTCTAAACCATATAAAATTCACCCCCAATTCCAAACACCTCCTCACTCACTCAGCAACACAAAATCCTATCAATTTCCCCAATTGCAGTTTCACAAACCCTAAGAAGAAGAGCAATCAGTCAGGCCACGTTATCTTATGGTACATTGATTATTGCTATGGTTTAGTGTAATTCATTGACTGTCAACCTGTAGCTCTTTTAATGGTGTTGTCCGTGGAATAGACTACCTTCATAACAATGATCGCACAGGTTAGTCATCTATTTTGTTGTGAATATTATCTAGCTCTTGTCGTTTATTTTGTTCTTGGTCTCATGGATTTCATTGGTGCTATTTTCTACTTCATTGTTTGTTCTTCCAAGAGCTAATAGAACTTTAACTAGCAATTGGATCGATGAACAAGGAATGAAGGTCGTATTCAGAAACTAGGACCACTCGAGTCATTTGTTTTGTTTGTGAATATTATCTTGCTTCTTATTATTTTGATGTTTATATGAGAAAACAATGTAAGCTAGGTTTTTGGATGTGTAATCCAATCTATGTTTTCATAAATTACTTGGTATGTTTATGAATAAATTTGTATAAAATGAGAGACAAAGTTTAGACCATGACTATGGTTTTTTAAAAGTTCTTTTTCGATCTTTCAGAATCTACTACAGTTGTTTGGGATTCTTTTTTGTCCTACATATTGTTAAGCAAAATCAGTTTTGATGTTATTTTAGTAGCAAAATAAGTTGTTTCCCACAACTATTTTAAAAGCAAATCCAAACACTTGTTTTTCCGAATTAGTCATTTTCATTTATAATACAACTTGTTGTCACTTATCATAATATTAAACATGAAATATGTAGGGGCACAACATGCTACACTTCACAATCAAATAAGAAGTCCAATGTGATTGTGTTGTGAATTCATTGTACTATATTAGTCGTTTGTTTGCTGTGTATTTCTTGTGGGTGTTATTGTGTCCTTTGGTTATGTATCTTTTGTCAATCTGGAGCTGCGCTTTTTAGTGCAGGATGTTTCCACTTAAACAATCTCTTGCGTTCCTCCTTTATTAGAAAATCAGTGCCAAGGGCCATGAGCTTAACTGTGTATATTAATAGTTATAAGAAATAATAATTATAATAGACTTACATCAGGAGCTACTTTTTTCTGATGTAGAATGAGACCACATTAAGAGATATCTCTTGTATGCATGTATTACAAAACAGGTCACATCATCTTTTCTTAACTGTGTAAGTTTATAAATAATAAAAAAACATGATATTGTGTAGGGTTAATAATAGACTTACTTGAGGAGCATGATGTTTTGCGATTCTTGTTGATGTTAAAGAATTTGCCCAATCAAGTAGTCTATCAAATTCATGTATTACAAACATGATTAGTAACAGTTCACCCTTACAATGTAGTTTGTTGGAAAGTAGTATACAAAAGACAGTCAATTCATTTACAACCTTTATTACCAAATCCAACATTAATGGCATATGCAATTCCACAACCTATATAACTAACACACATGGACGTAGGTGTTTTGAAAGAAAAAAAATGTATGCAACCTCTTTAATTTAATAATTTACAGCAGATTACAAGTCAAGCTTCGAGTGGTATTACCTCAGTAGAAACCATTGGACGAGTAAGTACACCACATTCAACCCAAACGTATCGAAGCGAAAAAATATTGAACGGAAAAGTGGCAATTGCTTTCTTGTTAAAGGGACACCCCTTCAATTTTAACTTTCTTAGTTTTGAGCACCCTTTTGATAGCTTCAGAAGTCTTGCATCAGATTCTCTCGTATAGCTTAGAGATGAATGTCTTAGATTATGACCATACTTCCCAATGTATCCTAAACCCGCATCTGTCAATCCACCGAGAGAAATCATAAATTCTAGCCTTGCAAGTTTTCTGCAACCGATTAGCATATCTCGAACCCCCTTGTCTAGCAGCGAATCTTTTATATCGTATTTTTTACCCAACCACATACGTAAATCAGTGAGATCCTTCAAACGGGTTCCTACACACTCAAGAGCTTCATTTGAAACACATTTGAGATTAACCTTCAAATAATTCAAATTATGACAGCCTTGTGCCAGAGCTATAAGTCCCATGTGAGTCACGAACCCCATGAAGGGTAAGTTTGCGCAATTTCTTGCAAAACTTACCAATAACGCGACACCCAATATACCAACATATGTCCTCGGTAGCTAGAACTTCCAAATTGGGACAACTCTTAAACAATAAACATTGGCAATTATGTTCCATGTCGGCACATTCGAGAACCAATTCCCGTAGTTGATTGAGATAATGAAGTATGAAAGGAAACGAAGCTTTTCCCAACTCCTGGATACGTAAAGCATGAATATTAGAGGGGATTTCAAAACCACTATAGTCGCAATCTTCATCAATAATCCCGTACCCAAAATGATCTAGCTTCTTAGCATGCTTAAGGACTTTTTTGAAATCACTTAAATATTGTGGAAACACATTCAGGGATACTAACGATTTGCTTCATTTATTTGCAAGACGTTCAACGTCTTTCATATCCTAACGGTCAAACGGCTATGAAAAAACAACGACTCCATAACCGAGTTACTCAAAGCCAACTCATGCAACCATTTCCCATTCGACCAAAAACCATCTATGCTATTCCAATCTAAACTTAGACTTCTCAAACCAACACAATACCTAGCGATATCTACTAAACCACCCTCTGAAAACATTTTACACCCGCGAATCTCTAAACTCCTCAAATCACCACCACGGGTTTTCGCCAGAAGCTGAAGTTTAGAAACAGAAACAACCATGTTCTGTATAGACAGTGATTTCAAACACTTAAACCCAACAGCTATATGTTCAATCAACGGGGTGACTCGAACATGACATTTTTCAGCGGTATTAAATCCATGGGAAAAGGACTTAAGTGTTAACGACTCGAGGTTAGGGAACCTTAGACTTAAAGGAGAGAGGTTTTTAAGGTAATGCACATGGACAGTTAGGTGTTTACGCGTTAAGGAATCGATATCAAGATATTTCCTAGATACTAATTGTGAGGGTATATGCAAAAGACAGTCAATTCATTTACAACCGTTGTACCGGATAAAGTGTAGGCAACATTGTGATAGGTTTGGTTCTACCTCGTGGAACAACTCAGTGTCTAGCCTTGTACCGGATAAAGAGTAGGCGACGTTGTGAATACTTCTCTGCCACATTAAGGAGCTTGTGTTGTGTAGTGTGTAGAAACTCTCGAGTGGCGTACTCGGGGAGTGGAGTAGGGCAAGGAAGGTGTCCTTGTAGCCGAACCACTATAAATACTCTCGTCGTGGTTTTGTGTTCCTTTACTCTTTATCTTTTGCATTACTTACTTATATGCTCATCTATCAATATCCAACACACAATCTAAATGGATTGACATACGTCGATCTAAATACTTTAAAACAAAGTTTTAATCGGTAAAACTATTCAACCCCCCGCTCTACTTTAAAACGAAGTATTAATCGATCTAAATATGGAGGAGAAAGTGTTTGATTGTGTAATGCCTTACATACAAGACCTTAATTCCGTGTCATTAGTTTCTAGTAAATATCTTGATATCGATTCCTTAATGCATAAACACCTAACTGTCCATGTGCATTACCTTTAAAACCCCTCTCGTTTAAGTCTAAGGTTCCCTAACCTCGAGTCGTTAACACTTAAGTCCTTTTCCCATGGATTTAATATGGCAGAAAAATGTCGTGTTCCAATCACCCCATGGATTGAACATATAGCTGTTGGGTTTAACTGTTTGAAATCACTGTGTATACGGAATATGGTTGTGTCTGTTTCTGATCTTCAGCTTTTGGCGAAAACCCGTGATGGTGATTTGAGGAGTTTAGAGATTCACTGGTGTAAAATGTTTTCAAAGGGTGGTTTAGTAGATATCGCTGGGTATTATGTTGGTTTGAGAAGTCTAAGTTTAGATTAGAATAGTATAGATGGTTTTCGGTCGAATAGGAAATGAATGAATGAGTTGGCTTTGAGTAACTCAGTTATGGAGTCGTTGTATTTTCATACCCCGTTTGACCATTATGATATGAAATACGTTGAATGTCTTGCAAACAAATGTAGCAACTCGTTATTATCCCTGAATATGTTTCCACAATATTTAAGTGATTTCAAAAATGTCCATAAGCATGCTAAGTTGCTAGAGCATTTCGGGTACGGGCTTATTGTTGAAGATTGCGACTAGAGTGGTTTTGAAATCCCCTCGAATATTCATGCTTTACTTATCTAGGAGTTGGGAAAAGCTTCGTTTCCTTTCATACTTTCTTATCTCAATCAGCTACGGGAATTGGTTCTCGAATGTGCTGGCATGGAACATAATTGCCAATGTTTATTGTTTGAGAGTTGTCCCAATTTGGAAGTTCTAGCTACCGAGGAAATATGTGGGGATATTGGGTGTCGCGTTGTTGGTAAGTTTTGCAAGAAATTGCACAAACTTACCCATCATGGGTTCGTGAGTCACATGTGACTTATAGCTCTGGCACAAGGTTGTCTTAATTTGAATTATTCGAAAGTTAATCTCAAAGGTGTTTCAAATGAAGCTCTTGAGTGTGTAGGAACCCGTTTGAAGGATCTCACTGATTTACATATGTGGTTGGGTAAAAAAGACGGTATAAAAGATTCACCGCTAGACAAGGGGGTTCGAGATATGCTAATCGGTTGCAGAAAGCTTGAACGGCTAGATTTCATGAATTCTCTTGGTGGATTGACGGATGTGGGTTTAGGATACACCGGGAAGTTTGGTCTTAATCTAAGACTTCTAACACTAAGTTATACGGGAGAATCTGATGCAGGACTTCTGAAGCTATCAAAAGGGTGCCCAAAACTAAGTAAGTTAAAATTGAAGGAGTGTCCCTTTAGCAAGAAAGCAGTTGCCACTTTTCCGTTCAATATTTTTTCGCTTCGATACGTTTGGGTTGAAAGTGGTGTACTTACTCGTCCAATGGTTTCTACTGAGGTAATACCACTCGAAGCTTTACTTGTAAGCTGCTGTAAATTATTTAATTAAAGAGGTTGTATGCATTTTTTTTTCTTTCAAAACACCTACGTCCATGTGTGTTAGTTATATAGGTTGTGGAATTGCATATGTCATTAATGTTGGATTTGGTAATAAAGGTTGTAAATGAATTGACTGTCTTTTGTATACTACTTTCCAACAAACTACGTTGTGAGGGTGAACTGTTACTAACCATGTTCGTTATACAGGAATTTGATAGACTGCTTGATTGGGCAAATTATGTAACATCAACAACAATCGCAAAATATCCTGCTCCTCAAGTAAGTCTATTATTAACCTACACAATATCATGTTTTTCTATTATTTATAAATTTACACAGTTAAGATAAGATGATGGGACCTGTTTTGTAATACATGCATACGAGAGATATCTCTTAATGTGGTCTCATTCTACATCAGAAAAAGCAGCTCCTGATGTAAGTCTATTATAATTATTATTTCTTATAAATATGAATATACACAGTTAAGCTCATGGCCCTTGGCACTGATTTTGTAATAAAGGAGGAACGTAAGAGATTGTTTAAGTGGAAACATCGTGCACTAAAAATCGTAGCTTTAGATTGACAAAAGATACATGACCAAAGGACACAATAACACCCACAAGAATTACACAACAAACAGACGACTAATCTAGTACAATGAATTCACAACACAATCACATTGGACTTCTTATTTGATTGTAAAGTGTATCATGTTGTGCCCTTACGTATTTCATGTTTAATATTGTGATAAGTGACAACAAGTTGTATTATAAATGGAAATGACTAATTCGGAAAAACTAGTGTTTGGATTTGCTTTTAAAATAGTTGTGGGAAACAACTTATTTTGCTACTAAAATAACATCAAAGCAGATTTTGCTTAACAATATGTAGGAAAAAAAAAGAATCCCAAACAACTGTAGTAGATTCTGAAAGATCAAAAAGGAACTTTCAAAAAACCATGGTCATGGTCTAAACTTTGTCTCTCATTTTATACAAATTTATTCATAAACATACCAAGTAATTTATGAAAACATAGATTGGCTTACACATCCAAAAACCTAGCTTACATTGTTTTCTCATATAAACATCAAAATAATAAGAAGCAAGATAATATTCACAAACAAAACAAATGACTCGAGTGGTCCTAGTTTCTGAATACGAACTCCATTCATTGTTCTTCGATCCAAGTGCTAATTAAAGTTCTATTAGCTCTTGGAAGAACAAACAATGAAGTAGAAAATAGCACCAATCCAAGCCACGAGACCAAGAACAAAATAAACGCCAAGAGCTAAATAATATGTACAAACAAAACAGATGACTAACCTATGTGATCATCGTTATGAAGGTAGTATATTCCTCGGACAACACCGTTAAAAGAGCTGCAGGTTGATAGTCAATAAATTACACTAAACCATAACAATAATCAATGTACCATAGGATCACGTGGCCTGACTGATTGCTCTTCTTCTTAGGGTTTGTGAAACTGCAATTGGGGAAATTGATTGAAAAGAAATGGATTTTGTGTTGTTGAGTGAGTGAGGAGGTGTTTGGAATTGGTGGTGAATTTTATATGGTTTCGAGGTGTTTGTGAATTGGGGTGAATTTTATATAGTTTAGAGGTGTTTGTGATCGTCGGATTACAAGGGTATGGGTAAAGGAGGTGCGTTGAATTGAGATCCATGTGATTGAAATGAAGTGTTTTAATTGGTGGAGTTACGTAAGTAAGGATACAAACTTGGTGAAGTCCTTTTTTTTAAGCAAAATCAGCTTTGATGTTATTTTAGTAGCAAAATAAGTTGTTTCTCACAACTATTTTAAAAGCAAATCCAAACACTAGTTTTTCCGAATTAGTCATTTTCATTTATAATACAACTTGTTGTCACTTATCACAATATTAATCATGAAATACGTAGGGGCACAACATGCCACACTTCACAATGAAATAAGAAGTCCAATGTGATTGTGTTGTGAATTCATTGTACTATATTAGTCGTTTGTTTCTTTGTGTAGTTCTTGTGGGTGTTATTGTGTCCTTTGGTCATGTATCTTTTGTCAATCTGGAGCTGCGCTTCTTAGTGCAGGATGTTTCCACTTAAACAATCTTGCGTTCCTCCTTTATTACAAAATCAGTGCCAAGGGCCATGAGCTTAACTGTGTATATTCATAGTTATAAGAAATAATAATTATAATAGACTTACATCAGGAGCTGATTTTTCTGATGTAGAATGAGACCACATTAAGAGATATCTCTCGTATGCATGTATTACAAAACAGGTCCCATCATCTTTTCTTAACTGTGTAAGTTTATAAATAATAGAAAAACATGATATTGATATTTTGCGATTGTTGTTGATGTTACAGAATTTGCCCAATCAAGCAGTCTATCAAATTCCTGTATAACGAACATGGTTAGTAACAGTTCACCCTCACAACGTAGTTTGTTGGGAAGTAGTATACAAAAGACAGTCAATTCATTTACAACCTTTATTACCAAATCCAACATTAATGGCATATGCAATTCCACAACCTATATAACTAACACGCATGGACGTAGGTGTTTTGAAAAAAAAAAATGCATACAACCTCTTTAATTTAATAATTTACAGCAGATTACAAGTCAAGCTTCGAGTGGTATTACTTTAGTAGAAACGATTGGACGAGTTAGTACACCACTTTCAACCCAAACGCATCGAAGCGAAAAAATGTTGAACGGAAAAGTGGCAACTGCTTTCTTGCTAAAGGGACACCCTTTCAATTTTAACTTTCTTAGTTTTGGGCACCCTTTTGTTAGCTTCAAAAGTCATGCATCAGATTCTCTCGTATAACTTAGAGATAGATGTCTTAGATTATGACCATACTTCCCAATGTATCCTAAACCCACATCTGTCAATCCATCGAGAGAAATCATGAAGTCTAGCCGTGCAAGTTTTCTGCAACCGATTAGCATATCTCGAACCCCCTTGTCTAGCGGTGAATCTTTTATACCGTCTTTTTTAGCCAACCACATACGTAAATTAGTCAGATCCTTCAAATGGGTTCCTACACACTCAAGAGCTTCATTTGAAACACCTTTGAGATTAACCTTCAAATAATTCAAATTATGACAGCCTTGTGCCAGAGCTATAAGTCCCATGTGACTTACGAACCCATGAAGGGTAAGTTTGCGCAATTTCTTGCAAAACTTACCAATAACGCGAAACCCAATATCCCCACATATATCCTCGGTAGCTAGAACTTCCAAATTGGGACAACTCTTAAACAATAAACATTGGCAATTATGTTCCATGTCGACACATTCGAGAACCAATTCCTGTAGTTGATTGAGATAAGGAAGTATGAAAGGAAACGAAGCTTTTCCTAACTCCTGGATACGTAAAGCATGAATATTCGAGGGGATTTCAAAACCACTATAGTGGCAATCTTCATCAAGAATCCCGTACCCAAAATGATCTAGCTTCTTAGCATGCTTAAGGAATTTTTTGAAATCACTTAATTATCGTGGAAACACATTGAGGGATACTAACTAGTTGCTACATTTGTTTGCAAGACGTTCAACGTCTATCTTATCCTAACGGTCAAACGGCTATGAAAATACAACGACTCCATAACCGAGTTACTCAAAGCCAACTCATGCAACCATTTCCCATTCAACCAAAAACCATCTATACTATTCCAATCTAAACTTAGACTTCTCAAACCAACACAATACCTAGCGATATCTACTAAACCACCCTCTGAAAAAATTTTGCACCCGCGAATCTCTAAACTCCTCAAATCACCACCACGGGTTTTCGCCAAAAGCTGAAGTTTAGAAACAGACACAGCCATGTTATGTATAGACAGTGATTTCAAACACTTAAACCCAACAACTATATGTTCAATCCACGGGGTGACTCGAACACGACATTTTTCAACGGTATTAAATCCATGGGAAAAGGACTTCATTGTTAACGACTCGAGGTTAGGGAACCTTAGACTTAAATGAGAGGGATTTTAAAGGTAATGTACATGGACAGTTAGGTGTTTACGCGTTAAGGAATCGATATCAAGATATTTCCTAGAAACTAATTGTGCGGGTATATGCAAAAGACAGTCCATTCATTTACAACCTTTGTACCGGATAAAGTGTAGGCAATGTTGTGATAGGTTTGCTTCTACCTCGTGGAATAACTCGGTGTCTAGCCTTGTACCGGATAAAGAGTAGGCGACGTTGTGAAGGCTTCTCTGCCACATTAAGGAGCTTGTGTTGTGTAGTGTGTAGAAACTCTCGAGTGGGGTTCTTGGGGAGTGGAGTAGGGCAAGGAAGGTGTCCTTGTAGCCGAACCACTATAAATACTCTCATCGTGGTTTTGTGTTCCTTTACTCTTTATCTTTTGCATTACTTACTTATATGCTCATCTATCAATATCCAACACACAAAATAAATGGATTGACATAAGTCGATCTAAATACTTTAAAACAAACTTTTAATCGGTAAAACTATTCAACCCCCCCGTTCTACTTTTAACGAAGTTTTAATAGATCTAAATATGGAGGAGAAAGTGTTTGATTGTGTAATGCCTTACATACAAGACCTTAATTCCGTGTCATTAGTTTCTAGTAAATATCTTGATATCGATTCCTTAATGCATAAACACCTAACTGTCCATGTTCATTACCTTAAAAACCCCTCTTGTTTAAGTCTAAGGTTCCCTAACCTCGAGTCGTTAACACTTAAGTCCTTTTCCCATAGATTTAATACAGCTGAAAAATGTCATGTTCTAGTCGCCCCATGGATTGAGCATATAGCTGTTGGGTTTAAGTGTTTGAAATCACTGTGTATACGGAATATGGTTGTGTCTGTTTCTGATCTTCAGCTTTTGGCGAAAACCCATGGTGGTGATTTGAGGAGTTTAGAAACTCACGGGTGTAAAATGTTTTCAGAGGGTGGTTTAGTAGATATCGCTAGCTATTGTGTTGGTTTGAGAAGTCTAAGTTTAGATCAGAATTGTATAGATGGTTTTCGGTCGAATGGGAAATGGATAAATGAGTTGGCTTTGAGTAACTCGGTTATGGAGTCGCTGTATTTTCATACCCCGTTTGACCATTATGATATGAAATACGTTGAACGTCTTGTAAACAAACGTAGCAACTCGTTAGTATCCCTGAATGTGTTTCCACAATATTTAAGTGATTTCAAAAAAGTCCATAAGCATGCTAAGATGCTAGATCATTTCGGGTACGGGCTTATTGTTGAAGATTGCGACTATAGTGGTTTTGAAATCCCCTCGAATATTCATGCTTTACGTATATAAGAGTTGGGAAAAGCTTCGTTTCCTTTCATACTTCCTTATCTCAATCAGCTACGGGAATTGGTTCTCGAATGTGCTGGCATGGAACATAATTGCCAATGTTTATTGTTTGAGAGTTGTCCTAATTTGGAAGTTCTAGCTACTGAGGACATATGTGGGTATATTGGGTGTCACGTTATTGGTAAGTTTTGCAAGAAATTGCGCAAACTTATCCATCATGGGTTCGTGAGTCACGTGTGACTTATAGCTCTGGCACAAGGCTGTCATCATTTGAATTATTTGAAGGTTAATATCAAAGGTGTTTCAAATGAAGCTCCAGAGTATGTAGGAACCCGTTTGAAGGATCTCACTGATTTACGTATGTGGTTGGGTAAAAAAGACGTTATAAAAGATTCACCGCTAGACATGGGGGTTCGAGATATGCTAATCGGTTGCAGAAAACTTGAACGGCTAGATTTCATGATTTCTCTCGGTGGATTGACGGATGTGGGTTTAGGATACATCGGGAAGTATGGTCTTAATCTAAGACATCTATCTCTAAGTTATATTGGAGAATCTGATGCATGACTTCTTAAGCTATCAAAAGGGTGCCAAAAACTAAGAAAGTTTAAATTTAAGGGGTGTCCCTTTAACAAGAAAGCAGTTGCCACTTTTCCGTTCAATTTTTTTTCGCTTCGATACGTTTGGGTTGAAAGTGGTGTACTTACTCGTCCAATGGTTTCTACTGAGGTAATACCACTCGAAGTTTGACTTGTAATCTGCTGTAAATTATTAAATTAAAGAGGTTGTATGCATTTTTTTTTGCAAAACACCTACGTCCATGTGTGTTAGTTATATAGGTTGTGAAATTGCATATGCCATTAATGTTGGATTTGGTAATAAATGTTGTGAAATTGCTGTTTTATTGAATGGACTGGTTTTGGATTAGACTAGTGGTAATGGTTTTGATTAAGCTGCAAAATAGGCCTGGACATTTGGGAGTGTAACCTCATTTTGATTCATTTTGCAGTTCATGTTTGTACTTGTATCTGTGATCATAAATGGTTTAAACCTGTTTAAATAGTAGTAACTAGGTTAACTTAAGTTATATTAATCAATGGTTTGTGCTAGTTCAGTGACTTGCTTAGTAATTAGTTAAAATCAGTACACAAAGGGGTGTTTGGTTTGAGGGTGATATCTATGACAAAGATTGTTTAAGTGTTGGAACTTAGTTGAATAACAGTAGTTTAGGTTCAATTAGCCTGATTGACTCATTCATTTGCACCCTAGATCTTCAAAAGTCAAAAATCCATCTTATGTTCAATAACTGATTACTGTTAAGGATTTATAAGTCCATAACTTTCATTTAGGTGTAGAATCAGTTAAGCCAGCTTATTTCAGTCTTATTACATCTAAAAACATCAGTTTCATTCCATTTTATGAGTTTACAATCTCAAAATAGTCAAACCTTCATATCTGAACATGAAAAACCAGTTTTAAGCCCAACTAAGTTGATTTTTCATGGGTTCATCATTGGATCAATTTAAGTGAAATTGTGGGTTTCATAAGTTCAACAGGTCTATTTTCTTATTATAATTTTTGCAAAATTTTAGTAATTTTTTATGAGCTTCAAAATTGCTTGGCAAAATGGACAAAATAGCCCTGTGCACTGACTCAGTTAACACTGAGTCTGCACAGGGGTCTTGCAGCCCTTGCCACAAGCTCAGTTGAGCTTGTCTAGGTCCCATCTTTGGTTTAGACATTCTTGGCCAGGTCTAGGTGAGGTTCCTTCTTTTGATTTTTAGTTTCCAGCTTATTCATGAGCTTATTCTTCTGCTTAAACTTGGTACCCTCACACTGATTTTAGCTCATAAGCTCAAATCATGCAAATCTGTGAAACTTGAGTTTCAGTGGTTAAAAGCAGTTGAGACTTATTTCATTTTGGTAATTTTAGCTTATCCTAGCTTCTGTTACAGGTTGGTAGCTTATTGTAGCTTTTAGCTTATCTTAAGTGCTTATCTATAAGCACTTTGCACATCAGTTTCAATATCCTCCACACAAGCACCTGTTTTTCCATTTTTTTTAGATTCCTAGTATTATTTTAGACTTATCTTGAATTTTTCATATTTTTCCTGTCCTTTTTGCTAATTTTCTTAATTTAAATTAGTTTTTAAGCATTTTTAATTAGGATTTAATACAAATAATTAAGAAAAGTTTCAAAAAATAATTTTTCATTTTTCTTAAGTTAAGATAAATATAAAAAGCCAAAAAAATATTTTTCCAGATTTTTATTAGTTAAATTTGTATTTTTAAGTAATTTAAGTAGTTTTTAATAGTTTTTAATTCCTAGAAAAGTCAAAAATATTCAGAAAAATACAAAAATAGTTTTGAAAATTCTATTTTGTTATTTTAGATTTTTCCAAGTCATAATTTTATTTTTCTAGCTTTATTTCATATTTTCTTGTATTTTAGGTTAATATTTAATAGTTAGAATTAGTTTTTAATTAATAATAATTAATTTAATAGTTATAAAAATAATTTTATTTTTCTATAAATTTTCTTTTATTATTAGGTTTGTAAAAATGTCATTTTCATATTTTTAGGTCTTTTATTTCTTAGATCTCACTTTTTATTTTGTACGTTTACGTAATTTTATTTAAACGTAAGTTATAAAGTTTTAAACGTTCATCAATTTTAAAAATAGTGATAGCGTTTATTTAATATTTCTTATCTTTTTAATTTCCTTTAATTTGCATTTAAGCCCCTGTAGTTTATGGGCTTTCTCTTTAGGTATAGATCAATCACTATCCTTTCCGGTTCAAATCCTCTCGATCACTTTACGTTTGACTATTCTTGCACAGCTCGTTGGGACTTAACGACACAGGGAAACACTATACTCTCCTGATCTTCATTGCATTTGTGCTTAAAATGTTTTAAGTTTGTTACGGTCGGCCATTCACAAGTGGCAGGCTTGAGTGATAAAACTTGACGGTTTCTTGCGGACCAAATTTTGGCGCCGATGAGCAAGTGCTAATAGTCTTACGTTTAGCAGATTAGTGATTTGAATTATCACTCCTTGTTCATACCATCTATCTCCATCTATATATTTATATCTTCTTATAAAAATCAAAAGCCCAAAAAGATTTTCATTTCTTGTTTTTACAAAATGTTTATCCAAAAATCCAAAAATATTCATCTTTACCCTCTTACCCTTTTTGATTCTTTATCTCTTTACCCTCTATCCATTTGATTCTAATTCTCATGGAATCTCTCGACTGCGACGAATTCTGGGACGGTTTGAAAAACTTCAGACTTTATCACAAATGTCTAGAATTCGTGTTGTTCGTGATGATCCATTAATTCTGCGTAGGGAAATAGAACGAGAAACCGGGGTGACAAAGGACCAGGTACTTCCCTCTGATAACGGAAGTGCTAAATACGTCCAACCTACGGTTATCCAAAGATCTAATCCCTCAATTGCTCCTAAGCCGTCTAGAATTGATCCTAAACTCTCACGATTTACGGTTAAAAGCAAACATGCAGAATGTAGACCGGTGACTAGCAAGAATGACTTGCCTAATCTTCACGCTTCTCAAGAACCAGAACCAGAGACCATAACGGAAGTGGTGGAAATTGCTAGCTCTCAGAGCACACCACTTGTCCCACCTCCGGATTTTTCAAAATGTTCTTCGAGACTTGATAGTCATTCTGATCACCATGTTGGTTTTGTTGATTCTTTGAATAAACAGATTCCTTCTCATAACTCTCAAATGCAATCGTTTATTCCTTGTGTCGGTTGTGGTGAGCCTCTTTTTGGTTCACCATGTCGTTGGTGTACGTGTGTACAGTGTGGTAATGATATTCGGAACGGGAGTTGTTTGTTTTGTGGTTCGAGGAATTCATTTGATTATGATCCTAATCCGAACTCATGTAACGACCCCTCAAACTTTTCCAATTACCCACCACAGCCCGACCTATCTTCATATAATCAACATAACTGCTGTGAATTTTGTGGAGGTCCTCACCAAGGATTTGAGTGTCAATCCGAAACACGTGTGTCTCTGAACAGTTTTTACGGTAACACTCGGGACTTTGGAAATGACCAAATTCCATATTATTCACATGACCAGCCACAACAATCATTTTGTTGTGAGGCGTGGAGGTCCCCATTTTAGCTCTGATTGTCAAACACGGAATCCATTTCCTTGTAACAATTACGACTATCCATATCACGACCAACCTCCACATGCCTAATAACTCAAACTCCTCAACAAACCCAACAAGACACTTATCTAGAGCTTCTGGAGTTAGTGAAAAGAAGTGAGGAGTTCAATAAAACAGCATTTCATAATGTTCCCAGTATTTCTTGTGTATATTGTGGGGTCCTCATGATGATTATCAATGTCAACCTTCCGGTTTTGACAAATCTCCACTCCCACAATGTCCCGTCATTCAAAATTCACATGAAAAATCCATGGAAGAATTGCTAGCTGAAGAGCAGGCTGCTAAAATAAATTCCCAAATTGCCTTTGAAAAAGCTATTAAGGAATCAATTGCAAAAGAAAAAGCAGCCAGATCTAGCTCTCAATTTCGTTTTATTCCTGATGACGGTGATGATGAGGATACACTTGAAGACTCATCAAGTTCATCGATGATATCCCGAGTTGAGATTCATTCTTAAACAACTGCTATCACACCCGAAGCTCCCACTCACTCTCTAAACATGGGGGATGAGCATCTTGACACTGTTCCTGAAAAGGAATCGGACGAATTTATAAAGTCTAGTGTTGAGAACCTTGTCCCAATCCCAAGAGAGTCACAGGGAATTCTTGATCATGTGTGTGATATCCCTCCTCCTCTTGTCTTCCAAAGTAATCATGTTGAGATATGCTCCGATTCTATTGATGACGATTCGTTATTTTGTGGAGACATCAGTTATATGGAAGAATTACCTTCTGAGCTTGTTAGCTTAGAAGAAGAGAATGATGAAGTTACTGACATGGAAATCAAAGATGAAGCACTTCGTGCAACATTCTTGAATGTCGTCTTCTCATTTCTAACATCGAGGCTTTCAATGAAAAACCTATTTCATCTCCTATCCCCATTAAGGATAGTGACATTCTTCAGATGATTCTATTCCGGAAATGGAAGCCTCCTGTTTTGATAATATGGGAGAGAAGATTAGTGGCGGTACCACTTTTCATTCTCATAATTCTCTCCCCGATTATGAATCATTTACATTGGATGAGTTCACCAGTGAACCCACTGATACCAATTCTGAATATGATTCATTCACCTTCGAGGAGTTCTCCGGTGAACTCATTCATATCATATCTCCGCCGGAGTATGATAATTTCTACTTTGATCTAGACACACCCATAATATGTCTTGATCAAGTGAACTTAACTGAGGAGATTCATGAAACTATGAATTCTCCTATTGAGGATGAAGAGTTAGTCATGATTTGTATCATGATTTTCTTTCTTTTCTTCATATATCCCGTGGCTTCTCCTGTTCTTCACTCCTTCGGGAATGAAGACATTATCTTTGACCCAGGCATTTCCATGTGCCATTTGTGAGCCGGGTCTGTCTCTGTATCTCATCGGTGTGGAACTTTCACGTACTTCAATGTTTATCCAAACATCTTGAATGAAAGTCCGATGGAGATTGTCTCTTCCACTTACTTCCCCATGAACAAATTAATTCGGGGTCGAGTCAAGCTAGTGACTCGGGAATCAAAAACATTAGCATGCACCACATGGGTTTTCAACCGTGAGTACCACTCTAGTGTGGGGGAGATGCCCCACAGGTTGTATAAAAAAAAATAAAAATAAAAATATAATTGTTGTGTTTCTACACTTAGCTAGTAATGTTATCTTTTTACGTTCTAAGTTTCGGCATAACAGCCGGTACTTTGAATATTGAGGACAATATTCATTTCTAAGTGTGGGGGGGAAATTCTGGCGAATTTGATCATAAATGTACCCTTTTAGTCCCTTTTTCCCCAAAATGGCCAAATTTTAAATTTTTTTAGTGGAAGTACTATGTACTAAACACAACAAATGGTAATCAGTCCACCATGTCTAACCCACATAAGGACTGGCTAATCCAGGAGCAAACGGCTCTTGGTAAAGATATCTCAAATCCGTTGACGGCTTGCAATTTGCCCAAAATTGTATGGTATTCACCTCACCATATCCTTAAGAGTGAAGAGTTGGCTAGCCCGCAAGTTTATGGCTTGTGGTAAAGGCAGTGGAAAAACCATAATTGGTAATCAGCTCACCAAAGATAATATTGATAATTTATCTAAGAGTTGGCTAGTCCAGAGCAAACGGCTTCGGGTAAAGACAAATCAAATCCGTTGAAGCGGTGATTTGCTCAAAATCACATGGTTATCGGTGTACCAAGGTTCTTACTTGAACCGAAACATTTGGCTACTCCAGAAGTAATGGCTTTTGGTAAAGAGATGAAATCCATTAATGTTTCTCAAAACATTGCTAGGGACTAGCAATATCTTAGTGTGGGGGATTGATGAGTGTCTAAATACTCATCATTTTTGTACCATTTAAACTGCAAAAACATCTGAAAACACTCAGAAATGCATCAAAATGATTAAAATATCACAAATAAGTGTTTTATGTGTTTTAAATGCAAAAATATCAAAATCTGGTGAAAAACGTATAAAGTTTGCATAATTGGCAGTTTTAGTCCCCCAAGTTTCAAAAGTTGTCAAAAACAGTCCCTGGTAAATCTAAATAAAGAAAAATGTTATTCAAGGTCCCTGAAATATTTTAAATTGTCAAAAATGGTCCTTGAATAAATCTTTTGTCAAATGGCAGAAAAGGTCCCTGAACTTTCATAAAATGTCAAGTTTGGTCCCTGGAATTTTGAAAATGTCAAAAAAATGGTACTTGTACTATTGAAACTTGTCAAAAGTGACCCTTGTGTTAACTTTGGAAAATTGCAGGTTTGGTCCTTGGTCTTTCAGAAATTGCAATATTAGTCCTTGTATTTATAAACTAATCCAAGCCTTGTCAAAATGAGTTGTGACCCTTGACCCTTTCCCACCTTTGACCCCCCTGTCATTACCTGTTTTTGAACCCCAAGTCAAATAACCAGTTGCCCGCCACCTCCTGTACACCTGTCTTCCCCAGTTGCCTACAACAACACTGCTCCTCTCCCATCACCCCTCACACCTTATCCCTTATCCCCAACCTCCCTCATCATCACAAACCCCCCACAATAAATGCCACCCCCCCTAGTGCTAGTTTCAGAGCTACAAGTCAAACCCACCATTTCCCGCCAAATTGATAAAATGGCCAAATTGCTCATTACTCAACCATTGGTCAAATTGAGAGGTGGGATCTGCTCAGAGGACACGTGTAAGACATTTTGAAGTATAAAAGAGGAGGAAGACAGAGAAGCAAAGGAGTACTTAGCTTTTAAAAATTCATGTATGTCGTATTTTTCTTAAAATGTTTTAATTAGCTTTTCAAATTGTAATTTCAAGCTTTATGATATTAGAACTAAGTTATTTAGTTATTGTAATTCAGTTTGAACCTTTAAATCAAAGTTTGATTTCAGTTTCAAATCTTATATACACTGTGTAAAATTTCAAAGTTAAACTCTTATGTCCAAGAGTCCAATAGCTTATTTTTAAGTACAAACCAGTTTATTTAAGCTCAACATAGCTTATTGCAAGCTTGGAATTCATTTTCAAGCAACTTTGGTAAAAGGTCAACAAAAGTCAAACTTAGTGGAACTTAGGTTCAAGCAGGTTGGAAATGGAATGGGGTTGTTGCAGACGAGTGTTTGGGTGGTTTTGGATTAGACTAGTGGTAATGGTTTTGATTAAGCTGCAAAATAGGCCTGGACATTTGGGAGTGTAACCTCATTTTGATTCATTTTGCAGTTCATGTTTGTACTTGTATCTGTGATCATAAATGGTTTAAACCTGTTTAAATAGTAGTAACTAGGTTAACTTAAGTTATATTAATCAATGGTTTGTGCTAGTTCAGTGACTTGCTTAGTAATTAGTTAAAATCAGTACACAAAGGGGTGTTTGGTTTGAGGGTGATATCTATGACAAAGATTGTTTAAGTGTTGGAACTTAGTTGAATAACAGTAGTTTAGGTTCAATTAGCCTGATTGACTCATTCATTTGCACCCTAGATCTTCAAAAGTCAAAAATCCATCTTATGTTCAATAACTGATTACTGTTAAGGATTTATAAGTCCATAACTTTCATTTAGGTGTAGAATCAGTTAAGCCAGCTTATTTAGGTCTTATTACATCTAAAACATCGGTTTCATTCCATTTTATGAGTTTACAATCTCAAAATAGTCAAACCTTCATATCTGAACATGAAAAACCAGTTTTAAGCCCAACTAAGTTGATTTTTCATGGGTTCATCATTGGATCAATTTAAGTGAAATTGTGGGTTTCATAAGTTCAACAGGTCTATTTTCTTATTATAATTTTTGCAAAATTTTAGTAATTTTTTATGAGCTTCAAAATTGCTTGGCAAAATGGACAAAATAGCCATGTGCACTGACTCAGATTAACAGAGTCGCAGGGGTCTTGCAGCCCTTGCCACAAGCTCAGTTGAGCTTGTCTAGGTCCCATCTTTGGTTTAGACATTCTTGGCCAGGTCTAGGTGAGGTTCCTTCTTTTGATTTTTAGTTTCCAGCTTATTCATGAGCTTATTCTTCTGCTTAAACTTGGTACCCTCACACTGATTTTAGCTCATAAGCTCAAATCATGCAAATCTGTGAAACTTGAGTTTCAGTGGTTAAAAGCAGTTGAGACTTATTGCATTTTGGTAATTTTAGCTTATCCTAGCTTCTGTTACAGGTTGGTAGCTTATTGTAGCTTTTAGCTTATCTTAAGTGCTTATCTATAAGCACTTTGCACATCAGTTTCAATATCCTCCACACAAGCACCTGTTTTTCCATTTTTTTTAGATTCCTAGTATTATTTTAGAATTATCTTGAATTTTTCATATTTTTCCTGTCCTTTTTGCTAATTTTCTTAATTTAAATTAGTTTTTAAGCATTTTTAATTAGGATTTAATACAAATAATTAAGAAAAGTTTCAAAAAATAATTTTTCATTTTTCTTAAGTTAAGATAAATATAAAAAGCCAAAAAAATATTTTTCCAGATTTTTATTAGTTAAATTTGTATTTTTAAGTAATTTAAGTAGTTTTTAATAGTTTTTAATTCCTAGAAAAGTCAAAATATTCGAAAAATACAAAAATAGTTTTGAAAATTCTATTTTGTTATTTTATATTTTTCCAAGTCATAATTTTATTTTTCTAGCTTTATTTCATATTTTCTTGTATTTTAGGTTAATATTTAATAGTTAAAATTAGTTTTTAATTAATAATAATTAATTTAATAGTTATAAAAATAATTTTCTTTTTCTATAAATTTTCTTTTATTATTAGGTTTGTAAAAATGTCATTTTCATATTTTTAGGTCTTTTATTTCTTAGATCTCACTTTTTATTTTGTACGTTTACGTAATTTTATTTAAACGTAAGTTATAAAGTTTTAAACGTTCATCAATTTTAAAAATAGTGATAGCGTTTATTTAATATTTCTTATCTTTTTAATTTCCTTTAATTTTCATTTAAGCCCCTGTAGTTTATGGGCTTTCTCTTTAGGTATAGATCAATCACTATCCTTTCCCGTTCAAATCCTCTCGATCACTTTACGTTTGACTATTCTCGCACAGCTCGTTGGGACTTAACGACATGGGGAAACACTATACTCTCCTGATCTTCATTGCATTTGTGCTTAAAGTGTTTTAAGTTTGTTACGGTCGGCCATTCACAAGTGGCAGGCTTGAGTGATAAAACTTGACGGTTTTGCGCGGACCAAACATCAACAACAATCGCAAAATATCCTGCTCCTCAAGTAAGTCTATTATTAACCTACACAATATCATGTTTTTCTATTATTTATAAATTTACACAGTTAAGATAAGATGATGGGACCTGTTTTGTAATACATGCATACGAGAGATATCTCTTAATGTGGTCTCATTCTACATCAGAAAAAGCAGCTCCTGATGTAAGTCTATTATAATTATTATTTCTTATAAATATGAATATACACAGTTAAGCTCATGGCCCTTGGCACTGATTTTGTAATAAAGGAGGAACGTAAGAGATTGTTTAAGTGGAAACATCGTGCACTAAGAAGCGCAACTCCAGATTGACAAAAGATACATGACCAAAGGACACAATAACACCCACAAGAACTACACAATAAACAGACGACTAATCTAGTACAATGAATCACAACAAAATCACATTGGACTTCTTATTTGCTTGTGAAGTGTAGCATGTTGTGCCCCTACGTACTTCATGTTTAATATTGTGATAAGTGACAACAAGTTGTATTATAAATGAAAATGACTAATTCGGAAAAACTAGTGTTTGGATTTGCTTTTATAATAGTTGTGGGAAACAACTTATTTTGCTATTAAAATCAAATCAAAGCTGATTTTGCTTAACAATATGTAGGAAAAAAAAGAATCCCAAACAACTGTGGTAGATTCTGAAAGATCAAAAAGGAACTTTCAAAAAACCATGGTCATGGTCTAAACTTTTTCTCTCATTTTATACAAATTTATTCATCAACATACCAAGTAATTTATGAAAACATAGATTGGCTTACACATCCAATAATCTAGCTTACATTGTTTTCTCATATAAACATCAAAATAATAAGAAGCAAGATAATATTCACAAACAAAACAAATGACTCGAGTGGTCCTAGTTTCTGAATACGAACTTCATTCATTGTTCTTCGATCCAAGTGCTAATTAAAGTTCTATTAGGTCTTGGAAGAACAAACAATGAAGTAGAAAATAGCACCAATCCAAGCCACGAGACCAAGAACAAAATAAACGCCAAGAGCTAGATAATATGCACAAACAAAACAGATGACTAACCTGTGTGATCATCGTTATGAAGGTAGTCTATTCCACAGACAACACCGTTAAAAGAGCTGCAGGTTGACAGTCAATGAATTACACTAAACCATAGCAATAATCAATGTACCACAGGATAACGTGGTCGACTGATTGCTCTTCTTCTTAGGGTTTGTGACACTGCAATTGGGGAAATTGATTGAAAAGAAATGGATTTTGTGTTCTTTTGAGTGAGTGAGGAGGTGTTTGGAATTGGGGGTGAATTTTATATGGTTTAGAGGTGTTTGTGAATTGGGGGTGAATTTTATATAGTTTAGAGGTGTTTGTGATCGTCGGATTACAAGGGTATGGGTAAAGGAGGTGCGTTGGATTGAGATCCGTGTGATTGAAATGAAGTGTTTTAATTGGTAGAGTTATGTAAGTAAGGATTCAAGCTTGGTGAAGATTTTTTTATTATTTATTTATTTATTTATTTATTTATTTTTTTTAAGTTTAGCTTGGTTTTTTGACCAAATTTTAAGGGAAAATGCTACTAGGCCTTTCTAAACTTCTAGATTATCGAACAAATTATCTCAATCATACTCAATATCTAAGATATGCTTAGACACTAATTTAGAGTTCTTTAGAAGCACCTTTAGATTATGTTCTTAGAAATATCATACATTCTTTTTACTAATCATTATTTCTAATTTTTTGGCCAACTAATCCACAATGTTTTAGAAATATCATTTTAAAATGTAATAAAAATAAAATTTCCATCCAAGTATGTATTTGAGAATTCTTATTTAGTTTTAGACCCGAAACCTGTTTTCAAACGGGTATGACCCTAGATGAAATTGACTAAGACTTTAAGAGTCGGGAAACACGATATGGTTGATTAGTTAAACTATGAGTATTAATATTGTGTAAATGGCTACAGAAAATATGATGTGTCACAAATATAAGAGAAATAGACTTATGAGACTAAAGTTGACAAGTGTTAATTAAGTTATAAAGTTTAGTGTGGCCAAAGTAAGTATTAGTTGATATTATGTGTTAGGCTGGTTCCAAAAGAGATCGAGGATCGACTTGAGCGATCGATTCCCCATCGATCCTCCTTTTGTGGAGGCAATCGATCGCCAACTTTCACACCCATCTTAGTCCTCTGATCGATCGAGTGAAACCAAACCAAAAACGTCCAATATTTTGTGCCGTTGCATATCCACAAAAAAAAAGAATATGGTCGCCCTTACTGGGGCACCTAATCGCCTGAAGGTCGTTGGAGAGAGAAAGCTGACGTGACAGTGAAAAGTAAGGGGATTGAATCCCCTTACTGGAACCAGCTTTAAAATAAGAATTGAAAGGTTGAACCGCGAAGTAAGTGTTTGGATATATGTGATACTTATATGTTTAATTGAAGTATGATTGTATGTGTCCCAAAAACTAGGCAGCTTGTTGTTGTCGTTGATAATTAAGATAAAGATGAGGGATATACCACACTTACCGACTTACCAATTAAAATAGGGTTTTGTTTTAAGTATATATATTTTTTTTATTTTTGTCTACAAAGATTAATTAATTAATAAGATCTATTATGGTATTAAAAAGGCAAGGAGGATCTATAGTACAAAGAAAGATCTTGTGAAGTACTAAAAGTCAAATAAACTTGGGACGACCATGGTTATAAAAAGTCAAATAAATGTAGTTTAACTCATGACTAGTGTTACAAACTTTTACGGATTAGTATTTTAGAGACTGTTAGATTGATTTTTTGATAAATTGTAAAACTAGTTAGAAGAGATTGAAAATACAATGTGGTGGCTTACTAATTTACTAGTTATAATATTCGTGCACACACGGGGTTTTGACAAAAAAAATATTCTATATTAATATTGAATACCGTATCTTTAAAGATAATTGCATATAATTATATAATTATAAGTTTCGTGCACGCACAAAGTTTACACATAAATTAAATTTATTTTAACATTTTAGTTTAGTATATACATATATAATAATTTGCCCTTGAAAATTGTGATATAAATACAACTAATACTTATGCACGAGTTTTTCAATATGCATTAATATCCATTATAATTTGGTAAAATATTTGTAAAAATTTCTCTTAGGTAGCTCAAGATTGTGAATTTGTAACGAATGGAGGTGACCCAGCGGTAAGGGCTTAGCCTCTTAGGACGAAAGTGCTTAGAGGTCTTTGGTTCGAACCACGAGGAGAAAATTAATCCTCCATTGGCCACGGAGGTTAACCTGCGTCAACTCCAGGCTATACAAAAGGGTAGTCGCCCTGGGATTAGTCGGCTCGTAATGTCGAGTCGGAAACCCATGTATTATAAAAAAGCAAAATTTATTTAGCTGACAAAGATGTTGATGTTCTTATTTAAACTTCACTACCGATATTATGTTGTACACATGATGCAAGTTTAATAGCACATAATGAGCGTTGATAAAGTTAAAGTATACTCCTTAAAGTTTTTTAAAAATGTTTTTCTAGATATCCTGATATAAATAAATAAGAATTACGTGAGTCATTGTTATAAGTACAATCGCGTATATTTATTTTTATATTAAAGTAACTCGTGCTAACAATTTGATAATTATATTCCCATTTTCAGTAATTTAGCCGTATTTAAAATGCAAACTCGTGTCCACATAGGTTAAACTTTTAAAAATGAAATAAATGAATCCTTATTGAACGTATATAGTAAAAAAAAAATTGATACTTATAATCTTATGCAAATTTATATGTTGTTATTTCAAAACAACATACACATTGTACTTTTTAAGATATAAAGTATAAATGGTATAAAGTATAAGGGGATATTTGTTTATAATCAAAAGTTATTAAAAAACATGGAGGCTTATAATATTCCATTTAACTTTATATAATTTTTAAAAATTCAACCACTAAAGTTTTATTAATTACCTCAACTTTTTTTAAGTTTTTGTTTTCACAAATTTGACACCTATATTTTTATGTGTTTTTTTATCAACCAACTTTTTCCACCAAATTTATTAAAGTTTAACAAAAATCAATTTAATTTTGACTTTTATTAAACAATCACATCATACGATTTTGCTTACGTGACGAAATCGAGCTCTCCTATTGGCCAAAATGTTTTTTCAATAAGAATGAATTGACAAAATCACTCTGAAATGATGTAATTCTTTTATTATATAAAGACTAAAATACACGGTTGGTCCCTAAACTTGTCACTGGGCTTCGCGATGGGACAAACCTGGGCTTTTTCATCGTTAGAGGTCCTTTTTCAACTTTTATAGGCTAAAGTGGTCCCATTTGGCCTCTTGACCCGTTTTCCGTTAGTCAACCCTGTTATTTGCTTTGCTTTTTTGTTTTTAGCTAAGGGCATAAAGGACATTTCATATATTTGGATTATTAAATCTTCTTCTTCTACTTTTCTTCCTCTCCTCTGGTTACCTCCACAAAAAGACACACATATCATTGCATTCACACATATCATCGCATTCTAAGGTACGAATTAAATCTTTTTTTCTTCAATTAATTCTCAAAATTTCACAATTAACCTCAATTTAGTACTAAATTAATAATCTTGTATGATAAAGATCCGATCTTGACCCGATTTCAGAATTAGGTACTAATGGGAGATGGAAGAGCCGGGGATACATCTGTGTATTGATTATACTGCCTATACTTTCATGCATTGTAGGATAAATATGATTTTGATACATCAACACTTCCTGCTCTTGTTCCCGTTTTGAGCACTGCTGCAGGTGAGACGCTACTGCTTCTCGTGACGCATGCGGAGTTAATTGTCAACAAGGTAATAAATTGGCGTTATTTTTTTTTGTTTATAATGTTTTTGATCTGTTCCATTTGTGAAACTGGTAATCTTTTTTGTCTATACCCAAATTAGTCATTTCTTATTGGTTGTTGGGAATGTGAACAAATTTAGTATTATAAAACATATTCATCAAGTTGTAGACGAAAAGAAAAGAAAGGCAACCCACTTTGACTTAACTACCAAGAAAAATCGAAAACTCACATTGTCTTCATAGGATTTGACCATTTTTTCTTTTACGGAAGATAATTGCTTCAGTTTAATATGAAGTGGATCAACGCGAGGAGTCATTCGTGAACCCACTTGGTTGGAATTAGCATTTAGTTGAAGATCAAACATATATTGCTCAGATGAAGCATTTGAATTTGAATCTAAGTGCGAATGGGTGGTGCAAGAGTTGAACCAAAACCTCATTTGTTGGAAGCACGACAACTTGGTTTTCGATGTCGCTGGATTAGTAGACATGACTAAAGATGGTTCATCGTGAGGATTGAGTGATGAGTCTTCGGGAATGATTTATCATCTTCGATTTCAACCATTGGAGTAGGATCAGCTTGCCCTTCTTGATCTTGAATCCCATTCTCTGAAGGTTGTTGGACTAGCTGAAAATCACTGTGAATTTCCTAAAACGACCTAAAGAAGTCAAAATTACAACTGGTCAAAGTTTAATTCAGAAGACTGAATGAAAGACGCAAGATTAAAGATTCTGAATGTGCAAATAAACTACCGGAATTGCTGGCATTGAATGATCAGAAACTGGAGAAGCAAGTTGATCATTCAATGCTAGCAATTCAGAAGACCGAATGAAAGACGCATGATTAAAGACTGAATGCAAGTTGCTTCTCCAGTTTCTGATCAAGTTGCTTCTACCGATTAGCATGTTGCTTCTGTTGTAATTATATAACATGACTAATCATAAATATAAACAATAAACATCAAAGTAAGTGCGGAAGCGTATAGGAACATATAATGAATAATTAATTAACTAAAGAATAAAGTATGCGTACCTTTCTTGATTCTAGCCGAACAAGAATCAAATCCACAAACTAGCAATTAGGATGAACCCTAATTAGGGTTTATAGGATTATATGAATTACCCCTTACCGTTTTGTAATTCAATCCAAGATAATAACAAAAGTATGTTATTACTATGTTCTTGTACACACGTACTAAACCGAATTAAAGTACCGCTAGTTTTTATCAAACCAAATAACATGATGTTTGGAAAAGAGTGTGTCGACACCTTAGGGGTGTACGACCGGTTTTAGACAAGAAAACACACACAAAACAATTTTAGGGTTTAGCTAATGAGCACAAGAGATGGAAAAATAAAACCCCTAGCCTTGTTTATATACCCAACTAAACTTGGTGAACAAGTTGAGGTTGTTTCCTTTTCTCTTTAGGCCGATCGGTGTAGGATTCCCCAAAGGGATTCCGGAACCTTCCCAACTTTTGCAATTTAGTCCTTTTCCATAAACATTTAACGACCGTTAATCCATTACATTAATTACATAACGTCCGTTAGTTATTTCGTTTAATAAATAAATAAATATAACATTTATATTTAATTATTAACTTTAAATTCTCATACGTAAAGTGTGCAATCCCATAGTCTCGAGTTCGATCCTAACTTACGTCTATTAATTTATTGTCCATAAAACCAACAGCTCCCACTTGGACATATCTTAATAGAGTGATCACATTCGGTTAGCGTCTAGCAACACTTCGATGCCTCTAGTACAACTCGAGCAAGGCTCTTGGAAAACCTTTTAATGATTTCTCATTATTATTATCCTTTTGTTTCTAATACCATGTTAAATAAAGATATGTAATTAAGTCATTCTTTATCCAACTATTACTGTTTCTCGTTTTAAGTGATTGAGCAAGATTACCAAATCTTGAACATATTAGGGGAGAACTTTGGGTGTGGCCACACAAATATCTTGTCAACCCTACGAGGGGCCGTGATTAAACTCCAAAATTAAATTTGAAGGAACAAATTCTATCTTGACTACGAGAATAACCCACAAACTTTGCAACACTTGAGGAAACAACCCTTATGACTACCATTTACGTATAGCGTTAAGTTGTTCCACAGAAGTGCACTACATTCATGACACTTATCTGGTATCTCAAGTCTAAGGATAACTGTTCATAATTTACTTATAACAATATCCACAAAGTAAATTATGTAGTTGGGATAAGTCCTATATTCAATCCATTGAATATCATCTGAAATTGGTATGCATTCTCATCAATATACTTTCAAGTATATTCTACCACATCTCTCAGATTTGTCTTAGTTTAATGATACTCCCATATCATTAATCGACAATGGACGATTTAGAATAAATAAATTTATTCACGGATTAAACATGCAAATATAGGATACAATATATTATAAAATCAAACATACCAAGTATTTGATTTATTATAACAATTGTTTAACATCCCTTATCCAACTCCCAAATAGATCAATGCATGAAAATTCCAATTGATGAATTATGCCTCAAGTAATGACAATCATACTTGTTGACAAAACATAAATCAACCAACTTGATCCATCGTAATTTTGAGAATACTTATTTCAAGAATACAATTAATGAAGTCCTTGTATGTGTGCATTCACCAATCCACATAGTAATTCATAAAGTGTGTGACATCCTCTATCACCAATTTATGACAATTTAAACTTTCAAACATTTTAAAGTTTAAAGTATTCTTATTCTTTTAATGTATAATGCAACTGCGCTCTTAGATAAGCACAACTAGGTCACATGGCCATTAACAAGGATGAAATCCTACCATGACTAGTATTGAGTGTCATCTCAATTAAACCAGCATCATTGTATACAAACAACAATATGCTTATTAAAACTCCGTAAACTTTAATATCTTATTATGTAACGTTTGATGCTTTCCTAACTTTCAAGTTTAAAGCTGATGACAATTTGCACAACAATTGACATATTGTTCATCCATAGAATCTAGGAGCAATTCCAGGTTTTAAGGGTGTAATTCTATTAGAATATTCATTACACAAGTTATCTAATAACTTTTAATTAGATATCAATGTTGTCAAATCACTTCTTATTCAAGAATGATACAACAATTTTAATCCACAACATGATGTACATGATGAATCTACAGGTCAACCTTAGAATTCATTCACGTTCTATCTTGTCAAAAGATATTTATCAATTTCCCAAATGATATATCATGTTTTATTAGAATCATTTATTTTTACTGCACATGTTTATTAACAATAAACATATATTCCAAGGTTGTATGTTTTAATTCTTAAATCTTATAAGTGAAGTTTCATTCCAATCTAAGACTTAACATTTAGCTTACAAGGAATGTTACTTCCTATATGTTATTCAACATATAAGATTTAAAACCTTAACATAATACTCCCACTAGCTTTCAGGAATACTTAAAATTTATCTTATTTTAATTATAAATCGAAAATGGATTTAATAATTTAACATAAGAATAATTTCATAGATGCATGCATTTATCCATTCATGAATTATTGCACTTCGTACACTACCAAAGATTATATTAATTCAAAAAACCTTTCAATTACTTACCGTCCTCGCTCAAGTAATTTCACAAGAAAGAGTTTTGATATTCCATTGTCATATTTCATATTAATGAAAACAAGTATGACAATCATCATCTTTATATATTTAATGTGTCTAGAAAAGAATATTCAATCATAATTAATTGCTTAAGTATGATTAATAATCTTGTCATAAAACGTGCATTAAATATGTGTACAAATTTTGTCCATATGATTTCTAAATAGAAATTCAAACCATTTAGGGTTTTTCATCTCTCTAAAGAAACTCATTTCCATTCTCTAGTCTAACTATTAAGATAAACCAAATTTCCAAAATTGATTATCTTTATGGACAGCATCTTTAACATTCATAGTATGAGTAATTTACCCAATTCAATATTTGGTAATCCATCACAATGATTATCAGGTTTACTATAATCCTGTAACTCATATTTCTCATCATATAAGTCAAATATCTGAGATATCCTTGCAGATCTATGAATGAAAATTCCATCATCATGAGGTCTATCATTTTCATGTCTAACCTCATCATGATATATACTAGTGTGTTTTAGAAGATTATGTATCTTGTAATTTTATCTTTCAAGATAAAAAAAACTCCCACTTGCCTTTTGTAATATATAGACTATCTATATATACTTAGCAATTAGAGCAAAACTACATTGTTCTCTTTTGGGACATTACAAATACACATTGATAATTCTTGATTTTACTTTGTTAATAACCTATTCATTAATAGTTTAACAAATTCAGAATATTCAATTTTAAAACTTAATGTGATTCGTCACATTCCATAATGAAATGGTGTTTTAACAATCTTCTAGATTGGAGTCATATTGAGTATATTCAATCCATACTCAATTTTCTAACTTTGTTACTATTTAAGAAAAGAAGTTATGGTTATCATGAATCAAACAAATCAAATAGAGTTTGATTCTCCTAACTGAACATACCATCAACTTGTGGTATTCATTAGAATTAATATTGTAAGACAATCTAACAATATATAAGATAAACATATTCCTTTTGGCTTACCTATTTACCAACTAAGTCAACTTAATGGTATAATAGACTTTCCAAGCCAATTGCATGCTTTATAACACAAGTACTCTTTAACCAAGTCACTTCATATCTATGTTTCAACAAGAAACATAAACTGTTATAATCCCATTATACGTTATAAATCATTGATCAACTCAATGACTTCTTGTATATGTCTTAATTAAAAACATAACAAGTTAACGTCTTACTTTATTATAAGTCTTAAAAGACTTTATGTTTATGTCTTTACAATGAATCATAAACATGTTTAACTAAAGTAATTATGAACACAACTCTTGGTTTCAATAGCAATTTCAAGTTAATTTATTTACTTCACAATAATGTAGGACTACATTATTTTTCATTTATGTCATTCTAAAATACATAAATAAACAAATTGAAGTAGTATTAGATTACTTCATTTATGTCATTCTAATAATACATAAAAATCTAATTTGAAGTAGTCTTATATATCATTTTGACACATGTTCTAAATACTTGTCTAATTTAGAAACTGTAAATATGTCCATGCAAGATCTCACTTTACATAGAGATTTACTTTGTTGTTGCAATCTCGCCAAGTTCTCACATGACGTAAATTTCAACACCAAATGTTTCTTGAATTAGATATGTACAAGTTATATTAGAACGTTAGTCTCTTACCTTGGAGTCAAGAGAATCCGTTAAATCATATACTTATATGTTGTACCTTGCACACAATATAGATTTCTCCCACTTGTGCATGGAACAACATCATGTAGCAGATAAACAACACGACATATGTTTGTTTATGTGACTAATATGATTGTGTCATTGATATTATCATAACTAGTAGATGTAGAACCACTTCATTGTCTAATAAGGAAACGTACATGACTATCCTTGAAAACATAAGTGTCTATAAGTGGAAAATAATTATCATAAGACATTCTAGAGATAATCTGAGTTACTACTAAGATGACAAAGCTTGTAACTCCCACTGAATTAGAGATCATTACATTAATTCCCTATTCAGTAATAAGAACAAAATACTCCCACTGGATTTGACAACATTGCAAGTGTTTCATTAACCAGTGAAAGAAAATAGTGTATTATTTACTTCCTACACCTTTGAGAAAGTCCATACATAACAATTACAAATGTACTTAAAAGAATGTATTCTACTATGTAGATGATGAATTTATCCATCAATGCTATTAACTTGAAAAATTGGGCATGCAATTTCTTTCTTAATAGTTCTACTATTCCAACAATTGTAAGTAGTACTTTTAAATGGTCAAAGCACAACAACTAGATAAAATATGCTAGTTTGTCTTTTACCAATTATACAGTAATTAGTCTAGCTTCTAATTTAATAACTCAGAAAACATGCAATTTTCTTAACTATTAAAATTTGCTTACGAGTTATGTATTTAGAATTTAGACAATTCTAATTTGTCCTATCATACCTTTCTTCATTCATGAAAAGGAATAGGGTTTAATCTCACTCTTTCGCGTGAAAAGAGGACTAGGTTTATTCTTTTAGTAACGTTGACTCTACTAAAACCCTTACAGGTGTAGATCAATTTACCAATCTTTGGAATAACCTACGTTTACAATTTAATGTTGCATTAATACATTTAAAGAATTAGCAAAATTCAATTTTTAGTATTTTCGATAATTAAACTTTTCAAGAAAATAAAATACCCAAGGTAATATTCATATAACCATAGAATTTTCTCGAAAACTAGGATCCAAATTATCATAGGTCCATTACATCAGTTGATCTGCTAGCAACAAACGCATATAATAAGGTAATCTGTCGAACATTAATTGGCAAACAATTTCCAACTCCTAGATCATTATGGGATTTATATTTTCCAACGCTATTGCAAATATAAACATGTTTTATCCCATCTTATGCCATTGAGTCCAAGATCTCACTTCCTACTCAACTTAAGTGTCTAACTTAAAGAACTGCAAATATGTCCATGTAAGATCTCACTTAACATAGAGATTTACCTCTCCATCACAATCTAGCCAAGTACTCTCATGACATAAATTGCAACTTCAAGTGTTCCTTTTAATTAGATGGCATATTCTTAATTTAAAAGGGTACTAGTTTTGATTTTATGTGGTCAAATCAAATATGTACAAAGATGTCATGCATTCATCTTGTAGCATAATTTTAATAAAAACTTTTTATTACAAATTCATAAAGATCAAATTATCAAAGTTTTGATTGAGGTATTGGGTTCACCAATCAAGGAATTTAGTGTTAATTATCATCCATTATACCGTACTTTTGCATAAGTGTAAACACTTAGTGTTTCGGATAATTACCACCGAAGTGGCGCATGGAATTAAAACTAATTAGCCCTTAAGATGAGCTTGTACATTATATGGCTTACTAAGTAGCTCAATTCGAACTTACAGAGGGCGAGGACCGTAATCGCAAAGCGCATAACCTTAGACATCCATTCAGGTGTATGCGCACTTCTTAAATAACCCCTTTATAGTTCATTCGAATGGGTGAGCCGTTCGGTCATTGTACCAAAGTCACCAATCAATTAAACTATTGAAAACTTAACTCTTCCAAAACAAATCAAATTTCACCATTGTTTAGTCCGTATTATTTTTCTATTCAAAATTACCCTTTGCTTAAAACTGCATGCACATAATAAACAAACAAGTAATACCAATAAAAAATAAACAACTAAAACAATGCACACATAATAAACAATTTATACGTGTAAACAAGTAGCCACATGCAACTTATTCGATAAAACTCTATTAATAATCAATATCTAGGTTAAATTAATGTATATATTAATTAGGGCTTTCACTCTCTCAATTGAGAGTGAGCCACATACATCGACGAATCGATTGCGTAAACCCATAATTAATGATATACCAAATTGCACATAATTGATTCATTAATGTATATAATTGGAGTTTTCCCCAATTCAAGATTTATCATAATTATACATGTGTATAAAACTTAACAATTAATCCAAGCATAACCAATCTTAACAATTAAATATTCAAGCAACTTATCCATGACTAACATGCATGTATAATCATGGATACATCATAACAATTATACAAATAGTCACAAGATCGCATACAATTCCATGTCACATAACACTATATTCATGAATTTATCACGTAACAAATATATTAAATCTAGGTTTCGATATTGATAACATAACAATTAATATAAACCCTAAAAAAAATTTAGGAAATCGACTAAAAAATTTTAGGGTTTCCACCCATAAAAAAATTTTCGATCCATAAAAGATTTTTAAAACCAAATTAGGGCAAAAGCCCTAACCCTAAAATTAGGGTTTATATAATCATAACCAAAACCCTAGAATAATCATATCTAACAACATACAATATTTGTTATTTACGCGTTTAGTAATTAATTACTCATTAAAACCTGGCTCTGATACCACTGTTGTAATTATATAACATGACTAATCATAAATATAAACAATAAACATCAAAGTAAGTGCGGAAGCGTATAGGAACATATAATGAATAATTAATTAACTAAAGAATAAAGTATACGTACCTTTCTTGATTCTAGCCGAACAAGAATCAAATCCACAAACTAGCAATTAGGATGAACCCTAATTAGGGTTTATAGGATTATATGAATTACCCTTTACCGTTTTGTAATTCAATCCAAGATAATAACAAAAGTATGTTATTACTATGTTCTTGTACACACGTACTAAACCGAATTAAAGTACTGCTAGTTTTATCAAACCAAATAACTTGTTGTTTGGAAAGAGTGTGTCGACACCTTAGGGGTGTCTGACGGTTTTAGACAAGAAAAAACACACATAAACAATTTAGGGTTTAGCAATGAGCACAAGAGATGGAAAAATAAAACCCCTAGCCTTGTTTATATACCCAACTAAACTTGGTGAACAAGTTGAGGTTGTTTCCTTTTCTCTTTAGGCCGATCGGTGTAGGATTCCCCAAAGGGATTCCGGAACCTTCCCAACTTTTGCAATTTAGTCCTTTTCCATAAACATTTAACGACCGTTAATCCATTACATTAATTACATAACGTCCGTTAGTTATTTCGTTTAATAAATAAATAAATATAACATTTATATTTAATTATTAACTTTAAATTCTCATACGTAAAGTGTGCAATCCCATAGTCTCGAGTTCGATCCTAACTCACGTCTATTAATTTATTGTCCATAAAACCAACAGCTTCTCCAGTTTCTGATTAGCAGTTTAATTCAAAAGACTGAATGAAAGACGCAAGATTAAAGACTGAATGCAAGTTGCTTCTCCAGTTTCTGATCATTCAATGCCAGCAATTCCGGTAGTTTATTTGCACATTCAGAATCTTTAATCTTGCGTCTTTCATTCAGTCTTCTGAATTAAACTTTGACCCGTTGTAATTTTGACTCATTTTGGTCGTTTTAGGAAATTCACAGTGATTTTCAGCTAATCTAACAACCTTCAGAGAATGGGATTCAAGATCAAGAAGGGCAAGCTGATCCTACTCCAATGGTTGAAATCGAAGATGATAATATCATTCCCAAAGACTCATCACTCAATCCTCACGATGAACCATCTTTAGTCATGTCTACTAATCCAACGATTACTGAAAACCAAGCTGCCGTGCTTCCAACAAATGAGGTTTTGGTTCAACCTACTGCACCACCCATTACTGCACAGACTCAAATTCAAAACGCTTCCTTTGCTAGAGCAATATATGTTTGATCTTCAACTAAATGCTAATTCCAACCAAGTGGGTTCACGAATGACTCCTCGCGTTGATCCACTTCATATTGAACTGAAGCAATTATCTTCCGTAAAAGAAAAAATGGTCAAATCCTATGAAGACAATGTGAGTTTTCGATTTTTCTTGGTAGTTAAGTCAAAGTGGGTTGCCTTTTTTTACTTTCCGTCTACAATTTGATGAATATGTTTTATATAAGACTAAATTTGTTCACATTCCCAACAACCAATAAGAAATGACTAATTTGGGTATAGACAAAAAAGATTACTAGTTTCACAAATAGAACAGATCAAAAAACATTATAAAAAAATAATAATAATAAGAACGCCAATTTATTACGTTGTTGACAATTAACTCCGCATGCGTCACGAGAAGCAGTAGCGTCTCACCTGCAGCCGTGCTTAAAACGGGAACATGAGCAGGAAGTGTTGATGTATCAAAATCATATTTATCCTGCAATGCATCAATCAAAGTATAGGCAATGTAATCAATACACAGACGTATCCCCGGCTCTTCCATCTCCCATTAGTACCTAATTCTGAAATCGGGTCAAGATCGGATCTTTATCATACAAGATTATGAATTTACTACTAAATTGAGGTTAATTGTGAAATTTTGAGAATTAATTGAAGAAATAATGATGTAATTCGTACCTTAGAATGCGATGATATCTGTGAATGCAATGATATGTGTGTCTTTTTGTGGAAGTAACAAGAGGAGAGGAAGAAAAGTAGAATAAGAAGATTTAATAATCCAAATATATGAAATGTCCTTTTTGCCCTTAGCTAAAAAAAAAGAAGCAAAGCAAATAACAGGTTGACTAACGAAAAACGGGTCAAGAGGCCAAAAAGGACCACTTTAGCCTATAAAAGTTGAAAAAAGGACCTCTAACGATGAAAAAGCCCAGGTTTGTCCCATCGCGAAGCGCTGTGACAAGTTTAGGGACCAAACGTGTATTTTAGTCTTATATAAAATATGTGGAATGCAGAACGCGCTGTGACAAGTTTAGGGACCAAACGTGTATTTTAGTCTTATATAAAATATGTGGAATGCAGAAATGTCTTGTAAGATTAACTAATGCATTTATCTAGTGTAAATTACAATGATATTGTTTGTTAGATTAACTTTAAATGTCAAACTAATTCATATAAATGCGGTCATTAATATTACGGAGTTTTAGATCAAATAGGTTGACATTAACTTATAGTGCAAACAAGTATAAGAAATGATGAATAATACAAGGCAAACAATTCACTAACATAAGATAGTGTGATTCGCTTACATTTGTATGGTATAAAAAACTACACGTCTCGATCACAAAATATGATATCGAACGTGGAATCGTGCCACCGCCTGTTGCGGTGGTGCATTTTCAACTGCATGTATTTGTTCTGAATATTGTTCGTCAATTTGTTCGTTCTTACCCATTTGAATCTAGTAGAGACTATGATATGGAGCGAGCCTTCTGTACTTGAAGTTTAGGTTAGAATTTGTTTTCGATAGTGCTACTTTTGTCTTTGTTATGCTAAGGTTTCCCATAAATACCCTTAGTAACTTGTAACAAATAATGTTTATATCTATGGGTAACAAATCAAACTTGTTAACACAGATGGTTCTTTTAACATTGCACAAATTGTTAGTAAACGAGGATTTTATACCCGCGCTTCAATGCTGAGCGTTTTATATAAAGCATTTTAATTAAAATGAAAGAAGCCAATGACCGTTAACTAGCAATCGTAGCCGTAAGGATTCACTTTGCAACATACGTATAGACTAATTACGTTAGGAAAAAAAAAGAAATAAAAATCATAGACTAATTACTTAAAAAAAAGGTCAGTTAACGATCGTAACCGTAAGGACTAAATTTGCAACATACATATAACATGAAAGACTAGTTACTAAAAAATAAAAATCAAAAAAATAAAATAACGGTGCATGTAATACTGGAGCGTGCACTGTAGCACTACTCACAATTCACAATTCATTTCCTTTTTTATTAATGTTTTTTAACGACTGTTAGCCCCTTAGTAGTTTAACGTGCACTGTAGCACTACTCACAATTCACTATTCATTTCATTTTTTATTAATCTTTTTTAACGATCGTTAACCAGTTAACGATGCCTGCTTTTTGTATAATAATATAAATGACAAAGGTTTCTCAATAATACATGTGCCAATAACTATTAGCAACCAAATCTCACAACGAAGCTCGATCAATTACTGGTCATATATCCCTCGTGCACGCATCAAGCTTTGGCGTAAACCTGACTTATTGCGTTTTGATATAAGTCACAATATATTTAAATTTTATTTATGTGTATATACATATCGTATATTATCTTATTTAATCTATACACTGAGTTAAGAATGTAAATTTCTATCTTGTAAGTTTATATTTCGGCATAGTAAAAAGTATTCGAGGTGTATATATGGAGACTGGAGTTGTTAAATACGATTTTTATATAACATGATGTATAATCTTTTATACTTATTTAAGTAAAATGGTATTTTAGTCGAACAGAATTACCTATTTTTTAAGCTTTTAGGGCACCTGATGGTGATTAGATCTCATTTTGTTTTGTATATATGTAATTTTCTCTAGCACAGAAGAAGCCACGATGCATTTTATATAAAACAAAATATACAACGGCATGCTCAATTTATCAAACACATTTTCTTTACTTTTTATATTTGTTTACAAAGCTACAAATACTAGTTTTCTTAGCAATTGCACCCTAGTTGTTTTTTGATAGTTACGTTTCAAAGTTATTTTTCTATTGTTTAATACTACTAGTTATAACATTTGTTTACTTAATATCTTATAAAATGTAATGCATCAAATTTTATAGAAACGTGTATAAGAATATATATATATATATATATATATATATATATATATATATATATATATATATATATATATATATATATATATATATATATATATATATAAAACCATGTATAGAAAAGTATAAAAAGCGTGTGTAAAATCAGCGATATAAAAACGTGCATAAATATATGCATAAAAACATATATAAAAACTTGCGTAAAACCGCGTATAAAAACGTGTTTAAAATGTATAAAGAAATGCATAAAACATATACAAAAGCATGTATAAAAACGTGTATAAAGACGTGTTTAAAATGTATACAAAAATGTGTATAAAAAAGGTGTGTAAAAAACGTTTGTAAAAATCATATATAGAAACGTGTATAATAATCTGTATAAAGACGAGTATAAAAATTTATATACAAAATGATACATTGACTAGGTACAATTAGAGCTGGCAATTTCCGACACGGACCTGTTAACACGACACGACACGACCTGCTCTTAACAGGTTTCGTGTCAGGTCTTAACAGGTTTCAGGTCTTAACAGGTCCGGACCTGTTAAGACACGAATAAAATTAACAGGTTTCGTGTCTTAACATGTCCGGACCTGTTAAGACACGTTAAGAGACATGTTAAGGGATTATATAAATATGTGTTCTAAAATAAACCCTAAACCTAAAACACTTTCCTCATTTATGCGCCTCTCTTCTTTCTATCTTTTCATCTTCCTTCTAAGAAACTGTTTTTCTTCTTTCTTCTTTCTTAACCAAGACCAACAATCAAAAGGTGAAAATGATGTGAGATTAAACCGTATATCACGAGTCTTCCATCAAGAAAGGATGGTCAAGCCTTGCCTCTTCTTCTTCTTTTATTGATGCTCGGGTGTGGTTCGTGGGTTGAGCTGGTGTTCGAGTTTTTATTTGCTCTTCATCGTCCTTCAATTGAATCATCTCGTATGTTGTTACTTCATGGGTTCATCTTAACTTTCTTTTATTATTGGTTTATTTATTGATTTGAAGTGTTTGTAATAATAGGTATTTGTTGGTGATTACAAAAGAAGTAGAAGAAGAAAGAAGATGTCTAGTTTTGAAGGTGTTCTTGTTTCTGATCATTGGCTTCAAAGTCAGTTTACACAAGTTGATTCGTTCCCTTAAATCCAAGGTTACCTTTTTTTATATTTTTTTAATAGATTTTTAGATTTTATAAATACCCATGATTGATTAATATTATTGGATATTTTTGTTGAAATGTGTAGTTTATTGCATCAGTTGATCAAAATGGTCAAGTTAGTGGTGATGATTTGCCTATATTGCTTTCAATATACAAAAGCAAACTACCTGTCTTCTAGCCATTTTTCCCATTATGTGCTATTAATTATTTTGCTGTCTCGTATTTTGTTTCCTTTTGTCCATGTGCAATTAGCTGTATGCTTTTATGTTCGATAATTGATTTAGCTATGAATTCTGATTTGTAACTAGAGATGTCGAAATGGCTGGTCGGGTGGGTTCTATAATGACTCAATTTGGGTAACTTTTTTGGGAAGGGTGAAAATGGGTCACGTTGGAAGTTGGATTGACCCACTACCTTTTTTTTCGGGACAGAAAATACGCAAACCAAACGCTCTCATTAAGCTGAAAATAAGCTGAACCAAACACCCCTGATGGCTGAAAATATGCAGCACCAAATACCCCTTTGTGCGAAAAATAAGCAAACAAAAGCGCACCCTTTGTGCGAGAAAAATCAGCACCCAAATGTACCCTTTTGTGCAGAAAAATCAACAACCAAATGCACCCGTTCGATGCAGAAAAATCGGTGAAACGCACTCTTTTGTGCGAGAAAAATCAGCAACAAAACACACCCTTTGTGCGGGGAAAACCGAACGTAACGCACCTTTTGTAACGATGATTTCACAAATTATCGGTATTCACAAGTTTTCTTAGTGATTTCTTTTGCCCATTTGACCTATTAGAAATTTACGAAATTACGAATTAATGCATATTCGTGTTACCAGGCACATGAACTTAAGGACTCGATCTTGAACTACTATCAATTCTTATCGAGTTATTTATGGAGAAAGCTAACAGGGGGCGTTTGTCTGCTGGACTATGATACAAGACGTTTGAAGAGGGGATCCAAGAAGGAACAACCCGAGAAGGAAGAACCCGAGAAAAATGTCTTTGAATAATGTTGCTTTGTACTGTAAAATCCAATAATGTTGCTTTGTACCTGTAACTTATTAAAGAGTCTGTTAACACTTTGTTTTGGCTCACCTTTTGGGCATTAGATATGGAAAGTGCATGTATTGTTTCGTTATGTATTTGGTATAAATTTAGTATTTTTGTTAACAGGTCCCTTAACAGGTTCGTGTCGTGTAACCTGTTAATTTTCGTGTCGTGTTCGTGTTCGAAAAAAATGACACGATTTGTTATCGTGTCGTGTTCGTGTTGGACCTTAACAGGTTCGTGTCGTGTCTTAACAGGTTCGTGTTCGTGTCGTGTCGTGTGGATCTGTTATGCCAGCTCTAGGTACAATGAATCTTGTTGGGTAAAAACCAAAGTCCATAACCCATACCCATAGAGCATGATCCATAACCAATGACCCATTGCATGACATCATGTTGGATATTATCCATGATCCATGACTCAAAGTCCATGACCCATAACCCAAGATCCATAACTCATTGACTAGGTACATTGCATCTTGTTGGGTATTCATAATCCAATACCCATGACCCTTGGTCCATAACCCATAACCCATAACCCGGTTTGCAACCCAAATTCTGGACTAAACTGACCCAGTAGCCGGATCCCAGGATTTACACTAGACAGATCCCTCTCGTGAGGGATCCGAGGGAACCGTGGGACAGTATACATATTTTTTCTATAAATAGTGAGCCATTTCTCTCTTTCTCTCTACCACTTTTAGATATACTTTCTCTCAGTATTCTAACCTCACTAACTACAGATCCAAAGGATCATTCTATGTAGTTTTATGTTTGTGTGATTCTCTAGGTTCCTCTTAAAGGCAAGATCACCACCTCTTGAAGACGTGCAAGCTCAAGGTCATGAGTTGCTAAGCTTCGTCATCATCAAGACTACTGAAGTGCATCTTGTTGACAATTCTTTCCTCCCTCCATAGAAGTGTCGTGTTGAAGGCATTAGTGAAAGGTCCCGAAGTCTTGTGTTGAAAGCATTAGTGAACGATGCCATAGGTGTACATTCAATATGGTGCATCGATGTACAAGTTATGTAGGTTGGGTTAGAGGATTTTGATATCCTCTCTAGTGTTGTAACAAGGAGTGTGTCTCCTTTGGTTAGTTGTGTTGTGGTGTAGTGTTGGGTAGTAGTTCCTCATTTGTAATAGAACTTAGTATCTAGCCTTGTACCGGATAAAGTGTAGGCGACGTTGTGATAGGTTTGGTTCTACCTCGTGGAAGAACTCGGTGTCTAGCCTTGTACCGGATAAAGAGTAGGCGACGTTGTGAAGGCTTCTCCGCCAAATTAAGGAGATTGTGTTGTGTAGTGCTTACAAACTCTCGAGTGGGGTACTCGGGGAGTGGAGTAGGGAAATGAAGATGTCCTTGTAGTGGAACCACTATAAATACTTGTGTCGTGGTTTTGTGTTCCTTTACTCTTTATCTTTTCCATTACTTACTTATATGCTTATCTATCAATATCCAACACACATACCAAATAGATTGACATAAGTCGATCTAAATACTTTAAAGCGAAGTTTTAATTGGTAAAACTATTCAACCCCCCCTTTTAGTTTTACACAATTGGCATCAGAGCTTCGTTACCAAGTTTCTTAGAGTATATTGTACTGTAAAAGCTTGATACGATCCGTGTATGTTTGAAAACTACAAAGAAGGAAATTTCTTAAAACAAAAATTCATGTTTTAGAAATTTTTACATTTTAAATGTTAGATAGTGATAAATCATTCTAACATTTTCGTTTGAGAAATCTTCGTGCTAGGATTCGTTCAAAGAATTCGTTCCATCTAAGAAAAAATGAAGTCAACACCCAAAGAAGAATCCAAAGTATTTACAAACTTGCTTTTACAAAATACGATTAAATATTTTAAAATCTCATGAAGTATTTCGCGTCTATTATTTTTCAAAAATCATAAAAAGAATATGTAGCAAATGTATGTTCTCCTAACTACAATTAGTTATTCTAAAAACATGCTAATTGCTTATAGATAAAATAATGATATATGCTTCTATCAGGTAGTATTATAATATCCTCGCATATATTTAAGACTGTTGGAATCACTCCTAAACCTAATTCAAGTGTTAGTGATTCATATGTAATAGTTAGCTTAATTATGGCCTTTATGTTTGTTATTAGCTTAGGCTTATGTAGAAGGCCCATAAGCCTAGGCCCAAGTCCAATAAGGAAAGGAATGGACTAGGAGTGTTGCCCTAGCTCCCCTTCCTATAAATACCTTGTAATAACCCTCACTTGAGGGTTGATTGTTCAATTCATTTCACTTTCTCTATTGCTACGCATAACCGGTCTTAGTTTTATACGCATAGGGTTTGTGTGTGTTGTTCAACCGATCTCTTCTCTTCTCTACTCTTTCTATTGATGCTTGTGTTGTAAACTTAGTGACCTAACAGTGGTATCAATCGCCAAATAGTTGGGTGAATCGTTTGTTGTTAAAGTGAGTTTTGGTCTTACGCGTAACAACGGTTCCAACTTGGTCACGCTTAAAAACTGATTTTTTACACTTTTTAATCCAAGATTCTTGTCCTTTCAACGTTTTTAGGTGTTAAAATATCTGTTTTTGGCAAAAAGTTTCAACCTTTACGTGTGGATCATCGTTTTCTAGCTTGGTTTTTTACGAGGGTATCGTTCTACGCATAACTGTTTTATAAGCTTTGGATTATCAAGTTTCACACTTTTGTGTTATTTTGGTGATATTGAAGATACTTCATCACAAAAATCTGGTTTAGAAACATCTTTGGGAAAAAATCATTTTAGGAGGAGTTCTACGCGTATCAAAACCCTAAAACTACGCGTAACTATTCCTTGGTTTGATCTTCAGTTTTCGTGGTTTACTCCGTGTTTTCTTGCTTGGATAAGCCTGAAAACACGTCGAATTTGGATATCTTTTGCCTTTGTGATACCTATCTCGAAGAAATTGTCGACTTACAAAACAAAATCAAAGAGTTTCAAAATGTTGTTTATAAACATGGTGAGTCAATCAAAACTATTCAAAAGTTTACTTTTAAACCTAATCCAAATGGATATGGTCCGATTCTTGCTGATTACAAACCTAAGTTTTCAAACAGAGCATTCAAACCAAATCGAAGTTTACAGGAGAACATAGAATTGATAATTCAATTATGACTGTTGTTGAATATAATCGGATGGAGGAATTAGATGCGGATGACGAGAGTCGGTCAAAAATGGAAAATGTCGTTTATAACAAACCGTTTAACTATTCACAAGCCGTAACTTTTGTCACACAACAAGACACTTCTAACAAACCTTTGGTTATCACACCGTTTTGAAGTTAGTCCCAAAGACAATGGTGCACAAATTAATGGTCCTTTACCTTCACTTAGTGAAGTTAAAAAAGCGAAAGTTGTCAAGTTATAAAATACTTTGACATTTTCTCATCGACCTCAAACTTTGGAACGTGAGATTGAATTTCATTCGAAATAAAAGTTGAACATTTTCATTACGCCTCTGGCGAGAACAAAGAGAAATTCTTCAGAAAAGAATTTTACCCCATGTCAAAAATTTGAAAAACTGTGCACAATATTAGGAAAGGGATTTTCACAAGGAACTTGGTCTCATGAAAACAGTTTTCGAGAAAACATAAACATCGATTTCAAATACTAAACGTAAAAAGAAATTATTAAGAAAAGATGTGGATCGACTCTTGGAAGATGTTATCGTCTTTGATATCCATAATGTTGTGTTATTGCATTCTTTGCCGTGGTGCATCGATCATATATCTGGCGATTACATTAATATTGTTGATAATCCGATAATGTGCATCTGATCGACTCTTTAAAAGTGGAAAATGAACGATTGTTAAACGAGCTTTCAAATGCAAAACGTCGTCTTCGATGGTGTCAAAAGGATTGTCAAAATCGTGAACTTGCTTTGCAAAACAAAATCAACCAGTTGCAATCCAAAATGTTTAATCCAAAATTTGAGCAACTGGATGATCAAAACGTGTTTTTGAAATGTCAAATCTCAAAATATGAACAAAAACTTGTAAAAGTTAAGCAGGAATATGGTGTCATATTTGATTTACTTAAAAAGACTCGTGATGAAGCATCAAACGAACTTGATCATTTTCTTGCATACACTAAGGAAGTCATGAATTTTTCGGGAAATCTTCGTTCTAAAAATCAAGAATTGGTGCACACTATCTTTAAGTTAAGAGAAATGTTAGGAAAGTATGAACAACTTTCGCATACTGTTATTAAGAGAATAGCACCAGTAACACTTAGTAGTCGTGACCCTAGAATCCCTACTGCCAAATCACAAGATACTAATGTTCTTCCCTCTACTGCAACAGGAATAATTGCCTCTTTTCCTAATGTCCGCACTTCAAAGCCTAGGAGCAATACAAGGAAGAATAGGAAGTTGCGACCTAAGAAAAGATCAATAAGGAATCAAGTAGAAGAACACCTCGGGATTTTGAATAAGACTTACGTTGCACCTACTTTAGATATTGCGTCTGACAAATGTAATAGAAAAAGTGATGTAACGAATGCTAAACCTTTAAGTACTTTTGATATTCAGTCTGATGCATCTTGTGTTATTTGTCGTAAAAGTATGAATTCTGATTGTCATGACAAATGTGTTGCTAAAACTATCATCTCTCGTTTACGGAATCCTAAGAATCGGAATACCTCTAGGCTCACTAATACGTCTAAGTCCGTGCTTGGTAAACCGCCTTCGTTAGGTTCTAAGAAACACATTGATGTCACTGTAGCTCCAGTTTCACCTCCTAGGAATGTAGTACCACCTAGTGCATTCACTAAGACTAAAGCAAATACTAGTTGGAGATGGTAGAAATGGATATATAACACACTAGGATTTAAATGGATGCCTAAAGTCATTGATGTGTGTATTTCTCATATAACTGCTTCGGAACCCTCTAACATTTCGGGTTCCACATCTACTTCTATTCCATCTGTGTCGTGCGGTGTAATGCAGTGATACAGTGTCTGATCATTCTCGATTGTTGATATCGGATGTTCCCGACACATGACAAGCAATCTCAAACTGTTATCAAACATTATTGCAAAGTTCATTGGCCCGCCGATTCGGGAATGATCACTCCGCAGCTATCATGGGCTACGGAGATTATATCAATGGCAATATCGAAATTAGCGGGGTTTATTATGTGGAAGGCCTCGGTCACAATCTCTTTTCCGTCGGTCAATTCTGTGATGGAGATTTAGAAGTTGCTTTTCGGGAGAAAACTTGTTTCATTCGTGATCTACAAGGAAACGATCTTATGTCTGGCTCACGCAATTCTAGTTTGTACACTATCTCAATGCAAGACATTGTTGCTTCATCTCTCATTTGTCTACTCTCAAAGGCTTCATCAACAAAATCCTGGCTATGGCACCGTCGTCTCTCACATCTAAACTTTCAAACCATCACCAACCTTGCTCGACACAAACTTGTTGAAGGTCTCCTACGATTTCGGTATTCTAAAGATCACCTTTGCTCAGCTTGTGAACAAGGGAAAAGCACTCGTGCTCATTTTCCTTCAAAGGTGGAACACAGACTCAAAGATTATGCTTCATCTTCTTCACATGGATTTGTGTGGCCCGATTGGCGTGCAAACGATTAATGGCAAACGCTACATCTTGGTAATTGTTGATGACTACTCACGATGGACTTGGGTCTACTTTCTTCAAAGCAAAGACCAAGCTCCACAAATGATCATCACCTTTCTCACGAAAATTCAAGTTCAACTCCGGAACACCGTCCGCCAAATCGTAACGGACAAAGGAATGAATTTGTAAACCAAACTCTTCAAGAATTTTATGAGAAAGTGGGAATCGAGCATCAAACATCTATTGCGGGACACGAGAACAAAACGGAGTTGTTGAAAGATCGAAACCAACGTTAGTGGAAGCTGCAAGAACAATGTTAATCAATGCTAAACTTCCAGATTACCTATGGAAGCGTAAGTCAGCGCATGCTACACTCAAAATCGATCAATGATTACAAAACGCCACAACAAAACACCTTTCGAGCTTATCCACAACAGAAAACTGAATCTCAAACACCTTCATGTATTTGGATCCCTTTGCTACCCAAATAATGATCGTGATGACTTTGGAAAGCTTAAAGCCAAAGCTGACATTGGAGTCTTTATTGGATATTGTGAGAATTCTAAAGGTTACCGGATCTGGAATCGTCGTACAAAGCAGGTTATGGAAACGATTCATGCTAATTTTGATGAGCTTACAGAGATGGCTTCTGAGCATAACAGCTTGGAACCCGGTCACAACCGCTTAAACTTCCCTCAAACCCCATCATCAGCTGAACAAAGCCCTCATCTTACTCGTCAACAAATGGAAAGACTCTTTGCTCCTCCTGTTCATTGGCGATATTGATGAAGCGTGCTCGGTGTATCCGATGTTTCCGCTTGCTCAACCCGATAATACTCTTATACGATACACCGCTACAACAACTGTTGGAAGAAGCACCACCATTGACTCTACAACAACAGGTTGAACAAAGCGCATCCAACGACGCAGAACCAGTGATGATGTTCAATGAAGTACCCCCTCCTGCAGATTTTGATCCAAATGCGTTCTTTAACCCGTTTGCTAATGAGATGCTGCTTTTGATGTCGCGGAATCATCTACAAGCCATTTGAATCCTCGATCGCACAATGTATACCAAAATCAACCCTCTACACATCGTTGGACAAAAGACCATCCTCTAGAGAATATTATTGGCAACCCGAATCAACCAGTAATTACGAGACAACGTCTTCACACAGATGGTGAACATTGCATTTATGCACTCACTGTCTACCAATCTGAGCCTAAAAACATTAAAGACGCAATGACAAATGACAACTGGATTGAATCCATGCAAGAAGAACTCAACCAATTCAAACGTCTTGAAGCAAGTTCAATTCTTACCAGCAACTACATTTCCTAAGTCAATCAAGTACAACAATCTACTCCAGCATTGATTGTCTTGACTGATAAGGCATCATTGCTATTTTCTTACACGAAAAACAGTACAATGTTTTTCCTGGGTTTGCACAAAGATTATGTCTGGTGCACAAAAGCTTAACACCAAAAAGTAATTACCATTGAAATATATACTAAAAAGTATATCTATAATTATTATTTGTTAATGAAATCATATGGTCCAAAATCATTGTCATTAACATGAGTTTCACCCCGATGTCAATCACCACATGAACAAAACATATAGGACATGAACTCAGTGAAGTGCTACATCATATACATCATCCTAAATCGAGATTCTGTTCTGAACTCTCATCTTCACATTGTCTCAAGATGACATCTGATTCTGGTTTTGGTTCATCTTTTGCCTCAGAACTGTCCTTTTCTCCCAAATCCAACTTCTCTTCAACCTTCAAATCCTCACATGGATTAGAGGTTTCATTTGTAGCTTCAAAGTCGACAGCCTCCTCGAGCACTGGGCTGCACTCGAGCACTGGACTGCAATCACTTTTCTCCACAACCAACACATCAAGCTTCTCAAATGCATTACAAATGTCTTCTGCAGAACATGGGTTTTACAGTAAATTAGTCATGGTACATAAAAGCTAAAAACGCAGAGTGTAAAAATGCATACCTGATTCCACATTGGTCTCTTCTGATTCAACATTAACTACATCATCCATAAATGAATCAATCTTAACAGCTTTTCCGCTATCCTTCTTCAACCTCAATCATGTCTCCACTTATTATTGAGTATGGTTGTGGTTCAGTATCATGTGTGTTGTTCTTGATGACAGCTTGAAGTCCCACTTTGCATTTTCCCTCGTTTATGTAGTCGACCCAAATAGTAGTTTTCAGATAATCTGATTATGCACCTGAAGGTACATTAAAATAGATGCAAGATCCATATTTCTGATGATTAAACCAGCCTGGTATGTCCCGCCTAGAAAGAAAAATGCTACAGATGTCGGCTCGTTCGGTGTATCCCTAAACAAAATAATTAACGTAAGTCACATAACCGCGTATAGTTACATAAGTGACGAATACACACACATAGAAAGGGAGAGGCTGAGACCTGAAATAAGCTTTCTTCGAGAGTCATTTCAAGATTAGTGCAGCCTTTAAGATATAATTTTTTATTATATTAATATTCTGCAGACCATGCAAGACAACCAAGCTGCTGTAGTTACTAAAATCCAAACATTGCAAGTGTTTCAAGTTCGATAGATCTGGGAGTCAACCACCATATGGTTTTAGAGCTGAGTAGTTTGAAATACTTGTCGAACATGATCCTCCATTTGAACCGCTAACGCCATTATAACATATGCCTAAAGTGTACATTTAATTGTAAATCCATATGACAGATTTGGTAGATGAAAAAATTAAGTACTTAAACTCTAATTTATAAGTGCATAAGCGTAAAAAGTAAGCTTATATAATTTGGACTTGTGAGCCTGTGCTACATAATCCCATTTTTTCCTGTTTATTTTAAAACTGAAGGGCTTATATAAGCTTATTTTGGATATAATAGGCTTATATAACCGCATAATTATCAGTTGTTAAATTAAAAAAAAAAGTACTCTAATGTTGATTCAATTTTAGAGGTAAAACGGCTCATTCTTGTTTCCTTTCTTTTTCATGTGTACCTTTTTCTTTAGCTTCATGACCCGCCCGATGGGTGGGCTAGTTTCATTAAAACACTTTCATTTTTATCACTTGGTTTTGAATTTATTTGACAAAAGTTGAGCATAAAGAAGTTCATTCCAAGTGTCACGGACACAAGGTAGGCACCAATCACTACAATCTTGTGGAGCCGGTTGTGGATTACGTGGTTCACGATATCTTGACTGGTGACCATCTTTCCTTATTGATGTTAGATACATAATATCCAAGAAGTGAGCTTTTCTATTTACAATTGGCATCTCTTTTACCACATACGAATTAGTGTACGTGTAAGCAGCATGATGTATCATGTGTGCTTTTGATAATCAAATTCATTATGACCTATTCAGATGAGTTTCGAAATAGACTGAATAGTTCCACAATTTGATAAAAATCTTCTTAATCTTCATATCCGACTCTTAAAATAACAAAAGTAAACTAACTTAGAACTATTTTAATGGAAGATAGCTGCACCTTTGGTACTCCCAGTAATTTCCTACATGTGCGTTTAGAATCAAATAACAGTTGTGATACTAAATAATTAGAATCAGATAATCCATGAAATTAAATGGTTTCAAGACTTTGTACTTACAACATGTGCTTCAATAAGGGTCTTTAGTTGCATCTGCCCCACGGGTGCAACCACTCTCTGGATCTTCACAATCTCTTTATTTATCTGTCATTATATCCAACAAATCATTTTGATGTATACAAAGTAAGACCAACGGAAAACGTTGAATTGGTAGTGCCAAATTATTAGGTTGGGTTATATTCATACGAGTTGTGATATTCGACCCACTACAGTATTGTAACCGGGTTGAAAAAGTTAAATTTATCATTGAATTGAAAAAACCATCGAACTGATATGTGATTCTTTCCCATGTTACTTCCTTGAAGACATTCTAGGTCCAGCACTTGGGAATGATCAATAAAAACATTTACCTATATCCACGATAACAATACCATAAAGTAAGTAATAATACATACAGACATCTACCATGAACATGTTATAGATTTGATAGACAAGATCATACGTTGGGACCATATTTCTTAATGAACCACTCTAAAAATTTTGGAGTTTGATGCTTCGAACATGCTCTTTTTAAGTCCTAAGTGCCCAATCACCTTAGCTATGATATCAACTCTAACCAAATCAGCATATCTACTGACATCTTCGTCATCAATTTATATCATATCTGCTCCAGCTTCCAAGCATCTCTCTGCCCTTTTGATCAAAGAATAAATAATTTACACTATACAAACACGGAGAACAACGGTGCTTGAATAAAGGATATTATAGCTTATAGTAAATTGGTCTACACCTTGTGTAGGTTACTTGATTGACTTGCGCTACAATATGTGACCTGGATAGTAGTACTAAATAAGTTGTTTATTAAAAAAAAATTGGATTTTACAATATTAATAAAATGAAATGGGGATCCTAAAATGCTGTAAAAATGCAAATGTGGATCGTAAATACTTAATTAACGTACAAATCTGCATCCTTTATAGAAGAATGATTAATGAGACAAACATATACAGTAATAAGATACGATCCCTCTTAGGGGCATTTAGCTTTGCATTTGTAAGCAATATTATGATTATTTTGCTTCAATTCAGAAACAACCCTTTCTAACATTTTGACTTAGGCATAGTGAAACTGATTATAATTATCTAATTATTGAGAGGTCATTTTCCATATAAGCAATCAGAGATTGTCACCCACTCATACAGCTAATTATTTAACCATCACAACTTATCATTCTATATCAAGTAATAACTTCTAAAACGAATAGTACTATATTATTTTGATTCTAGGAAATTGGCCAACATACATCATATCTCTTAAAAACATGGGCGATCATTTTAAGAAATCGCCCATGTTTTTAAGAGATATTAAACATGATTCTAGGAAATTGGCCAACATACATCATATCTCTTAGAAACATTGATTGTGGAGATACGGTATATATTACAATTGAAGAAAGACATTTAGGCCAATAAACCCAATTATCCATTTCATCTGATAAATTAAACAAAGTGTACAGATAGGCCATATTTCCTTATAATTCATCAAGTGGGTTAGAAAATTTGAGGATTACCGTGTACCATTTTACCTCAATCAACGCCCTTAGTTACTCATTGACTGCGATATTGGATATACCACTCCTTTGTCTGCATGGTTCCTATACAGTAGATGTATGCAATCAGAATCTACTTTTCCTCGACAATTATGGTTTAATCAGAATCTACCATAAATGAGAAAGTTGGCCAAAAACAGTACAATGTTTTTCCTGGTTTTGCACAAAGATTATGTCTGGTGCTCAAAATCTTAACACCAAAAAGTAATTACCATTGAAATATGAAATTTCAGTATTTTAGGCCGAAGTTTGGCCAAACCTATGAACAATGGTACTCTTCTATATAATGGGCAACCTGTGTGCCTAAATGTATGTGATTATCTGTTGTTAGAACTAAAGCTGGCCATTTTGTCCCATTTGTTGATATGGGTTATGTCTTATCTCAAACAGGTAAATTAAAAAATTGAGATACAAATTCACCTACTTCATCTGTTTAAAAGATAATGTTGCTCGATAATTAATGCAGTTCTGAATGGAAAGACTTGAGGGGTTGAAGAATCCATGTTTAATATGTATGGTAAATTGCTAAATACGAAATGAATAAGTTTCACACTGAGTGGTGACATATTAAGGTATCCTAATGTATCAATGTTGTAGCAGAAATCTAGGCATCATTCATTTTCTACTGTCCTTTTAAAATGCCAAGAAATAACACAAACTGAGAGAAAGTGGGAACATGTACCTCCAACAAACAGTTTGCTGGAAGAGTGGTGCCACGACACCCATCGGAACAAAGGACATGTGGGAAACCGATAAACCACATTCATCAACTTCATCACTGTAGCAATTAGTTATTCACCAACTTCTATCCAACACGCGACTTTCTTTGTGTTTTTTTCCAAAATAATACAAAAAAGAAACCTAACACATTCAAACCAGCAATAATTGAGTTGGAATTGGTTTGCAGTCTAAGATGATGTTGATAATGTGTTAGAAATAGAAATATGTATGATAAGTTTAAAACTGTTGTCCTATCAGAAAGAGCATAATATGTGTAAATCCAACATTATGAGGTAACATATTTGATAGCATAAAGTATGTCATAACAAAGTAATGGATTCAGGATAAAGGTGATAGATAATTCACGAAAATAAAGACAAAACAAATAGCAGAAAACTAACCACATTCTTCGGTGGCCATAGTTGTTCCATTGTGAGACTCTTTACCGGAGAGCGCCAAAGAAGGTAAGCCACAACTACTGGCTGTAAAAAAAAGTGCCGAACCTGCAGCTCATGCCATATACCAAAAAACATCAGCTGGCCACACTTGAGAATGAATATGCAGACCAGGAACAGTAATGACAAAAAATTGCAGACCCACAAATCAAAAACCTTAAAACTGCAGACTGCACCTTCTGCGGTTCTGCCATTCATCCAGTGCGAAATAAGGTATAGTGCAGGCTTATTGGTCCATTGTTTCTTTTAATCCTAAGCTATAAACAGCAAGTTAATAATATCGGACCAAATTTTTACCATCATTGGTTATCTTTACAAAATGAAATCGTGCAAAGCAAAATTAGCCATCATTTTTGGTGTCGCTTGCCGCACAAGTGGCGCTGCATTAACCGTACTTACAATAACTCCCTTATTCTTCCCATCAGTCGCCTTCTGAAAATGCAAGTAACACCCTTTAAACATCTTAAATTGTTAACCTTAATCAAGAACAATTGTAGCAACATAAGACAAAAATAGGAAATGCAGGTTGAAACCATGGGAGTTAGACCTTTATATGTTCTTTAATTCATATTACGTATCTCTTAAAATTGGTGTAAGGCATACCTCGGGTATCTCTGTTGTAGAAGTCGCTTTTTCATTAACCCCTGGCCTTCAGATCTTAACTGCTCTAGTCCCCCTGATTTTGGGTTAGTTTCGATATTGCAAAAGGATCCCCTTCTGTTTCAGGAGCAACAGTAGTTCTAAGTGATGTACCATTACTATGGAGAGTTGGGTCTATGACACATTGTTGACTGTATGTTAACTTAGTTTTAACCATTGGTTTCCTTCTTGGTCAAACCGACAAAAATATCCACCTGCATAAGATTGTGTGAGCTGAATCCAGCTACAAAAATATCCACCTGCATAAGATTGGACTGGTCAAACATTCATATCAAATTATATTTCAGTCAATAATTATGTCTCATGATCATCAAGTCGAAAAAGAAGTAAATGATTATCAAATAACTTGTGAGAGACAACAGCTTCAAGAAGTTCACCATCACGAAGATGAAGATGCCAATCATCTGGTTGAGCAATAGAAAGTTCCATCCTCACTCCGTGTCCTTTAGCTCGTTTAAAATCTCCAAATTTTGAAGCATGTAATCTATGACAACATGTGATCACAATGAAACGGTGTTATGACACTCTATGTGAAATCCCCACTCACCATATCATCAATGAAATCAGGAAACCACCCTTGAACGGGCCTACTGTCAGCACACCAGCCTTGTGCGAACCTTGGAAAATCCCAAAGGGCGCACTTTGGTCCCAGTCTTGTCTGCTGGTTGTGCAGCTTGTGCACCATATCTACCCAGTCTTGTCATTTCCAAGGGCTAGCAGCGCAGCTTGTTGCTCGTATGCCGTCCACCTCTTTGTAAATGTCATAAATGATTAATCTAAAAAAAATAAAAAAATTTCCAGATATGAAATTGAAAAAATTCGTGTCTAGCTCACGACCAAAAACGGTTTTGCAGGCTTCCAGCCATCGTAGTTCGTTTTCATCAGTTATTGTTTGAAAATCAGCTTGGTTAAAATGGCATAAGGCAAATCTTTGCTTGTGTCTACTTTGGGAAGATCTCGAATGATTGTAGGTGAGATGGTATACGGTTTTTCATCAACGATTTCAGCCAATTCATCCCCTTTTCTTGATAGTGATGCGGTTCAGTCAATGAGAATGCGTCTATAGATTTTGTCTCGTTCAAAATCAAGCAACTAATTCATCCCCTTCTTTTGTCTCTAATTGTTATAGTTACTGTAATAAGCTTAAACCAACACCATCAATGTGCTTAAGAGCTTTTCTAGGATACAATAAGTCATTTAGCACTTGAAATTATCTTAACCAAACACTCCCTAAACTGTAACGCCACCATCAATTGAAATGGCACCACCTTTTGCGATAGCTTTCCAAAAAAAAGCAGCAACAATTGGTAGCTAAAGCCATGGCCAAAATCATTTATCTAAGTTTATCAATCACTGTTGTCATTTCCATAAAAAATGCATACAAATTGGTTAGCGTGCCGTCATTTAACAATACCTTAACCACAATTATCTGATCCGGGAAATGTATGCTTCTGATCAATCATATCTGATGTATTAAACGCATCTTTCGGACTGTACCACTGAAGGATTAAACCTTTTGTTGTCGAATAACCCGCTTTTTGGTTTCCATGGCTCAGCAGTCTGTGATGGCACCATATTTAGAGGACTTGAACGTATGAAGTCCTCTCGTAGTTCATAGTTAGGTATGAGACGTTGAGAGTCCTGCATTAATGACACAAGGTAAGACTTTATAAACAGTCTATAAAACTTTTACAAAAAAATAAAAAAATAATTAAATCACTGAATATAAACAAAAAAAAAGTAAAAAAAGCACACGAATTGACTCTTTTCGTTGGAGATTGGAGATGTTTTGTTTTTATATATTGTTCTTTTTACGTTTTAGCCAGAATTTCCATTCTATATGGTTGAGAAATTAATCACTCTCGCACAGATGAGTTGTTCTTTCACACAATTCTCCTAGAGTAAGGTTCTAAGCGAGTTGAACTTTTATTGTATAATTCAAACTTGTAATGAACTCAGAACGAATAAGGGGGTGTTTAGGATTTCCTCAGCTAATGCAATTTGAAGCTGGTCTGAGCAAACGAACACTAACTTGTCCCGCCACTTGTAATTTAAATTCACCCGGCCGATTAGGTTTGTAGTATGTAAAACATAATATATTGAGCATACCTTTAGAGCCCGATTTGTGACCTTCTCCTTTTGGCACCTCTCTCTTTTCTTTTGGGTAATAGTTTTTAACCTCTTTCTGAGCTTGATGAGATTCAGACTTGTATAACTCCTTGAGATCCTTCTTAGCACGCCGTGCCTCTCGTTTTTCCTCCTTCACAGCAGCCTGCATGAAACAAAAGGCCATTTATCGCAAAAATAAACATGTGCTTTGAAATTTCCCATGAAAAGATTTACTCCACGAGTGCTTCAGATTCAGAAGTATCATAGGTAATCAGGGATAACCAAAAAAGGTAATAGAGAGCATATAGTACAACCAAAGCATATACCTTTCGCTCTTTCTTTTCTTCCTTTGATTCTGCACCAACTTTCTTCTTTGGCTGCTGCACATCTTTCGGTTTACTATTATCTTTCACAGCTTCAGTGCCAGAGGTCCGACCGTGGGGCAAAAACTCAACCGGAAGCTTTTCTTTTCTTATAAGAGCAATTACATGAGTGGGAGCAGTGAAGGCCTTGTTAACCGTTTCTGTCAACTTCTTTTTTCTCCTTCCTCCCGGGGCTTCAATCTTCCCGGAGTGGTTATCAAGATTTGAATAAGTAGTTATAATAGTCTCGCAATCCCAACCTTCAGATTCATCACTGCTTTCCTCTAAAAACACATCTTCTTTGTCATTTTCATTTTCGTTTTCAAACTGTTCAGCATACTGTATGCACCGAGGTCTCAGATCAGCAGCAGTTTCTAGTGAAATTGGCTCTTCTTCTTTTGTATTCTGCCTAGCAAATTAGAGTTGGTCCAATTTGTTCTCTACCACCCACCTGTCGACACGTTAGTGACATCATCACCTTTGTAAACAAAAACAGAAATCCATCAAGTAGAGATATACTCAAACACACCTTTCAAGAACTTTTAATTCTTCACGATATATAGATTGGCATGTGTTATAGTCATCCACTGCCAACGTTAGGTAATCCTCGTTGCTAATGTTTGATGAACTGTCATTAATAAAGAAGAATATTCACAATCATGAACTCAATTTCAAAATTATTTAGTCAGACTTGAAAATTAAAATCTCACCGATATGTAGTTTTCAAAGTCCTTGTATCGTCTACATCGTAATGCTCTATATTTCTTCTAGTGTATATGCGTTCTAAACTGGCATAGAATGGGAACTTTAGAGCGTTTTCCACCTGATTATATAATCAATTAACGTTATATGTTATTTATGTAGCTCTATACTACTCACTCCTAAAACTACGACAATGTTATCTCCATTGCCAACCATGTCTCCTAGGACCTTGTCAAGATGTCCTTGTAGTCCGGAAAGAAGGACAAGACACCTAGGAAAACGGTTACAAACTCGAATTACAACCGTGTGAATCAGCCTTTCAATCAAAGGCCATAAGCAGGTTGAAGCCAAGCAATAGATAATGATATCGCACACAGGTAATTAAATAAATTGCAGAAGGTTTATTATTAAATAAACTTCAAAAGGTTTAATCCTTCAGTGGTACAGTCCGAAAGATGCCATCCATGGTCTGGTCAGAGAAAGTCCATGATCCTTTAGATATATGGCGGTACATGCTTTTGAAGTCACCAGAAGGGTACTCACTATAGAGTTTGCATTGCTGATGATGTGCATTCGACATACCTGGTCAATGACTCGGATGTTAATATTATTTATGGTACCCCATAAAGATATTGAATTAGTAAACTGCACCCATTCTTACTCATGCTCAATGACAATGTCCTCAAAGAATTCTGTTGGATTAAGAATCTGAAATACGACCAAACCCGAATAAGTGAGAACAAATAATGATAGCATGGATTAGAAAAGAATAGTTTTTCTCTAATCAAGTTACCTCCAACCATGTTGATGTATGTGCTGGTTCCCATGCTGCTAAGCCGCCATTTTTGCTCTATATCATCATCAATGCAAAACAAAAAGATTGTCAAGGTTTACCAAGTTTAAAATTCTGAAGACCGATTGCATATTTCTGTGTGTAGTGTATATCTATTTCATCTTACACAACCTTGAGATGGAGTGACGAAGAGCAATAAGAAACAACCTGTACATCAAATCAGGGAAAATATATTGTGTGTGTGATAATGAGTGATATTAGGGTTTTGGAAAAAAAAAAACTCCGTATCATGAATGGATTGGGCTTTATTTTTTTTTAAATTATTAATTTTTGTGTGATCATTATATTTATGGCTTTCAGAATATATCACAAAAATTAAGTTGATCTAGTGGTAAACACACATGTTATTTATCCAAATAATCAAGGTTCCCCGTAATAATTTTGTTTCCTTTCGAGCTGAGGATAATGTTCCTAATTCCTATTATCATGACAATATTCATACAGCTTGTTCGTTTCCATTTCCACCGGTGTCCTTCAATTCCAGGTTTCCGGCCACCTCGTTTATACTGGAGTGTATGCGTACTGACTGCAGCTTCTTTACTGCACATTCTGACACAAAAACTGTTGCACAGGTCTTGCATCTCTCCAAGATCGAAATCATCAAACAAGCATCATGTATGTACAATCACTATTCAAGAATTAACATTAAGGAAACAAAAAGATTTAGGATTGAACCCTTTATAACTGCTATTGATTGAGTAATACTTATAGAATTGTAATCCTATATATACTCCATGAAGCGGTACCAATAGTTGAGAGGGTACTGATTCATTAAAAGTAATTGACACCTAAATTCTAACCGTTATAACCAAAACCGGTTTTATGACCCAGCCCATAATCAAGTTTATGTTAATTACATAACTTATATACATACATATACTAAACATACTAAAAGGTCCTTCGACTTTATATAAACAAACTTCTGATTATAACATTAGTTCCAACATTCTCCCCCTTAATGATATAATCAGTAGTTCTTTAACCTTGAGAAGCTTCACATCAAATGATGGCTAGGCCATCGTCTTCTTTCTTGACTTTACAATAATGTTGGGTTCATCGTCAATTTCATAAATGAGATATGCATATTCCTCCTTGTCTTTCTTCTTCCATTTGGTGCATTCACATGCAAAATGACCTAAGCATCCGATTTCTTTCTTGTTTATTTTCCTTGACTTCTTTCGTCCTTTTCCATGTTGTGCTGCTTTCTTATTTGCGTTCTTGCTTGCTTTCTTACATGCATACTTCCTTACTTGCTTCGAAACACTAAGGTTTCTGTTTCTTGCTCTTGTGTTTGATCAAAAGATCAAAACTCTTACTTGCTACTGGCCAACTTGCTAACCAGGTTTTCTTACTAAACTTGCTCAATATTGACCAACTTGCTAATCAATATTGTGTTTTCCGATCACTTGCATGTGCTAACCCACTTGCAATGCCTTCGAACCACTTGCTAATCAGTTCTTGCTTGCTTTGATTCCTTTCTTGCTTTCTGAAACACTAGGTTTTCTCTTACTTTCTTACTTTAGAAATTTGCGGTCCACGGTTGCCTCTTTCGTATTGCCTCTTTCGTATTGAACTTACTCCGTCTAGGGGTTGCCCGGTCTTTTGCAACTCCTCGGTTTCCTTACTTTGCTATTTTGTAATTTATCTCCTTAGATTACACAAACTTGCTTCTTTTTTACTATTTTCTGCAATTGATTTGGGACAATATCCTTTTATTTTTTCTAATCAATAAATAAAGTATATTGTAAAGAAAATAAATACGTTACTTAAATCTTTTCCCAAATCCTTGCTCTCTAATAATAACTAAGAAAAATTACTAACCAAAATCCCAATGAGGTGAGATCTATGCAAAACCCATCTTATCCAAAGAACAAATGAGATAATCTCAACCATCCATCGGATCCCATGATCGATTTCAAAAATAACCATATTAGTAAAATCCTAAAAAGAAAAAATCCCAAATCCTCTCATCCCAAATCCTCTCATTCAACATTCCACTTTCTCTCTCATCAAAAAATCCCAAATCCAGAAACGATCGGATCCCCAAAACCACTGCTGGAATAAGTCAAACAACCGTCGGAATAAATGAAACCATCGCCGGAATAGTTTAAACCACCGCCGGAATCACATCAAACCACCACTGTCACCATGAAACAACCGTCAGATCCATCACCATCACATCAAACCACGCCTGTAACCATGAAACCACCGTCGGATCCATCACCATCACATCAAACCGTAGCAATCACCATGGAACCACCACTGATTAACCGGGAAATACTGCCGCCAGTAGATGGAAGTGATTTAATTGAAGTTCCAGTAGATGAAAGTCAGGATAAAGATGATATTGTGAAAGAAATTACTGGTAATTTCCTTGAGATTCAATTCTTGTTGTAAAAATGCAAATCCCATGAGATTCCCAGTGGTTTACATGTGTTTAGATTCAATTCTTGTTGTAAAAATGCAAATCCCATGGGATTAACAATGAAACACATGAGATTGGGAAATTACTTGGCATTTAGTTTTTAGTTGTGTAACGGTATGAGAAAACTGTAAATCAGAGGGTCTTAGTTACCTCAATCTCAAGGGATTCTGTAATAAATCACATGGGATTCAACATGAAAATATAAAGGTCTTCATTGTGAATCCCACAGGATTCGCAATGAAGCACATGAGATTAGGAAATTACTTGGCATTTAGTTTTTTGTTGTGTAAGGGTATGAGAAAAGTGTAAATCACAGGGTTTTAGTTACCTCAATCTCAAGGGATTTTGTATTAAATCACATGGGATTCAACATGAAAATATAAAGATCTTCATTGTGAATTCCATGGGATTCCCAGTGAATCCCATGGGATTCACAATGAAACACATGAGATTAGGAAATCACTTGGCATTTAGTTTTTAGTTGTGTAATGGTATGAGAAAAGTGTAAATCACAGGGTCTTTGTTACCTCAATCTCAAGGGATTCTGTATTAAATCACATGGGATTCAACATGAAAATATAAAGGTCTTCATCGTGAATCCCATGGGATTCCCAGTGAATCCCATGGGATTCACAATGAAACACATGAGATTAGGAAATCACTTGGCATTTAGTTTTTAGCTGTGTAATGGTATGAGAAAAGTGTAAATCACAGGGTCTTAGTTACCTCAATCTCAAGGGATTATGTATTAAATCACATGGGATTCAGCATGAAAATATAAAGGTCTTCATTGTGAATCTCATGGGATTCCCAGTGAATCCCATGGGATTCACAATGAAACACATGAGATTAAGAAATCACTTGGCATTTAATTTCTAGCAGTGTAATGCTATGAGAAAAGTGTAAATCACAAGGTTTTAGTTACCTCAATCTCAAGGGATTCTGTATTAAATCACATGGGATTCATCATGAAAAATATAAAGGTCTTCATTGTGAATCACATGGGATTCCCAGTGAATCCCATGGGATTCACATTTTTTGTTATCTTAATCCCTTAATATTATTCTTTTTATATGAAGATTCTATGAGATCACCAAGACCAACTTTATATGAACACACCGAGACACCGGGTGGATCGATATATTGGGTGCCTCATGTGGAAGGAATTGTTGTACCACAAGAGGGGAAATACTATGATACTATAGAGGAAGCTATAGATATGTATAGTACCTACGCTGAAGCGGGAGGGTTTTCAAATTAAAAATGCATGACAACGATTAACAAAATCTGGAATTGTACAAGCCAAATACATCATGTGTAACAAAGAAGGAGCTCCAAGACATATTAATGTAGACACTTTGGATCCTAAGCACAGCGAGAAACAAAAAAATACACTCTGCATGTAACAGGTTGTCAAGCTCAGTATAAAGGTTAGAATTGGATATCGTTTACGGAAAATACAAGCTAATTAAGTTTATTGCAAAACACAATCATATGCTTATACCAAAAGAATATAAACATTTTACAAAAAAGCAAAGAAAAATGACTGAAGCATAAAAATGTTTCTTGTTAAAAGCGACAACAAACAAAGTTGGTGCAACACGGGCTCACAACTTGTTAATGAGTATGAAAGGTGGGTATGAATATGTTCATGGGACATCTGATGATTTTAAGAATCATCAGCGGGATATTAATATTTTCATAGGCAAAAGTGACGCACAAATGCTTATAAATAAAATGGAAAACAGAAAGTTGTATGTGCCAAACTTTACATTTCAGTATAAGGTAGAAGAAAGTGAGTTAGTATAATGTTTTGGGCTGATGAAGTTGCAAAATGCAATTATAAGGAGTGGAGACATAGTATCTTTTGATGCAACATTCAGGAGTAATAAGTAAGTGTTTATTTTTAATATAATTTATTTTGATGAAAACTCACATAAGATTCTGTTATAAATCTCATGGGATTCATATGTGAATCCCATGGGATTATACAAACTAGATCACATGGGTAATCTGTATGGATCACAAGGGATCCTTGAGAATCCCATGGGATTCTGTGTGAATGCCATGGGATTCTCTGTGAATCCCATGGGATTATTTTTAAATCACATAAAGATACTTGATAAGTAAAATTATTAAAAGGCATGGATCATAGAGAATCCCATGGGTTTCACCATGAATCCCATGGGATTCTGTAATCACATTTGATTCTGTCACTAAAACTTATGTTATTTTTAGATACAACATGTTGTTTGTACCATTTACTGGTGTCGATAATCACAAAAAGTGTGTCACGCTTGGTTCGGAATGCTTTTAAAGAAGACACTGAATCCTACACATGGCTACTAATGGCATTCATGACTGCTTTTTCTAAAGAACCAACGATGGTGGTGACGGATCAAGACGGGGCAATGAAAAGAGCCATTGAAGCCGTTTTCACTAAATCGATACACAGACTTTTCATGTGGCATATTCACCAAAAAAAATCCAACAAAGGTAATTTATTGAATGTTTTTATCTGAATCTCATGGGATTCATCTCTGAATACCATGGGATTCTTTCTGAATCCAATGAGATTCAATCAAAATCCTATGGGATTCTTCTTTGAATCTCATGGGATTCTTCTCTGAATCCCATGAGATTCTTTGAATCCATAGGATTCATTCAGAATCCTATAGGATTCTTCTCTGAATCTCATGGGATTCATCTGGGAATCCAACAATGGTTTACATGTGTTTATCATTTTATTTACAGATTTTGTAAGGAAATATACAATGAAACTGATTTCAAGAAGCGTTTAAACAAGATCATTTGGAATATGTTCATGGAACCGATGGAATTCGAAGAGAAATGGGCTAAGTTGATTGAAGATTTTGGTTTGCAAAACGACAAATGGATAAACAAAATGTTTAAACTACGAGAAATGTGGATTCCAGCTTATTTTATCACATCGCCTTTGTTTGGATTGGTGAGAACGACATCAAGGTCTGAGAGTGAAAACTCATTCTTCAAAAGTTTCACAATCCCAGGAGCGACACTAGTTAGTTTCATGATGTCCTATGAATCAGCAATGGAGAGACAACGTTATATTCAAGAACATTTGGACTTTAAAACACTAGGCGCTGCTCCAAAATGTGAAACAAAGTTAGCAATTGAACGTCATGCGGCACAAAAGTTTATACTAGGACAATATTTCTACTTGTTCAAACGAAATAAAGAGGCATCTCTGGACTTGTGCGATACAGGAACTAAAAATAAAAGAAGGTTGTGAGATTGTCACTGTTAGAGACAAAAATCTGGCAGCTTATATAATCCTTAATAAGGAAGTTGCAAAAGAACTAGCAGAGGAAGGCGAAACAGTAAAAATGTGTAGACTATAAGGTATATTACTTTCTGGTATAAACTAGGATTAATCAAATAATCCCATGGGATTCATTGTCAAGCCCACGGGATTCATTGTCAATCCCATGGGATTCATTGTCAATCCTATGGGATTCATAATCAATCTCATGGCAATCCCATGGGATTCGGTATGAATCTCATGGGATTTTCTAACAGGATTGGCTAATAATTATAGGGATTCACTGGGAATCCCATGGGATTTTTTTGAATCCCATGGGATTGTCTAATGGGGCTGGCTAATAATTATTGTGTTTTAAAAAGGTACTGCGTAATACAGAAGATGGGTCGGTGGTGTGTAGTTGCAGACATTTTGTACAATTCGGTTTCCTATGTTGACACATATTCTGTGTTTTCAAGAATCGTGATATTAACTTCATTCCAAAACAATATATTTTGAGGCGTTGGACAAGAGATATAATACCACCTGATTTGAGAAGGAAAAGTGTAACACCCCAACCCGACAAGGGTAGAAGTGTCACATTCTGGTGTCATATCAGAACATACAAATAAAATATTTATAAACGGAAACCTTAAAAATGAGGTATCAAAACATATACACAATTGACTAATAAAGAAAATACAATACCCAAAATGAAATAAAATCCTAAAACAAAAGTTCTTCAAAATAAGTCCCAAAGTACTATGGTAAGTTTTATCTAGGGTTGGTCCACTAAGATATAGGGTTTCTCTAACTCTCAGCCCATGAAGCCCATCTTCAAACCTAAAACACTGCGCGAGGAAAAGAAATGCGGAAAATGAGCTTAAAAAGCCAGTGAGGAATTAAAAACAGATATAACAAAGAAAATGACGCTAAACCAAAAGAGAAATACGAAATGAAACAAAGGAACAATAGCAAGGTTGCAACGGAAAGGAAACAATGAGTCAATGAGGATCTGCAGAACACAATTATGATTGCAGATATCCAGGCAAGAACAACGATCAAGGAGAACTTGATCAGATTTCAATGATTATGATGTGATATGATTAAATGAAGCATTGCGCATGATATTTGAACCAAAACAAGATTATGTTTCTTTAAAATCATATATATAACATGAAATTTTGACACAGGCACAAGATGTTGATATGAACTCAAATAAGGTTAACAAATGAAACCAATGACATACCTCTAAACATTTTTGCACCGAAACCAAATCAAGAATACGATGTCGCATCCACTCAAAAATTCTTAACCTAATTTATAACAAAGAGTAAGAATAACAAAGCATTGATTTCCAGGATAAAACGAGCCTCCTTAAAATCGAACCTCTTTTCTCTTGAATATAAATTGGATGGCTAGATCATGGCATTGAATCGGGAAAAAGGGATAAAAGCAAGAAGAAGCAATTAATTGGGTTAGGAAGTGAGCATGGCAATTTGACTTGCAGATTAAAAAGCCTTAAATTGAAAATGAAAACATAACAAGTATCATAACAGCGCCATTTTCAAATTCCATGAAGTACTAACAGCAAATTTGATCAAAACATGGCGGTCACACATAACAAGCGGCAAATTTTGGAATACAATATGAGCATTATAATTGAATGAATTAGATACATAGCAAGGCAATTAAACAAGTTAATAAACAAAGCCAAACAAAGGAACAATCATAAGGAACCAATTGAACCATTTACCCAAATCAATCCGTAGCATACACGAAGTGTAAACATGGCAATGGTCAACAATAAGCGGATAAGGATACAACAGATGGTCAAAGTCCATGAGATTAACATGGCGAACAATAGCGAAGTATATATCTTGAGCAGACAAAATTATCGATTACACATTAGCATGGTCACCAAACAATTCAGAGGATCACATAACAGTGAGATCACATATCGTCAGATGACAATAGGTAACTCAATTAACCGCATATTAATCATATCATAGCGGGGTCAGTAGTCACATAAACATGAATAGCATAATCAAATTCAATAAACATATAATAACCCGGTACATGAATGGAACGATAGTCTGAAATAATGGAATGAAAGTGTGACAGATCAATGAAAAGGAGTATATATATCTTGGTAAGAGTGAGTCATATAAAGTCTGAGTAAAGAACAATTAATACAGATTATGGTGCGTTGGGGAATTACAGAAAGTACAGTATAGGCATATCAAAAGTGTAAGGGTTGTCAGAAATCTACCACGAGCCCAGAAACCTATCATGTCATATCATATCATAAGTAGCCATTGTATTCGGAGGGGTGACCTCGGAATACCATATATAATAGGAGGAGACCTCGGTAACCAATGGAGTAGCTAGCTCCCGGTGTGAAGGCGTATTGCACATGACATCATTCACCGGACAAATCATATCATATCGGATAACATGAACAGATCTAGGATGCATCCATACATACCTCATATATACAAAATATGATCCACCACCAAGGGCGTGTGAGACATCACTCTGCCCTAGAGTCATGACAGAGGTGCATCACTGACACGGCCATGTTACCTTCATGGCTAGGGAAAACATATTTGGCTCGGGTATCAAACTGAAGGGTCAAAGCATAATCATATCATAAGGATTCATATCAAAAGTTCATATCAAAATTCCATAACATAAGTTCATAATCAAAAGTTCATATCAATGGCTCATAATCAGAAAGGTTCGTAGTCATAAGGTTCACAATCAGAAGGTTCATAATCAGAAAAGGTTCATAATCAGAGTTCATAACCAAAAGGGTGCATAGCAGAGTCATAGGGAAGCCCTAAATAGAAGGCTCAGAGCAAAGTATAATAGTTCAAATCTAATATCGAAAGATGTAAACGAATCATGAGAAACCTTAAGAGATAAGGTCAGAATATCTGTACCTCATTCGGAGCAAGTAAACAGGAAAAGAAAACGGTCACAAGATGGTCACTCCCGCTTCACGGAACCTATACGAATTATAACCACATATTACTTATACGTTCATTAACGTCATAACTTCTTTTACATGTTTACTAGGAATCATATTAATATGTTTTTAGAGTTATTAAGCGTCTTCTCATTTTTAGTAACGGACCGAATTAAAATACTTTAGGGTAATAAGCATTAATTAGCCAAACTTAGGGGTTATAAATAATAAATGGTAAACTTAAAGGTTTATTATGACAATGATCCTATTTTAGTGTTTTATTATATCATGATTCAAAGTATAGGGTTTGCATGCTAAATATATCAAAATGTAGGGCTACAAGTGTAATTAAGCTTAAAAGGCTTATAGTATTTGTCAAAATTCTCATGCACTTGCTCAAAAAAATTCTCATGCACGTTCATGTTAAAATGAAATGGAAGAACATATGATTTATAACATTTCTATGTACAATATTGGTCTAACATCGAGCTTGCTCGCGGTCCAAAATACTTACTTTTATGACCAAGTAAACACACCAACGGACTAACCCCCCGACTCACCTTCCCGACACTCTTTCAAAACTCCAAAAGACTCAACCATAAATCCCGCGATCACCCTCGAAGTTACCCCCACAAGACTCCATATGCATCGATCAATATTCAAGCTCGTTCGCGGTTCAAACAATTAACATTCACGACCTAGTAAAAATATATTATGATTAACCCTCGGCTTGACTTCCCCGATGCACTTTCAAAACACTAAACGACACACACATAAACTCCGCGATGGCCCTCAAACTTATCCCCCAAGACCATGTTTGAACTTTCATTGAAATAAAAATAAAACTTATTGATTTCATACCATGTATCTACACGACAGACTACCATTGTCAGTGGTTAGTACTATATAACACTAGAAAATTTTAAAGGGTACATAGGAGATGAATTTTAACTAGGAATACCAATATTTACTCGGTTTATAATCCAGATTCAGGAACAAACTTATATTCATTTTAGGATTTCTATGGCGCCAAAAAAAATGTGTATCTTTGTTTCATTCACTCTTGATACGATGCTAACTCATTGACTCAAACATGATTTTACGTGCCTTTTAACATATTACTTCACATGACGAGAGGGATTCAAACAGAAGTATATATATATATATATATATATATATATATATATATATATATATATATATATATATATATATATATATATATATATATATATATATATGGGTCGAATAACATAGTGATCTAGTTATGATTTTATGTGACAGTTCTTATTATTGTATGTGGAGTTTCTTATACATGTATTTACTTTATGTGATGATTCTTATCTTTATGTAATTAATATATTTGATTCATGCATTCTTATGGCCATGGCTCACGACAGAAATCAAGAAACATTAAAAAGAATGAGATGAGATGTAATATAATACCCAAGGCGTACGAATAGAAGGAAGACAAGGAACCAACGAACCGAGTCTCGCAATTACAAACACCTTTTCTGCTGCTTTTGGATCGAATGGAAGAATGAAACTCCACTTCTTGCCGTTACTTTTTAGTTTTAGGGTTTGTAGGTGTAGCAATTTTTGTGATACGTAATGTTTATAAAAAAAATATCCAATGGATATATGTGGGTTCGGTATAGACGAGAAAAAGGGGGAAACAATGGGCCAAGACATACTTAGTTGGGTTTGAGTTTACTTAATGTTATTTAGGAAATTTCGGCCCAAGTACCAATATTAAAACGTGTAGTTTATTTCAGACGTAAGCGTTAAATATTTTAATGATCTCGTACATTAAGTTTAGTAAACATTTGCAAGTTAGATTATGAACGTATTTAATGAGCTTGACGTATTTTACAATTATTAAACTTGAGGGGTAAAATAGTCTTTTCACACGTTTTAGATTTTTAGGGTTTTACAAAAAGAAACAAATATGGTGAAACAAATGAAGAAATTGAAAGACTTACAAATGAGGCAACGTTTCTGGTGGATGAATGTTTGTTTTGGTTGAGCAAAGACAAAGTGAAGATGGGTGCTTTTGTAGAAAAGTTAAAGACATTGAAAACAAAAGTGGAGGCTGAGGTGCCAAATCCTCCTTCAAGAAATACAGGAGATGTAATTGGTTAACATTTTGCTATTTCTAACCCTGAGAAGAAAATAGTTAACAATCCAACAAAAGCAAGAAATAAAGGGAATATTTCAGAAGCAGAACGAAATGAAAGGCGAAAGAGTGAAAGAGAAAAAGCGCTTCAAGTTAAAAAGAGACAAATGAAGCCTTGTGGACATTGTGGAGAGAAGACGAACTTGCATACGAAAACAACTTATCCGATGAACCCAAAGGCAAGGCGAAACCAACTGATGTTTGAAAATAATTAATTTACTTATATTCCTTTTTTTTGTTAGTTCTTTTTTATTATTTTCTTTAATATATAGATTGAATATTCAGATGTTGTTTAGATGATTTCCAAAGAAAATTTATTTTCTTTGTTATTTATATTCTGTTTCAAAAACTTGTGTGGATAATCTGTATGGATCACAATGAATCCCATGGGATTCACAATGAATCCCATACTTATATTCTATTTCAAAAACTTGTATGCATAATCTGTATGGATCACAATGAATCCCATGGGATTCACAATGAATCCCATACTGAATCCCATGGGATTCTGTATAATTCACATAAAGATAAAAGACAGATTCTAAAAGAAACTAAACAGCAATTAACATTATAAAACTCCATCATAAACTGTTCTAACATTCTCAAACTGATCTACCATCAATTCACATGTTTTCAACTCCATCATAAACTGTTATAACATTCTCAAACTAATCTACCATCAATTCACATGTTTTCAATAAAACATTCTCAAACTGATCTAACATCAATTAACGATCTAACATCAATTAACATGTTTTCTAACATTCTTAAACTGTTCTAGCATGGGACAAACTAGACAAACTGGATCAACTGATGGTAGCTTTAACTGGATCAACTGGTAACTTTTCTACAATCAAGGTACCTTCAACTGGATCAACTGGTAACTTTTCAGTCTTTTCTACAATCACTTCGCGTGTTTCCTTATTCTTAACAGCTTCAACAATTATATTGAACTTTTCTTGAGGAGGAAGTTTATCAAACTCTTTTGCTAGATCAAACAGCTTACCATCATGCTTATTAATCTCATGTAACAAGATCCTAGTAGCTAACTTGAATCTCAGTCGCCTCAACATGTCGCACTGCCTCAACTTGTCGGTCGGCAGTCCAGACTCGACAACCAGCCCACAATCCCATTTCGTGGCAGGTTCACCGTTGTAACATTCCATATGTACCATGGTGAAAATACCGCAATCACGAAAAATTTTCTTTGTTCTCCATTTGAGCTTTGGGATCCTTGGTTTGGCTTTAAGAATGTTAGCATGTCTCTTGTGACCACATAGCTTCAAATGACGGGAAAACAACGTTTTCTACAAAATTATTAAAAAAAGATCATAAATTACTAGAATTCTGGGAAAATGTCAATAGCGATTCAAATGGAAATCTGTATGAATCCCATTGGATTATGTTTAAATCATAAAGTATTCATCAAAGAATCCCATGGGATTCATACAGAATCCCATGTGATTCATATAGAATCCCATGGGATTCTGTATGAATTCCATTGGATTATGTATGAATCCCATGTGATTTCTAATGAATCCCATGGGATTACTTATGAATCCCTTTAAAAACTATAAAGTAAATACTTTCAAGTAGTTCACATGCATTTTTACATTTCGAATCATATGTTGCTCTCGAATCACTGTTATCTAGTATCGTTATTGATATTGTTTTGGTAAGGCTGATGACGATGACATAAAAGTGGCCAGCATTGCGAATTGGAAAGAAATCCTGTTTTAACAAAACAAAAATAATAAAAATAAATCCAAAGTAAAAACACAAACAACAATTTATAACAAAAAAAAAATACCAAGTCAATGCCGTCGACAGCCAAGCCAGCAACATTGTTTGCAAACTGAGCTAAAATTTCATTTTCAAAACTTTCAAATTTCTCGTCCTCAAATGCCAACGTTCCATCAAACATAGATTCTGTCTGTATATGCAATTTACAAGATGATGTTATGATTTGTATTGCTTTGGGGGTGTTTGGTAAGTCAGATAAGATGATAAGCAGTTTTTAACCAAATAAGAAGTTTACTAAGCAAATCAAAAATAAATACTTACAATACATCATGTTGGGAAAAAGTGTCGTGATGGAGAACCATGTTCTTTAAATCTCTCTTCATAATTTAGAATAGCACTCCAACAGTCAACAACATTGGCATCAATCCACAAACCGGGGGCTAACGTTTCCATAGTCAAATGAATGGAAACACCGTGAACTCCCCAGAATGTGATTCAAAAATTCTCTCACTATATGAGTAAAAAAGAAAAAGAAAAAAATCATTTTAGAATCACATTGGAGTTTGTATGAATCCATGGGATTAGATGTGAATTTTTATTAACTATATAAAAAATACGAATGCAAACTTACAGCTTGTCGCCTTGCAAAAAACTATTTGCGAGAATAAACTCCAGCTTTGTAATTTTTTCGATACAACCTTTGTCTTCTTATTCATATAGGGAGACAACAGGTACGAAGAAGGTTTCACCACACACTTTCCAGCACGAGTAGCCATTTTTTCACGAGTCATAACATTCATTCCCTCCGGATTCATTGGATCCGGACCTCCATTGAGCGACTCAAGCTGAAAAAAATAAAAAGATTTAATTAAAAAGAAACAAAATTTTAGTAAAAAAGAAAGAGTTTCAAGAATATTACATATGCATACTTAGCAACTATACAATTGATAATCTCATCAACCGTATCTAAATTATTTTCTAACCATTGCGTTAACCCCTCATGTGTGCACGTGATCTCAGGCTCTTCTTCTTCACATTTTTCTTCTTTATCAGATGCATCAACTTCATTCTCAGGAACTGCATCATCCTCTTTTTTTTTAGATTCATCAACCACAGTGTTATCATCATCTTGTTTCTTGGCCTCATCGCCAAAATCTTCTAAACTTACTTTATTCCCATCGTCATCATTATCCTCCTCATCACCATCGTCATCCTTCCCATTACCATCACCATCGTCATCCTCCTCATCATCGTCATCCTCCGCATTACCATCATCATCGTCATCCTTCTCATCATTTTCATCATCCCCATTACCATCATCATTTAATGGCTTCGGTTGCTTGAAAATTTGAGCATACTTTTGATGTAGCTCAAGCAACTTTACATCACTAGGGTAATCTGACATCGCTTTCGTGAAATAATCTTCTACAACAAGTCTTTCATCACAAATCAACTCTAACAATTTTTCAAGTTTATTAAACAAATCCTGCAATAAGAAACATTGTAATAGTCATAATAAAGCACATTGCAATGAATCCCATGAGATTTCTAACTGAATCCCATGGGATTTTGACAAAAAACATTGTAAGAAAAATAAAATCACATTGCAATGAATCTCATAGGATTTCTAACTGAATCCCATGGGATTGTATGTGAAGGATTTTGACAAAAAATATTGTAATTCATAATAAAGCACATTGCAATGAATCCTATGGAATTGCATGTGAATCCCATGGGATTCACAATGATATCATTTAATAACAATAAATGAAAAACAAATAACAAAAATTTAAAGGAACCACTTTCAAAAAAGAATCTTCCGAACCACCACAAATAAACCCTTCAGCCTGCTGAACCTCGGATTCAGTCCATTCTGGTTGAAGTTGTATCAAACCAAAACATTCTTCTTTAAGTTCTAGATCATGTCGTTGGGACATTAAATATGAAGGCCAACTTCTGATAGCAGGACGTGTCCGGACAACAAGAATCTTTTCATGCTTTGTTGAATCTAGATCCAAAAGCTGAAAAACAAAAAACAAAAAAGTGTAAAGAAGGTTATAAAAAATTTGTCACACAAACACGTTCAAAAATCAAAAAAATAGAGTTCAAAACTTAAAAACTTACGACGAGGAAGGTATATGGACCAGTATAATGATTAGATAGCGTTTTTGGGACTTTATGGCATTTAAGGCAGGAAAAAATAAAGTAACACCAATCAAAATCCTTAACATTAATATCTTCACGCAATCTTTACACAACATCCAAACATATCTGCCCCTTCAACTCATCAACCATACCCATCATGTTTGCAAAAAGGGTACAAAAGTTGACTTTAAAAAGGAAGTCAGCTTCCCGAGACTCAATCAATTTAAAAGAAATGCCATTCACACGGATATCCTCGAGTACTTTAGGATGAAAGTGACCAATCCAACGCCTCACAAACACATCATTTTCTGATCTAGGATCTAAAGAAAAAAGAGATCGACCACCAAACGGAACACCTAATATCTCATGAATTTTGGAAGTAGTGGCCTTGATTGAGTTGTAGGTGTTGCGATCTATGTTAACATTGTGTAACGAACTAAATCCGATGTCAGCCAAAAAACTCCTCATATCAACCTTAGAATCACGGATGGAAGAAAAAAGAGTTGTAGGTGTTGTCCGTGCATGAAGAATTGGAAACACGGCAACATACTTTTAATGCGCTTCCTCTGCAGGCGTCAAATCCTTCTTACCTTTCTTCTTCAACTTTGCCTCTTCATCAAATTCTTCTTTTTTTACAGGCGTCAACTGCTTCTTATCATCAATGTCATCAGAATTCTCCCTCTTTCTCTTAAACAAACCCTTTCCCTTCAAATCCTTTTTCTTATCTTCAATGTCATCATAATCTACGTAAAAAAAAGACATTATAAATATGTTGGTCAACAAAATCCCATGGGATTCATTGTGAATCCCATGGGATTCACAATAAATCCCATACTTATATTCTCTTTCAAAAACTTGTATGCATAATTTTTATGGATCACAATGAATCCCATGGGATTCACAATGAATCCCATGGGATTCTATACCGAATCTCATGGAATTCAATATGAATCCTAACACGAAAAAAACATAAAAAAGACAAATTTCTAAAAGCTATACCTTTTTGTTGCTTGACCTTCACTTTTTTTCTACCCTCTTCTAATTTAGATAAAGACAAAATCCTTTTACGCTTCACTTCATCTTTGGACTGAACTGGTTCAACAGACTCCAGTTTATCCAACTTAACAGCGGAATCTACATAAAAAAGACATAATATAAATATATTGATAAAAAATCCCATGATACAATCCCATGGGATTGTATGGAATCCCATGAGATTCATTAGCTGATTTAGAACTGTTTAACAACTAAAAAGGGAGCACGCAAAATATACCTTTTTGTAGTTTTTTCTGATAGACCTTCAGTTTTATTGAACTATTCTGTTTATCTTCAGTCTCAACTGGCTTATCCTTTGGCTTACCCTTAGCCGACTTATCCGACTTATCAACCTTAGCAGACTTATCCGTTGGCTTCTTTAGAAGACTAGATAGCTTAACATTAGTGGTATCCTATGGCTCAATAAAACCAGTCGCCTTGCGCTTGAACCTTACTCCTCTTACCAACTGGCTCCTTAACCTCTCTTTCCTTTACCTTTGCATGTGCCTTAACTTTCTTACCCACTGCCTCTTCAACCTCTCTCTCCTCTCGCTCATTACCCACTGCCTCTTTAACCTTCTTAGACTCTGTCTCTTTAACATCTATCTCATTACCTTTTGCTTGTTCCTTTACATTCTTACCCCCTCGCTCCTTACCAACTGCCTTCTTATCCCTCTTACCTTCTTGCTCCTTAGCCTCTACCTCCTTACCCTGTGTCTCCTTACCCTGTGCGTGTGCCTTTACATTCTTATCCGGCCCTTCTCTTTTTCAGCCGCCACCTTCCCCGACACCACCTTATCCGACACCTTCTCCTTTTCAACAGGTGCCTTCTCCGACACCTTCTTAGCCGGCACCTTCTCTTTTTGAGCCGCCACCTTCTCCGACACCACCTTATCCGGCACCTTCTCCTTTTCAACAGGTGCCTTCTCCGACACTTTCTTAGCCGACACCTTCTCTTTTTCAGCCATCTTCTCTTTTTCAGCCGACACCTTCTCTTTTTCAGCCGGCACCTTCTCTTTTTCACCCGATGCCTTCTCTTGAAGGATATCAGATTTTGTAACCCACTTCTTCCGTGGGGAACCACTGACAACACCTAACATAAAAATAAAAAAATAAAAAACATTAGATATACAATAACTGAGCATTAAGAATCTCATGCGATTCATACTGAATCCCATAGGATTGAGTATGAATCTCATGGGATTCAGAATAATCAGAAGAATGTAGCAATATCATTCAGAATACCGCTAGTAATAACATTCTCGTTAACTAACATTCTAGTAATAACATTCTCACACCATCAAGATGTATCGAAACATGAAAAAACACTAACACAACAACAAACAACATCAAAAGTAAAACCCTAAACAAATGCACACTTATGCTAATGTATAAGAACCTAAACTAATGAACGTCAAATGTGTAGGAATAAGCCACCTGAAGCTCATGAAATAAGCTCAAAACACCTAACTAAGGAAAGCTACATTTCATTTTTAGCCATACCAGTCATTTTCCAAAAATACAACTATCTTACAAAACTTATTACAAATTTAAAACCAATATTAATAGGGTGTCAGGTGTGTTGCCACAGAGCGTTTTGGAGCTTATTTGGCAACAAGTGGCTTGCATTTGCAAAGTTTTTAAACCTCATTTTTTCTAATGCTACTTTTATGTCATTTTGCACATTAAATCAAAAGCTACAACTACGCTACCAAATACCGCTAACTGGTGCTAGTTTCGCCAAACATAGCATTAACTTCATAACATATATCCCCAAATTCAAGAAAGCAAAAAAACATAAATTAACATGATCAAACATCCCTCTCTTAGCAGTCTCCTCATAAACTCTAAAATAAGCTGACAAATTAAGCTCTAAAATAAGCAATCTAATCACATCCCAATGCGCATATAAGCTAAAAACTGATTATTATGGCTGTCCTAACAACAAGAAAAAGCAAATTAACCTAGCTACTAATTCCTATAACACAAACTTTAATCCATCACAAACTTCAATCACAAAACTTCAATCAACATCTAAGTATAATTAATTAAAAAATAAGTTAAAAATATACGAGAATAAGCTACTGATGTTAATTTACAAAAATAATCAAAAAATGGATTTCGAAGCTTACTTTTATCAGAAACTTTAGATGAAGCAGGTTTTGCCACTGAATCGCCTTTAGATAGGGCTAATTCATCTCGAATATCCATTTTAAATGAATAATTACGGTTTCGCGGTGGTTTTGGGGGTGGTTTGGGGGCGGTTTGGGGGTGGATTTACGATGGTTTAGGGTTTCAGATGGTTTGGGGATCTGAAGATTGAGAGCGTGTGAGTGAAGTGTGTGTGTTTTCACCCGGATGCGTAAAATGTATTATGATAATGTGAATTTACAAAAATGACCCCCTAAGTATAATTTTAGTTTAAAATGCAAATTAATCTAATCCGTTGGATTCAAATGGATGGATGGTTGAGATCTAATTATTTGTTCTTTAGATAAAACTTGTTCCGTATGAAACTTTTCTCATATCCCAATATATATTATATCTATAACTTATAAGTGAGGGGTATTTTTTTCCGTGGAACCTGACGGGTTTTTTTTTTACCCGCTGCCCTTTCTCTATGATTGGTTCCTGCGATGCCCTTTACTTTTCCAGACTATTGTCATGTCTCTGTCTCTTTCACTTGAGACAACGGTTGCTTCTTCCTTGATGGTTAACTGCCGGTTCAATGGCCGGTGTAACCGTCTTCTAATCTTTCCTTCTTCTCTTTCTGTTTCGACATCTCATCTTCCCATGGCTGCCCTCTTTCTTATTCTTGATTGATACTGTAATTTGCATGGCCTCCTCTTCCCTTTGCTTGAGTCTCCTTCAAAGAATCTGCTTGTGAAACTCATTATGAAATTCGGTACTGCTCACAGAAAGTTGGGACAGAAACTTTGCAGCAGAAAGATACAAAACAGAATTATAAGGAACTGAACATATATATTGATCGATTGTTGTTTGATTCCCTTGCTCTTGATACCAATGTTGCACAGGTCTTGCATCTCTCCAGGATCGAAATCATCAAACAAGCATCATGTATGTACAATCACCATTCAAGAATTAACATTAAGGAAACAAAAAGATTTAGGGTTGAACCCTTTATAACTGCTATTGATTGAATAATGTTTACAGAATTGTAATCCTATATATACTCCATGAAGCGGTACCAATAGTTGAGAGGGTACCGATTCATTAAAAGTAATCGACACCTAAATTCTAACCGTTATAACCATAACCGGTTTTATGACCCAGCCCATAATCAAGTTTCTGTTAATTACAGAACTTATATACATACATATACTAAACATACTAAAAGGTCCTTCGACTTTATATAAACAAACTTCTGATTATAACATTAATTCCAACAAAAACCGCTACAGTTTACTCGTGTTGAAGATTTTCTTGACAAGTATTCACAAGCATGTATTGTGGCCTACGCATACTTGTAAACAGAATCTTGTAAACCTTTGATATGCATGTATAACTATTATAGGCCCCAGTTTCTTTATTTCCTTAATAAGAGGGTGAGGTTTGCTTTTGACCGGTCTAGTTGTTCCGACACGCGTAAAAGTTTGTTAGTCAGACTACTATTGTAAATGGCGGCGTAAACTAGCTCCAATTTTCTTATCATCATATCACCTTTCTAGTCATCGATTCTACATAACAACCAACAACATCGCTGCAAAAACAGCTTCAGTGACAGCTTGTTCGATTGTTGTAATCCTAAAGTTTGTACACAATGTGTTCTTTCAACAAATGAGCGTGTTGGCCACTCTGTATCAGGATTTAATCACAAAGTTTGTTTATTTCATCGACTAATATATAAGGAACCAGCCACAATGGCTTTCATTTTTCATTCACCGTGATCAACTTTCCACAATATATATATATCGATCATGAATGATTTTCAAGCAACTAAATTAAATCCTAAATACTTCTCTTCCGTTTTTTCATCTGTTAAAAATTAATATTTCATACAGCATATAAATTACGTACTAATTATTGCATGGATACAAGAGCTAGTAATCTTATATCGTGAACACTCGTGTAGCAGACACGCCTCACCGATTTAAGCGACAAAAGTTGGTCGAGTGATGGACAATGTCTGCTCATTGAGGGCTATTTCCAACTCGAGTAACACTGTTTGAAAACGGTTAAAATAGGGCAACAGTGGAAAATAAGAGGATACAATTGGATAAATAAATAGCATAAAGGTTATTATAGGAAAATTATATAAAACTTCCGCATGAAAATCAAATCAAAATCACTAGCCTATAATTCTGTTACATTTATTTACGCACAAAATATATACCATATACGTTACTAGCTTCATAGTCCGCCCGGATGGGCGGGCTAGCTTCTTAAGATTACTTGACGAAGTTTAAATGGACGTAAATAAATATTTAATGACGGCAAATATCTTAGACACCAAAATTATAATAAAAAAAGAGAGAGTTCACAATATTTTATATGTAAAAAGAAGAATGAAAAGTATGAGAAAATGTAAATTACATGGTACTTATTCATAGAAAAAATAAAACTTCTTTGTACACAACGATTGTTGTATACTCTATGTATTCAGTGTCTTTGTCTAAAAGAAAGAACCTTCAAACATACAAACTATAAGTAACACAAATTTTAGTGTAAATGTATGTAAAGCGTTCGTAAAATGATAGGAATAACATAATAAAACTACAATATGAAAGTACCTAAGTTTGTCGCAACATGGAATCTTTAATCCTTTTAAGCTTTTTGACCGGTGAAGCGACGAAGCAATGTATGCGAGAAAAGACCGGCGTTGTAGAAACAATCCTTTGCTTTTCATTATATTATTTGTAAAATATAGTTGCATGTTTAATCTTGATTAAAAACATATAATATGAATTAATTGGGTAATAGTTATGTGCATATCTTGAAATGCATATCTTGGTACCATATCATGGTCAAAAACTACATGAGAGGATGAATAAAACTAAACAATATGTATGTGTTTTACAAGTTAAAATTTTACAAGTATCTTGTATCTTATGCATCTACCATGATAAGCATTACTTAGGTTTGTAAATTGTTGCAAGATACCACTCATAGTGTGCGAATGGTTCTAGTAATCATATCACCTGAATTTATGGTTAAAAGTTGCTTCACATACCCAAACGTTTTTAGGACCACACATGCATCACTTACTAATACTTTGTGATTTTTATGTAGAAATGGTGATATACAACTTTACGAAATAAAGTTGTCTTCATATATAGTTTTGGGTTTTTAATGTAGACATGTCGACATATAATTCATGGTTAAAAACTGGATGAGTCAAAAGCAAACTAAAGGGTGCAAAATATTGACCTTTACTCTTGATAACTGCTACCATAAAGCTGCGTCGAGGAAAAAGTTACTATTAACCTTGAGTGGTAATGTTTCCGAATGATCTAACCTCGTTATTGGAATCACAATTATATGACCGGTCATGCTACCGTAATAGACAAATGAAATAAACATTTTAAGTAGTATGTTTAAGAACATTAGCAATAGAAAACCAAGAAGTAAATATTATCTTACTAATTACATAAAAGTCCGATTTCAAAAGCTTTGCTCGCGGAAATACATTAATGTTTTCATAGGAATCCACCTGTTTTACAATCCACATGGATGTAATCCTTCGTCTCGAGTACCTGCACAGTGCTTGTATTATTAATTAGAGATAAAATAGTAAACCATCTTCAAAAGCTTTGCTCGCGAAAATACGTTAATGTTTTCATAGGAATCCACCTGTTTTACAATCCACATGGATGTAATCCTTCGTCTCGAGTACACTGCACGATTGCTTGTATTATTAATTAGAGATAAAATAGTAAACCATCTTTCGAATTTTTTAAGTTTTGATAAGCGAGCAGTGTTTCAAAGACCATCCTTTCTACCTCCTTGCTTGTTTTGCGGTCAGTGAGGTTGTTAACGGGAATCACATTCATTCCATGCTCTCATACTCTCATTCCTTGTCACACGTAATTAGGAGATACTTTGCAATAGCCCGGCAACAAATTAATAGTTTTCAACAGCCTTATACCCCAAATTAACAGAAGAGTAGGATAGGCTATCCTGCAATAGATATACGTTGCTCATTTAAGAGCGTTGAGTTACGATTATTGCCAATTAGCATTTATAGAACACTATATGTAGTCCCATTTAATTTTTGCAATGCCTCTTCTGCATTATTTGTGCAAATCATATGTTAGAATAGCAATGAAAAAAACGCTATAAAACCCTTTTAAGCATCATTATGCTTTCAAGGTTGGTTGCTCAAAGGATCTTTTAAAGAACAAACAATATCAAAGAGAAAAAGGTGCACCTGTTGGCAAATTGAGCAAATCCGCATCCTTTGCCGATAGGAATTTTCAATGAAACAATCTCGCCATATTGGGAGAAAGGTTGCTTAAGACCACATCGCATATAGTAGGGTGAAGTCCTCCAACAAACTTTAGAGCGACCAATATTGGCATCAATGACATCTTTAGCAGCTTTAACTATCGGGTATTTATTTGCAAAAGTTTCATGTGATAAAGTATCGATTACATATGTAGCTAATTCTACTACGAAGAATCACTGGTTTCTAAGGAACTCATTTCTCCCTTCATAGAAATCTTATTTGCAAGCTTGCTTTTTAACAACAACCTGGTCCACGCCAACATTAACAGTTCGGGATGGGAAACATCTGAATTTAAAACCAAATTTAGGATCATCTATTAGCATGAACAATGATGAAATTAAGTTTAAAGTTATATTTCACACCTTAAGTTTTCTGAATGTCTTGAATTGAGTAACATCAAGTCCTCATGCAAATATGTAATATAAACAATAACGTCGTATTTTCCCTGAATAATTATTATCTTACTTGCAAATGAACAAAACAAATTGAACTTCTAATTTATATGATAGTGTAATCATAATCACAACATTAGACACTGAGACACATGTTTACCATATTATAGCACATATTAATCGCATCAACATTAGTCTCAAGAAGTTTATACTTATATGTCTCCCTTCTATATTTAATTTTTTATGTCCATGTAAAATTAATTTATGCATGTTAAGTCAAGTATATGAAGCAAAATTGATCCTAGAAACATACCGATTTCAATTCGCATGCATTACGCCATTCCAAGTGCTCCATGATTTTGTGTCTTATACCAAGATTGGCCAAAAGTGAAACATGTTTGAATGAAAGAGGCGTGCAAAAATGAAGTTACCTTGTTGCGAACAATTGTTGAGAACAACCAAATATGATTTGTAGGTACCGGCCATTTTGTGCAAAATGCAATAAGATTAGAATCTTGGCTTCCCGTTGCCCAAAATGGCCGGTACCTACAAAGTCTAACCATCATTTTAAAAGAAAAACATATTCGTAAATATATTTATTAAGCTTGAAACGAAAAATAGGATTTCGCAATTCAGAATCCAATTAATATATTAATCAATAATATATAAACAAACCTCAAAAATCGATTGTGATGAAGCTCAGACATGGGATTCATGATTAAACAACCTAAAGTAAACACAAAACAAAAACACAAACATACTGAGAAATCGAATGTTTAATCAAACACTTAGTGTTCAAAGCATAGCTTCCAAAATACAACTTAAACCACAATACGGCTTCATTTTTTTCAAATTAAATCATTAATCATCAATAAAAAATCGTACCTTTTTATAATCGATGAACTACTAACCTTCAATATATCCCCAATTTGAGTTGAAAAGAAACCTAATACATGAACATACAAAAAAAATTATTAAGATTCAATAGATCCCAAAATCATACCTTTGTTGTATCATCATTAATTTCCGGCTCGGTTAATCTTCCTCAATCAGATTCTACCTACAAAAATATCAAAAACATGACCAAAATAATCAAAATTTTCTTGAATAAATGAAGATGATGGGGTAAAGAAACACAAAAATTTTCCAACAAAGAATCAAAATTTTTTTGATAGCAATGTAAAAATATGTATTTGACTTAGGGTATGCATTTTTAATTTTGGGTGAGTTTGTTTAGGAAAGAGAGTGAATTGGGGAGAGTGATTATTGTTTTGATTGGCATTGAAGCATAATATAATTTAGGAGCGGAATGAGTGTGGATTATGTTATTGTTTTTTGATAAGATGGATTGATGGAAGATGGTAGTGGTTTGTTAGTATATCAATTATGGAATGCACTTTATGTCACAACTTGTGGATTGCTCCACTGGTTGAGGCACATGTATGTGGATGTCTAGACCCGTGTTCAAACCTTGCAAGTAACAATTTTTTTTTAATTATGTAGTCGGGAGTTATGCCATGTAAGCATTTCCATGTCATCATAGATGTTCCATGTCACTATTATAATGCCATGTAAGCATTAGTGACGTGTCATGCTTAGTCCCATATATATATATATATATATAGACTAGCCTATAAACCCGTGATAAATCACGGGTGGCTTATAAAAAGTAAAAACGGAAGTGAAACATCTAGAAAAACAAATTCTAATTTTCTAACAATTAGCGACTATTTGCGTAGCAACTTAAAGGATATGCAAAACATGTGAAAAGATTAACAAAAATTGAAAAATGACCTTAGATACAAAACTTCAATAACATGAAACAAGTAAGCACTTTGTGTTGAACATCGTTCAAGAAACTATATGGTATTTCAGATACATGAATTGAGAAAGTATACGAAGTCTATGGTTTGCATGTCTGATGTTCGAGTTAGTTGAACACAAAAAGCATCATAACACTAAGTATTTATAGTTGATCTTTCGACAAACTTGAATAGAGAAATCATAATCCTCAGTCCTCACCATGTCAATAACCTACAGATAAAAACTAAAATAAAACAAACGCCTCTATTGTTTGAAACTTTAGTTTACAGTATTTTATAAAAGTAAACAATTTTAAAATGTAGACAAACAATGCAACACTCATTTAATATGTTTTTAAAATATCGATGTGCACTCCAACTCTCGTTTAATCCTTGCATAAGGCCTTCAATGAGATTCATATGAGTCACACTAATTCATGAATTTGAGAATTAAGTGAGCTAAACATCCACGGAGTACCATAGAGCTCACATTAGTAAAAATAATAGACCAAGTTAATGCGTTATACGACCTATGCTTTATGAACTTGATGATGTTAAGTTCTTATCTTATATTGCATGCCTCATTCTTATCATGACATATTGATGTCCGAGATTCGAGATTCATGAAGAAAAGCTTGAAAGTCAAAAGAAGGACTTTTACATATATATATTCAACCAATTCATAATCAAGGGGTATTAGAGGACGAGTCATGATTTATTTGCATGCTAACCTTTATGTCCTTTATTAGCTTCTGTTTGAGTTCCGCTTGGCACGTGGTAGACTTCGCCTCAATATTGCATGGTTTGGCATTCATATAAACAGGCTCATGTGATGTTTAAAGGGGCAAGGGCATTCTCACTTGGAGCAATTTTTAAGAAATGACGAAACAAAAAGAACGGTCAAATTGTTATCTTCGGGTTGAGTAGTCCCCAAAGACCCCTTTGTGTAATTTTACTATTTGCATAAACTATAAAAAAATCACGTTTCATGATATGTTATCTTAGTAAATTTATTATCTTAATATTACCGGGTTGCTAAAAGAACTAAAATGTGATAAGATCACCTTGAATGAAAACTAAACATCTTTATAATAATTAAAAAAAAAGGTATAGTTATTAGCATTATTGTAAGCTTGTAATACTTTATATTGTCAACCATTTTAACATACAATAACAAAGTACTTTATAAAAGTACTAAGATGTGTTGATAGACTTGTGTGTTATATGGACGACCACATATAAAATTCATCTAATGCTAATTAAAACTACACATCTGGTCGCTAAACTATTATGACAGAAAAAGATATAAAGTAATAAAGTTTGCATTATTTAAAGAAAAAATAAGGTATTTGAGTCACAATGCTAATTTGGACTTGATGCATACCTTTCAAATAAACAAATGCACTACATGAAGCATAAGATTTTTGTTGTTAGTGTTGGAACCCACCTGGACTCAACAAACGTGGCTTATAAAGTTACAAACACATTCAACAAGTGAACCATTGAGATTCAAAAAGTATATCCGTTGATTGTTACTGTAATAAATATAGTATCAAGCAATTATGAAAAACTTTTAACTTGCCATATAAAGTTACAAACACAATCAACTTTTAAATATACACCATATACACTGCAATAATGAATTTGAAATATGCTAAAAGACATGATTCTATAAAAAGATATAAAGAAATCATACCATCTATCTAAACTTCTTTTAAGACATTTCATCGAACACGGTTCATGCACTCGTTAAATCCATTCGATATACTAAATATCATCATTAAATAAGCGTTGTTATCAACGTCAACATCAAATTCACATAAAATGTTTGAATCGAGACATTTCAAACACACCATCGCGACTCAAATGAAGAACTAACCAGTCTTTGTATTTAACGTTAAAGATAGAGTGCATACAATATGGTGTAAAATCAAATCAATAATCAAAAAAATGCTTATCGAAATAAACAACAGTACAAAAACCCCAAAAACATTAGTTTTATGATCCTGATTAACATGCACATGCAAAGTAGTCTACTCACCTTTAAGATCAATGAAAAATTATTATTGGTTGTGCAACACTCGATCCAAAACATTATAAATAATGTTATAATTTGGATGTAGATGAAGGCTCCTTAAATAATATTAAATGAGAGAGAAAATTGGAAACCAAAATAGATATTATAACAAATCAATTAATAGACACAGAGAGTTGAGAGAAATTTGGTTAAGAAACTTTGAAATTCAAAAATATCTTCGTGAACCATTTATGGACAAAACGTGTAAGTTTTGAAAAGTCAAACTGAAATTAGACTTGGCTTTACACCTGTCATTGATGACGTGGATTAAATGACATGGAAGAAGTGCCAACATGGCTTAAATGATATGGCAAATTTCAAAAAAACCTTTGTTTATTATATATACTAGACGAGTACCCGCCTAGCGGCAGCGGTTGTCTAGTTTTTCTTTCGCAAAATTCGGCGACTCATAAGTTTCTTTCAACAAACTGTATTTGTAGCGTTAGAGAATCATTTTCGAATAACTATAATTATGATGCGTGGTTGCATAACAACAAAATATCTGATTTTTAAAAAATTATGTGGAGTCGATCTAAGTGTGAGAGTATATTTTCAAATAGGATTGTTTTAAGTTATTAAGAGTTTAGTAATAATATATTCAAGCATTACAAAAAGCAACGGTATTGTGTAGTTGGCAATATTACATGCGAGAAACTTCGATAAATTAATACTCGATTATTTAATAAACTCTCTAAGATAATATTTTTTGCGGTCCGACTCGGGATAGGTGCTAAATTATTAATTCGCTAAAATTATAAGATAATACATTCTTGATAATTTCTTTAGACCCCATATAAAATATAAATTAATAATTCCTTATATATAGCATATTACATGAATGATTTATGAAGGTTTCTTGAAAAATGACTCAATTGTCTTTTGTTTTTTGTTGAAATCAATTTCCCTTGAATCTCGTCTCTAGTTTTCCTTAGCATGGTAAGAACTTACGGTGTTGTTTTCTCATAGCTCAACAAGAAATTGTTCAATGTGATTGCCGCTTTAATAGCTTCGTTTCGTGAAGGGGGCTCCATTGTAGAACTTTCATCATCTTCTTCATCGATATCATCTTTATTAATTCCAATAACGCTTTCAATAATTTCTTCATCGGTCAACAAGCGTGCAACTACATTTTCTTACGGGTGAGTCGAACATCTTGACATCCATTGCATTGCGATAACCCAACTCTTTGATCAAATTCTGGAGTTCATGAGTGCTTTCACCACCTTCATTTACTATAAATTAATAAAATATTAATTAATATATAAATTAATAATTATTAATTTATCGATTAATTAATAACTCTTTTAATTAATAAATTTTGGTGGTCCCAAGTGTATTATATTATAGATTTTCTCTTGTATATTGCGGTTTAGAGGTATAGCGTGTGTGTGACCGCCTTTTCTTGTTTTGTCGGTAATTTAGGCAGTGATAACTTTTTTTTTTACATGTGTAGCGTTTATCCTTTGGTGTGTGGCTTTTAAACTTGTAACCTTATAAATTTGATAACACCATAATAAGATTATCTTGTACTATCAATTTGCATAGATATTTAAGCATTGTTCAAAGCTATTTTGGGGTACAAACAATTATCGCTGAAGATAACAATACTATTTAATTTTTGTGATTTTAATAAACTTAGATAACATTATTTATATAATGGACAAAGGGCTATACAATATATATTAACTTTTAAAAGACGATTTATATATGCTAGTTACTTAAGTGGTGCAAGACCAACATTTTTTAAAATAACATTATACAAATGATAAAATACATGTGTCAAAGCAAAATAAACAACAAAAATCTATAATTACTTTGTCTCTCATTTTTTCAAATTTGTCACGGGTTCAAAAACTACTTCATAATTTCTCATATAATTTTGTCAAATATGAAACCCGTTCGACGGGTGGTTCAACAAGTTGAACCGTTCGGTTAAAAAGCAGTCGATTTAAACCGAGTCAACCCAACAGGTTGGTTCGAAAACAGTCAAATTAAACGGGTCAACCGCGGGTTTTAGGCGTCCCGGGTCAACCCGGTTTTTTATGTGTATTAATAGTTTCCTTTTAAAATATATGTCTTCAACATTTACACTTTTAGTTTCAACTTTTCACTTTTAACTTTTTGGTTTTTCCTTTATATATAATATATATAGCAAGGTACCCGCCTTCGGCGTTTCGTAATTATGTGACAATTAACCAGAGAAATAGATCCCGATGAGATCTGATTCACCACTTTGTATCGGTTTCAGTGGATCCTCTCGGTTCATTTTCGGATGGCTTTAATGGTTAGCCGAACGGTGACGACACCGGTTCCCGGTTAACACGTTGGTCGGTCGGTCGGTTTTCAAAACTATATGTACTTTTCATTTTAGGGTGTTTTAAAAATAACATTAATTAGTGTGTTTAATTATTTTATATTTTGGATTATGTTGTAGCTTCTTCAAATTATGCGTTACGAAAATTTTATTGTACTTTTTAGTAAGTGGTGTTTAATTGGTTGTTTTTAATTTGGTAGATGTGTTTTTAATTGAGTGTACAATGTGAATAAATTATTGTACTTTTAAGTAATGGGGTGTTTTAATAAGAGTATTAATTACACATGCATTTCTCTCTCCATTGACCAATTTCAACTTTTTCACTTTTCCACTTTTCAAGTTTGACTGTTTTTCTATTACTAGACGAGTACCCGCGCCTTTTTGCTTGCAGACGGGTTCCACTATGAGATAATTAACAATATGCGATATTGTGGTAAGTGTTTAAATAACATGCGATAATTCAACTGAAGCAAAAATCCTTAACAAGTATCATAGAACATATAAAAATATTTATTGGCTGAAAATAAAACATTACATCAATTATGAGATAACTAACAATGCCTTACTTACTTTTGTGTAAAATTTCTTAGTACACGGCATTTGAGGTGTTGAATCCTCTTTGACCGAACTCTTTGATTGGCTTCACTTTGTAGTTATCATCCATCAAGGCATGGTATTTGACTCAATCAAAAAAACTTCAAACCTAAGAAACTTAACAAAAATATATACACCGGTTGTATAATATTTTTTGACCAAATTATTCGAGAAAACTTTGTATATCTTTGAAATTAATCGCAGAACAATCAACGATTAAAGCAATCAATCAATCACCATCATTATAGCAATATTTGAAAATAGATTTGTATTTAACGTATTGAATGCGCAAGAACAAGAACAAAAAAAATGAACCCGTGGTATATAATAAATCGACACAATGTTTTGTGATTGTAAACATTCAAGTTATTCACAACAATATCTCTGCAATTTCAACTATATATAAATGTCAAAACAATATTTTTAAAATCGATACAATGTTTTGTGATTGTAAACATTCAAGTTATTAACAACAATATCTCTGCAATTTCAACTATATATAAATGTCAAAACAATATCTACGCACACATTTCAATATTTAATAACTCGAGATCGCATATGATACCTACGATATAAAGTAACATACCAATAAAAAGTAAGTCGTAATATGATGCCTTATAAAATAAAATATATTGATAAAATTTTAGAAATTATTAGTGTTAAGATTAAATAAATAAAAAAAAAATATTTTTTATTGGAAAATTACATTAGTAAAAGTTATTAAAATTTGTCATACATTTCTTTGAAATTTTAGTTGTGAATTGTTATGGTAGCTATTTCATTAAGGACAAATTATTTGAATTTTTATGTAGAAATTTTAGTTTTAAAAATTTTTGAAATTTAAAATTACTCACTTTTACGTTTAAAACATGGATACATGCTTTGTATGTAGAAAAAAAAAATTGTATTGACTTTCCAACATTGAATATGCCAAATCAGTTTTCATTTAATATTAGTTTGAATTTTAATGATAATAATATATACATATAGTTAAAGACGAGTACTTGTGCATAGCAACGGGATTTTATAGCGACAGATCGTTTAGTGATAAAAAATGTTTATGGTTATAAACGAAAAATAATAAAAGTTTAAAGATTTGGGTATTAAACATAATGTTTTGAAACCGGTCGGCCCGGGTGGTTCAACCTGGTTGAAGCTGTTTTGGTCGAAAAAGCGGATCGATTTAAACGGGTCAACCCGGCGGGTTGAACACGGGTGAAATTAAACGGGTCAACGTTGGGTTTGAAGCATCCGTGTCAACCCGTTTTCGATGTGTATTAATAATTTTCTTTTGAAATATATGTTTTCAACATTTCTATTTTTAATTTCAACATTTCACTTTTGTGTTTCCTTTATATAGTATTACTGGGATACCACTGTGGCGATGCTTGGAACCTGAATAAATCACGATGAAATGATTTGGTTGTATCGGTTTCAGGTCCTCTCTATTCATTTTCGGATGTCTTTTATTTTTATTCGAACCGATGGCGAAACCGGTTCTCGGTTGAACCGTTAGTGCCGTCCAGATCCATTTTCAAACTATCTCTGTCATCATCAACTTGTTAGCATGTATGAAACTTTGTGTGTTTTATTAATTTGTATAATGTGTATAATAACACGTAGTTTTCATTTTAGGGTGTTTAAAAATACAGATAATTAATGTGTGTAATTATTTTATATTCTGAATTTTGTTGAAGCTTGTTTAAATTGTATATTGTGAAAATTTTATTTTACTTTTTAGTATGGGTGTTTTAATTGTTTGTATTCAATTTGGTGGATATGCTTTTAGTTGGTTGTACAATATGAATAAATTAATGTACTTTTAAGTAATGAGGTGTTTTAATAAGAGTATTAATTACATTATACATTTATCTCACTTTTGACTTTCAACTTTCAACTTTCAACTTTCAATTTTCACTTTCACCTTTGACCATTTTTCTATTTTATGTAGTAAAGATAGATATAGAAGATTAGCAAAACCACAATAAACTGCCTTCTTTCACTTTTTTTTTTCTCGATCACAAACACGTACACCAGAACGGTCAAAGTTGGGCCATCACGAATTTTGTAAGTTTATCTTATACAAATTAACTTTTCTTTTAAATGTTAATGGTGACTTATGGCCATGCATGTGTTGTATATGGTATGACTGTTTTTTGAAACTCTTTATATTGTTCACAAGTTAATTAACATATACATAGAACAAAGATCTGGTACAACAGCTGGTATGGTATATATGCTCTTTCACTAAAAAGTAGTAGCTAAAAAAAAATTAAACCAATAACAATGATAAGAGTGAATTGTAAATGTGTTTGATAAATAATAGTAGGTGATAATAACGAACTAATGGCGATACATATTCTTTTTTTGATTTAAAAGAGGGAAACATTAGTTGTTAAGTAAACCCTAATTCTGTTGTTGTTGGACCCTTTATAAAAAAGTAATCTGTTTAATTATTCAAAAAATGGATATATGATAAAGCGGGCAATATGTTAATAGCCGGAATAATCAACAATCAGTTGGTGAATTAAAAAACGGTTTTGTTGGATTTGGCTCGTTTGGTTTGGTTTTGATATTTTGAGTTTAAAAAGTATATACCAAGTTATTTTCTTTAAAGTTATGAAATCTTGATTTTGGGCAGTTTGATAATTATTTTTACTTCTAAAACAACTCTATTTGAATCACAGATTATACAAGTTATATACACATATAAATTTCCGTATTGAGCAGAGGGGAGGTGCTGACAGAACTGATACATGTTAAAGAGACCAATGATGGCAGAACAAGATAGAATAAGTAATCTACCGGATGATGTTATTCATCTCATTCTATCGTTCCTTGACATGAGGTTTGTTGTTCAGACCAGTGCGTTGTCGAGGAAATGGAAGAATATTTGGACTACAACGCCCCATATTAGTTTTGATAGTCGCTTGTTCACTTCAAAGAAGTTTTCTGAAATAGCAAAACACATACTTTCTCACCGTAACAATTCTAGTTCGGTTTCCTCTGTTGAGCTTGTATACAAAGGCGCAGTGAGCAAACCTATTGTTAAGCGTATTGTAGAGTATGCATACACTTGTAGTACTAGCCTACTGACTATCAAGTTGTTCACTACCAAATCCGTTAAAATTCCACAATATTTTTTCAGTTCTAAGACTTTAAAACATCTTTCCCTTTCACTCAATGATAAATACACATGTTGCTGCATAGAAAACTCAGACTGGGATTTACCTTCTTTGGAAACTCTGAATTTGACAAACATCCAAATTCTTAATGCTTCTGGTAAGATCGTCAACCTTTTTGCCAAGTGTGTGACGTTAAAGGATCTTACACTTAGTTGGATGGACTTGTGTGGCTTAGATATCTTCAAAATTTGTGCTCCGCAACTTCGTAATCTAAGGATTAAAGCGCCCCACGGATTTCCGAAGGTTTTAGACGTGGCTTCTCCCCGGCTTACTAATCTGATGGCATCAATCAGGGCTCCTACCAGGGAAACTTCTTGCTCTGACATTCTGAAGTTGTCCACAGACGGATTCAGTTGTCTACAGAATGTGAATCTCTCCATGTCATTCAGTTATGAAGAAAAGAGACATGTTCCCGGACTACTTAGATTGTTCCAACAACTCCGCAAGACCAAATGTCTTATTCTTGATATGAATATCGTTGAGGTATACAAATATCAATTGTAAAATTCTTATCGTTATGGTTTACTGTCCATTGTCCTTACTGTTGTTATTGCATATTATGACTAGTTAGTCTTTAACCATGTTAATTGTGTTGTGGATAAAAGATGTAACTCTTCCACTAAAGTAGAGCATTTAGTTGTCTTAAGCCCCTTACCAAAAGAAACTAGACATAATTTTTGGACATTTACTTATTGTTCAAACCGGTAATATTATTTGACCTTCTACATTTTTTAAGTAGAAGAATAAATTTATATTAATATGAAGCGTTTGAATAGTAGTTAATGCGTTTTATCATTTTGTGTTGGTAAAACTCATATGAATTGAAAACCTACAACTAGAGAAATATGTTTTCATGTAATGGATGTCATCCTTTTGTATGATTATGAAAACAGGACTGAAAGTTTTCATTTCATATGTATTATTTTGTTTTGTAGGTTCTCTCATCGTCCATGGATGTGTGCTCTAGTGAACCCTGCCCATTTGATGACTTGAAGTGTCTAAAGATAGATGGGGTGACACTAGAGCCAAATGACCATAAGGATGTAACAACAATGGCCACTGAAGTCAGAAAATACTTGCTTGAGAACTCTCAAAGTGCCACTTTCATCATGGATTTACCTCGTCAGGTATTTTCATGTCTTTAGGATCTTTATAGTTTCCATCATATTCTTGGTCATCACTCCTTTTTCATTATTCGGTCATGAAGTTAAAAATATTTTGTGACTAGAGAGCTTCATACCTAGAGCTTTAGTTATATTAACTGACTACAAGTTCTTAATTAGTCGTCAGCTCATTAGCATTTAGATGTTTCATGTATTCCCTTTCACTTTCAAGGGTATATGTTTAGTATATTGGTTCACTTGGCTAGTAATGCTGCAATGTTGACTCATTTGTCCCAAAAAGGGCCGATTTGGGTTATGCAATTTAATTTCAATAGTCAAATGTGTGTGTAACACACGTACGTAACATGATAGCTAAAAGGAAGACACATTTAATGGTTGAATCGATAAAAGTTACCCCAAGTATATAAAAATCCTTGAAAGATCCAAAATACATTTTTAGAAAAATATTATTATTATGATATAATGGTCCTTCTTTCATACACACTAACTACAAGATATTCTCTAAGAAAAAAAAATCATTATCTTCCTCTATGATGTTAAAAGATGCATTTGAGGTGAATACACCTTTTCAGTAATTATTCTTCTCTAATGAAGGTTCCAGTTAAGAGATCACGGGAGCTGGTAGACATAGACAAGAAGGCTAAAAAGGTAGCCAAGTCGGAGTCAAAAAGTAAAAAAGCTAAGATGACGGTATTGCCTAGCTAAAGAGATGCTGGAGTTTAGAGGCAGTGATGACGAAACATGATATATTGATACCATGGATAATAAGGATCATTAAACAACGCAAAAGGGTGCATTCATTCACAGAGATATGATGTTTCATCTTCTTGATACCCGAAAGCTTGAGGATAGCGCAATTTTCTTTCTAGTATTTTAATGTTAGGAACAGGACAGGGTACACGCAGCGGAAACACTATCACACTCACGAAACAAAGCGAGAAACTAAAGCAACAAAGAACACAAGGATTTAACGTGGTTCGGATTCGGTGTAAATCCTACTCCACGGGCTGCAACTAGGTTCTCTTTGTTATTGCTAGAAGATTACAATACAAGTTGGTGCATCTACAAGTGAAATATGAATGACTATTTATAGGCAAGGAGCCAATGGTTAAGGAAATAAAGAATTGATGCATTCTTTTGCTTTTCCTCCAAATGAGGTGTTCCACTTCCTTTGTTTGCCACTTTCCTTTTTCCCTTTTGCTTTGTGAGTTGGAAAAGACGCCAATTACTCAACAATCTCCCACTTGGGGCTTTGAACAACTCAGGCTTTTTCTACCATCCAACTCAAGCAACATTCCTCATTCGCTTCAGTAATCTCTAAACCAGACAAGTCTTCCAAGCTTCCAGTTCCCAAGAACAAGCTAAAACCCATTCAAATTCCCTAGTTGCAGCTGCCCCTCATCATCAAGTACAAGAAGGGCCAGTTGAAGCTCCCACAAGCTCCAACTCAGTCATAGCCAATCCCGCTACCTACTCAGCCGTGGCCAATACCGCCACCGACTCATCCCTTATCTCAACCAGCTTGGACACTCCACCGGATCCAGAGATACACCGAGGATCACTAACACTCTCCAAATTCAGCAAACATTCACCAGGAGAGAATTTTTCAGTCTTAGTCTTCAAAACCCAACGGCTCTTTGTAACTGTACCCAGAACACGTCTCGCGCTCCCACTGTCACAGATTCCCCTGAATGGTTTAGACTTTCTAACTCGTTCAGCTAACATCCCTTTGACTCCAGAATTCATGTTTGCAAAATGAACTCTCTTAGCACTAGATTTAGCGAACCAGATTTTGTCGTGCTTAACCGGGACGGTCATACTTCCCTCAGCAGGCACCTCAAACATATACAATGACCCACGCTTAATACCATGAGCAATCACCAGATTACCATTGACCACACTCCATTTACCACCACCAAACCTTACTTCCAGTCCTTGTTTATCCAGCTGACTAACAGAAATCAATTTCTTCTTCAGCTCCGGAATCACCCTGACATTCTTCAGGCTCCATGTAGTTCCCAATGAAGTAACCAAATCAATATCTCACATGCCCGTTATCTTAAGCATCTCGTCATTCGCCAAGCGTACCTTTCCAAAATCTCCTTCTTTAAGATTCACCATCGTTTCCCCGTTGTCCATGGCATGAAACAAAGCCCCTGAATCCATGACCCAAGAGTCTACACATTCTTCCATACTGAGTAACAATACATCATCACTCTCAGCATCAGCAATGTTTAATTCTTTCTTTGGACATTGACTCTTTACATGTCCCACCTCCTGGCAGTTCCAGCACTTCACATTCTTCCGAGTTCTAGACGAACTTCTTCCCCGACTCCCACTGCTCCCACTATTCCTGTTATTCTCTCTACCTCTTCCGATATTTAATAATGCAGAAGAAGACGAGCGACCTTGATTCTTGCGTCTGATATCCTCGCCTAGAACCAAATCTCGAACCCCTTCAAATGTCATACCACTGGTCCCCACGGAACTCGTAACAACAATAACTGTTCCGGACCAGCTATCAGGTAGTGAAACTAGTAGCAGTGAAGCTTGAGTCTCATTATCAAATTTAATTCCCACAGATGATAATCTGGACAGAATTGAATTTAGATTATTAATGTGAACCGTAACTGAGCTGTCCTCGTTCATCCTTGTAGTGAACAACTCCCTCATCAAGAACACCTTGTTAGCCGCCGACGGTTTCTCATACATGTTTGTCAGAGCATCCATCATACCACGCGCCGTGGTTTCCTTCATGATGTTAAAAGCAACGCTATTTGCCAACGACAATGTAATAACCGCCTTAGCTTTCTTGTCCTTTGAGTTCGCATCTTCTTGACTTTTCCATTTCCTCCGGTTGTCCCAAGCACCACATCCAAATCTTTCGACATAGCAATGCTTCTATTTGCATTTTCCACCAAAATAAAATGAAACCATTGAACAATTACAACCTTGTCTTGACCATTTAGACAAACAAGAGACAAATCGAACAGTAATACTTTTGTGTGACAGAAAACTTAGTACCCTCTTTCGGTCATAACTCGAAAAACAATATTGTATACTAGAACAAATATGCACCAAGCCTATAAGTACTATACCCACAAAGGATTCCCGGGGAAGAGGGTGGGTCACAAGTGGACACTCTTAAATACCAAGTCTTTCCAAGCCGAGAACCTTCCTGGATATACCTACTCCCGGCCTGCATATAAATCTATCGTACACAAAACAGTCAATCGAAACCTTGTTTACGATGTGGAAGGTCGGACTAAAATGCAACCAGCAATGAGCATAATACAAAGATCTGATACAGGTTGTTAGGAGCAGGGCGGAGGTCAGCAGGTGAAACACTATCACACTCCACGAAACAAAGAGAAAATAAAGCAACAAAGAACACAAGGTTTAACGTGGTTCGGATTCGTTGTAAATCCTACTCACGTGCAACTAGGTTCTCTTTGTTATTGCTAGAAGATTACAATACAAGTTGGTGCATCTACAAGTGAAATATGAATGGCTATTTATAGGCAAGGAGCCAATGGTTAAGGAAATAAAGAATTGATGCATTCTTTTGCTTTTCCTCCAAATAAGGTGTTCCGCTTCCTTTGTTTGCCACTTTCCTTTTTCCCTTTTGCTTTGTGAGTTGGAAAAGACACCAATTACTCAACAATTAAAACATTTCCAGTTGATTGTTTCTCAGATTTTTCCAGTTTGTTTTTCCTGTTGAAGTAAACATATGTTCCATTTACACTTTTATAGTAATTCTTCTTCTCTAAGGAACTTATTTAGGCTATTCTAGTAAAGCCTGTCTCGTGTGATTGGTACATTTTGACACAATGTCAAGCCACGAATCATAATATTCATATATGAATTCTTAACCTTAGTTATTGAAAATCGGTTTCTCTAAAGATATCTTATACTGTAAAAGCATAGTATCCCTACAATGGAAATGTGACATACTTCTTAGATTTTAGATACCAATGTTTTTACGAAGAAAAAAATCATTTCACGTAAACCATTTTATGCGTTTATCATTTAGTACATAGTATTACATATGATAATTCGATGGTTTAGCGTTTCAGTAGAGCCATCGAATTAGGGAGTACAATACTGGTTAAGGAAATTTCCATTATCTTTATAGTTAAAAGCTATTAAAAATTTGGATTATTCAAGTCAGAGATGTATTTCTATACAATTTATAGTGAATGGTAGCAAGAATGTCCATATGGAGTGTGTGGACTTGTTTGATAAACTTATTTGAAACCAGGAAAACTCATAAGCACTAGTTTTTTGGCTTATGAATTTTATCGATATGAGTTTATCGACTCAAATATGTCAAAATTTCATGTTGATGAAGCTCTAAGTCGATATAAGAAACTCATGAGCCTTTTCAATTTCAAATAAACAAGTAAGGGTGAAAAATAAAGTATTTCAAACACCTCTTTGTATGTAATGGAAATCTTAGCACAACAATCTTCATCGGTTGATATTTCATCAACGGTAAAATTAGAAATTTTATCAGCATTGGGATCTTTCAGATGCTTGTAACGCAAACGATATCTAATATGAGTATATGATTGTATCCTGATGTGTGAACATTGTTATCTTCTTTTGTTTACTAATTATAAATTATAAAAAGTTGATGGTCATTCATGTTGGGATTTTATATTCATGTTAACCAATTAACACTACGAGTACGCAACGGAATTTGGATCTAGTTTATGCAATTAGGTTAACACATAATTAATAAACAATAAGTAATAAAAGGGAACGAGAAAACTAACCCTCGTAGACACACGCAAGTAACCTAACAAGAAACTTAAGTGATCAACGCGATCACCTCTACGGTTGCTCACACAAACACTTAACACAAGTATGCCCGATATGCTAGTCGTGAATGTTTAACCAAACAACCCTTGTATAAGCTCTAAACCCTCGAACCAAAACTGAAAACAAGCAGCCCTTAATATGTCCGAGATCAAAAAAATCTGAGAACCAAACAAAACCCTTGTTGTCCGAGATATAAAACAAGCCCGAGAACCAATCTGCTTTGTTGTCTGATATACCCGATATCAGAAAACAATGAATCTGCCCGAGAACAGAACAAATAAACACAATCCTTGGTTTTTATTTTCGACCAGGAAACTCCAAGGAACAATCACTTAAACCCTAAACAAACTTGGATCAAAACGATGCAAGTTAGGATCAAAGATGATCAAAACAAACAATACCCTTTGATTGGCTTAAATGGAACCAATCGACTGAATATAATGTTGATGTGATTCGGTGTAATTTGCTGGAAAAGAGTGTGTATTTTTCGTGTGGAATGACCTGGGGTAAAGGGGTATATAAAGTCTTAAAACCCTAGCTTACTTGGGCTTGAACTTGTGCTCCAAGCTAGCTCACATTCCATATTTCATTCACACTTCCACCTAGCCCAAACACCCATCCAAATGCCCCCTACATGGACCGGCCATTGGGCTTTATAAAGGTGTAATCGGGTCTAATACATAACGGGTTAAAGTTCGGGTCAAGTTGAGCTATAAACGTATTAACATACTCTCGTGTTTCACGTGTTTGCCCCCAATAGGCTCACACACTTTTAGTCGATTTATGCTATTCTAACTCCCATCGTTCCAATTCCACAATTTCTCTAGGTAATCTTCCTTTGGGAGATTTCAGATAGCTTGTTGGGTAGTACTTGTGGTCGATAATATGGAATGGTGTTACATGTTCATGTTGTCTTTACATTTTTGGAGCATCAAAGACGATGTAAGTCGGTTAAGACCATGTGTAACATGTTGAGGAGTATCACTGAAAACAAGTTCGATCTATATGTATTGAAAAATAACAATGTATGATGTATATACATACGCTTAACAAAGTGACCATATGACAATTTTTGGCTTAATATGAAACTGTCGTTGATAAGAAAATAAATACAAAATGTTTGTGTTAATAGTAGTTTGTGATGATTTAGATGGGATGATTAATAAAATAACGATGCACCGGACAATACAAATGTGCATGTTGAAGAGCCTTCAAGTGTTTGTACTTTGTAGTGGACTCAATCTTTGTAGACTCAAATTTTAAAGTGCCTGTTAAGAAAAAAGGAGTTAGATTAAGAATTATAAAATGTTAAGAACTTATACAAATTGTGGATGTGACTATGAGGTACAAGGTTGTTGGACCTTAATGTTATAGAAAGCAAAGTTAAAGGTGTTTTAAGTATATATGTATTGTAATTTCGGTATAAACCCAAACTTGAATATGGGCTGGGTTTCTTAGAAACGGTTATAAACCGTTTAGTTAGGTTACACCATTTAGAAAAAGTTGTGTCGATTACTTTTGGTAAAACGGTATCACTCTTATTTGTTGGTGCCGCTTCATTCAATATATATAGGGATTGAGTCTGTAATCAACATTGCAACCCACAATTCAGTTTATACCAGATTCTTTAAACGGTTCAACCCCAAATCTTTTTGTTTCCTTTATGTTAATTCTTGAATGGTACATACATGATGCTTGTTTGATGAATTCGATCCTGGAGAGATACAAGACCTGTGCAACATTGGTATCAAGAGAAAGGGAATCAAAAAACAATCGATCAATATATATGTTCAGTTCCTTATAATTCTGTTTTGTATCTTGCTGCTGCAAAGTTTCTGTCCCAACTTTCTGTGAGCAGTACCGAATTTTATAATGGGTTTCACAACAAATTCTTTGAAGGAGAATCAAGCAAAGGGAAGAGGAAGCCATGCAAATTACAGTATCAATCACGAACAAAAAAGAGGGCAGCCATGGGAAGATGAGCAGTCGAAACACAAAGAGAAGAAGGAAAGATTAGAAGACGGTTACACCGGCCATATAACCGGCGGTTAACCAAGAGAAAGAGACACGACAATCACAACAGGGAAGGAGAAAAAGAAAGAGACAGAGCAGATCTTCAAGAAGAAGATCAAGTATGCAGGAACCAAAAAAGGAGGTTACGTGTTAGGATAAAAGGAGTAAAGGACCCATCAGGTTCCATATTTTACAAAATAACCCTCCACTTATAATATATATTGGATATATATAGATATAGATATGGAAAAATTACTTCCTTTTAGTTTTAAGTTAGTAATTTTTCTAAGTTATTATTAGAGAGCAAGGATTCGGGAAAATATTTAAGTACGTATCTATTTTTTCTTTTCAATATACTCTATTTATTGATTAGAAAATAAAAGGGTATAACCCCAAATCAATTGAAGAAAGTAAGGAAAAACAAGTTTTATACCTTTAATCTAACGAAAAACATTTCACTTTAGAACTAAAATACAAAACTAGAAGCAAGTTAACCGCACCCTTGTGGTTCATAGCAAGTTAAATCGAATCCTTAGGTTTATAGCAAGTTCCGAACCTTAAGATTCAAATAGCAAAAAGAACCCTTGATTCAAACCAGCAAGCAAGTAGGATCATCGTGGTTCATTATCAGAAAGAAAGGATCAATTACTTTGGTCAAAGCAAGCAAGTTAAAGACCTCATTAGCGACTTGGTTAGGAGTGCGAAGGTTGATTAGCAAATTGGTCAACGTTCGTACTAGGTAGCAAGTAGCCTATATAGGAAGTTTATTGGGTAGCAAGTAGCCCAAACAGCAAGGAATTTGATTGTAGATTCTAAGCAAGCAAGCAAGATAAACTTCATAGTTTCTATATAAGCAAGGTAGAGAAGTACACAAGTAAGAAAGAAAGCAAGAACGCAAGTAAGAAAGAACACAAGTAAGAAAGCAACACAGCATGGAAAAGGGCGAAAGAAGTCAAGAGAACAAAACAAGAAAGAAATGAGATGCTTAGGTCATTTTGCACGCGAATGCACCAAAATGGAAGAAGAAAGACAAGGAGGAACAAGCACATCTCATTTATGAAATTGACGATGAACCCACATTGTTGTGAAGTCAAGTAAAGAAGACTCGATTGCAGTCTATAACATTAGGGAGGTGAATATTGGACCTTAATGTTATAGAAAGCAAAGTTAAAGGTGTTTTAAATATATATGTATTGTAATTTTGGTATAAACCCAAACTTGAATATGGGCTGGGTTTATTAGAAACGGTTATAAACCGTTTAGTTAGGTTACACCGTTTAGAAAAAGTTGTTTCGATTACTTTTGGTGAAACGGTATCACTCTTATTTGTTGGTGCTGCTTCATTCAATATATATAGGGATCGAGTCTATAATCAACATTGCAACCCACAATTCAGTTTATATTAGATTCTTTAAACGGTTCAACCCCAAATCTTTTTGTTTCCTTTATGTTAATTCTTGAATGGTACATACATGATGCTTGTTTGATGAATTCGATCCTGGAGAGATACAAGACCTGTGCAACAAAGGTTCACAATGAACTTAATTCTCAATGACACATCCGAAACATAGTATTATTCTAAACATGAAACATACATGTAGACGATAGTATATAACCAAAGAATGATTGATTTCACTAACCTATGTGGGATACAAGGTTCAAATGGTCTTGAATTTTTGATGATTGCTTGGCTTTGTAAAGAAGCTTTCCTTTGCAAATGTTTTGAAGTCTAACACTAAAAGAACAACCGTGGAAGAAAATTTAGCAAGAAAACAATTTCCACCGAGGTTATATCATTCCACTTCTACACCTTCTGTAGATAAACTCCCCCGTGGAACTTTCAGATACCTTTTTGGGTACTTTTGGTAGAAGATATGGAATCGTGTTACATGTATGTTCGTGTTGTATTTACATTATTTGAGGAGTATCAAAGAAAATGATAAGCCGGTTAAGACCTTTTCTAACAAGTTAAGGAGCATCACTACTATCCTTAATGGGTCGGAATCTAATTAGTTTTTTCAAGATGGGATGTTCC
>OU343220.1:325494790-325578794 GCA_910596185.1 Chrysanthemum makinoi | reverse complement strand
CCTAGAAAATTTTGAAGTGTCAAGTGGAGCTAAATGATCCTAAAGACCAGATAGTAACTCAAGATAATTTTGGAAAATATCTTAAAAGTTATAGGAAATGGAAAAACTAGAATTTGACCCATTTTGAGATAAGGATGACTAAAATCAATTTGCTAAAATTCATGGATTTATAAAACTAGATGTATTGATATGTGAGAGATGATGTGTGAGTATAATAGCGAAGAAAGTAATAATTTTGGTGAAACGATAGATCGAAAAACGCCTTGAGTGTGATCTTAAGTGAGTTATAAGTGAGTATGAAGCTTTACTAAGCTTTGAGAAAGACTTAATTGATCCTAAGGCACTATGTTTAGCTAGTGTGAAGTGATATAAAGACATTGTTTAAAGTATAAGGACTACAACTGCATTTTTGTTTGCCCGGATCCCACGGTTCCCTAAGTGGAGGGATCCGTTTGGCACAAACTGAGGGATCCGTCACCTGCAAAACAGTACCTTTACAAAAGGTATGCAAGGGTTGCATAATGCATCATATATCAAAGCTAGTGTTTAAGAAGTTTGAACGATAGTATAGTCAAGACATCAAATGTTAAATGTTTTATTTCATGAGAGAAATTACATTATAATGATAAAGCATGAGTACTAAGGTTTGACCCTATTTTGAAAAGAAACTAAGTTTCTTGAGCGTTTTCGCTAGATAGATCATAAAATGGTTGATGAGTATTTGCCGATTCGGGGATGAAGAAAGTCTTCATGAGGGATGTGTTTAGAGGTTCCATCATCTTATTCACAAGTACATAGAACGGACTTTGAAAGAGTGGAAGTACATGTGATGATAAAGGTTGTCAAGAATATTCCATAAGGGATTAGTTTGTTCTTGGAGCTTTGAAGGTTTACAATTCGCCTTAGAGAAAATAGGCGAGATTGTATGGTTGTTATGTTAGCAAACAATACATTATGTGAGCACAACAAGCGGGAAGTATTTCTTGATTTCCCCTAAGATTCCAAACATTTTCACGTAGGATGAGTACGAGAGGCTTGTACTCATCTCGGATGTCCCGTGTATAGATAATGTTTGGATCAGAGTAATAGGGCTGAGGTTTGCATAACATGCGTGTCAAGTCTTGAGGGGAAGGTATGTGTGAACAATATGGACTATTTTCTTCACGATAGTTGAAGAGAGAATCAAGAGATCAATCTTCAGGGAAGGCACATTGTCCATGATTTGGAATTCGGAGAATGTGATCAAATTGCTCAAGGGTTAAAACAAACTTTTGGTTTTTGATCCAAAACCAAAGAGATAGAGATCGAACCTCGTTACGAACGAGTTCAACTTGACGGAAGAATTCCAATACAAACCTTGGACAGATTTTCTCGTTGATTCCGAGAAGGCATTATAGTCCTATGGTTCGGAAAGAGGTATTGATACCCTCTTCGTATTCTAGAGGAGTGTCGACAATAGGTCATTCATGGAAGTGACGAGTTTCGAGATTATTGAACCCACTTACATGATTGCCAGGTGTGGTGGGCTCAAGAGAGATGTTAGGGATGTAGACATAAGTGAGTGAAAAGTCGAACTCACACTCATGAGACATGATGTGACCTATGAAAGTAAAAGGAATAAGATGAGACATATTAAAACAGCAAGATGATCACCTAACGTTTTTACTAGATATCTATTAACAATGACAATCAACTCACTTAGTATTTAAAATTCTAGTGAAATATTTCTTTTCGGGAGAAAACGGTTTATATTACATGAGAAAATGTTTTCCAGAAGAACGGTTCTCACGGTTCCCTTCTAAGAGGGATCTGGTTAGTAGAACTACAGGGATCCGTGGATCTGTAGTGACAGACAAAGGGTTTTTGACAAAAATAGAGATTTTTGCATCTTATAGTTTTACACCAAGATATATATTTTAGCCAACATTTACTTTTAGCATGCATTATCGGTTACTAACGTATCTCAAGACCAAAAATACGAAAGATATAAAGTAAAAGAAATGACAAACATATTATGAAAAATATAATAGATAAACTAGAACATTAGTAATATTTCATTTCAATGCTAAGAATGATACAAAGGATTGGGTATATAACACCAATGTAGATTAACAACACAAAGTACATGTCTCCAAAAGAAAACTTAATCATGGGGAACACGAGAGCGATGAGTGTCAAGACGATGAGTACGAAGACAATGTAAACCATGATGATGAGGATTTATCTTAGTTTCGGTTTGAGATGAGATCAGAAGGAAGATGAAGTTTTGAATGAGAGGTAATTTTTGAAAGTGGAAGATTTGAAAAATGAGGGTTTGGTGGAGTAAACGATCGGAGGGGATATTTATGGGGAAGGAGGAATTTTTGGGATTTGTGTTTTTTATTAGGGAAAAAGACGCAAATAGACCGCGCGCCCTGAGGCTTATCACTTTCCAGACCACTTTTATTTTTAATTTGAGAATGGACCGAGGGCAACCCCTGTCATTGGGAAACTCATCGAAATTGTGACAAGTGTCCCGTATGTGTAAGGTATTGTTTTTTGGGCAACTAAAAAGCGCTGGGCAACCTTATTTTTTAAAAAGAGTTTTTTCGGCATTTTACATAATTTTCAAGTACACATGTTTTCGCATAATCATTTATCTAAAAAATCAATCCTTCCCCATTATCAGCCAATCTTCTCCTCAAATATATTTTTCAAGCCCTAATATTCCTTCCGGCAGCAGCAACTCTATTTATTCTGCAGATTCCAAACACTCTCACTCTCCTCATCACCCTCCTCACGCCCTTATGCCATATCATCATCCTTCTAACCCATATATCTCATATCTCAAAAGTCAGATAATTGTTTTTTGAACAAATATGTGTGATGTCTTCTCCCGTTGATCTCCACAAACAGGTAGTTTTTCTTTTTTAGGTTTTCATACTTCCTTAATTGTCGTGGTGAACTAATGTTGCAACATTATGTAGTCAATTTGGATATACTACAAAAAAATATGAGCTTGCTATCTTCGATGCACTCCAAGTGTTTGTAAAAATGCTAGTGATAAATGTTTTATTGTTAATTTAGTGTTTTTGTTTTGTGGGTGTTACTGCTTTAGGTGGAAGGGTCAAATGATGTTTTATAATTAAAGAGTCTTGATCCTTCATGATAACTGTTGTTTAAATGAGACAGACAACAAAGCTGCATGGCCATGGTGACGCATTTTGATGAAAATGTTGGGTTTGACAAGTTAGATTAAAACATTATAAAGGCAAGAATGAGCAATCTTGTGACTTGTTTTAGTTTTCTGTGGCTTATTTATTCGAATGGGAACTTGATCTTTGAATCCGTTTCCAGTCACTTGTCTTGTGACTAACCGACTATAGTCTGTTATGTTCTTTTGATTGACACTCTAACGAAGATTTGTGTAGCTACGCAAGCTTTAAGTTGTGCTTTTAATTCTACGAGTTATTGGAATGTTTGATGGGAAGTTAAGTACTAGTTGTTTGGTTGGTTTTAATTATATTTACTTACGCACCTTTAGACTAATTTCTCGGATTTAGTTTGGAGAATAGGAATACTGAGTTAACTATCTATGGAAGGCATTTGTTTTGTTTAAAGATGGGGTGACCTTTTAATATTTTGTATAATTATGTAGGTGACGTATTTGCTGATCCTACTTCTGTTTCGGGGTTCTTTGATGTAAGGCAATACATACCTTAGGATTTTGGGTATACTTGGAGGTGCACATTCAGTGTATTAGTATTTGTTTGAGAACAAGATTCTTTTTTGACACTCTTTGCGTAATGCACGTTGTGAGGATTACAGATCATGGTATAAATCTAACAAAGGTTGATGTTATAATAGACTAGAGATGCTAAAAAAGTTCGTTTTTCTTATATTATGATTGTTATAATGTTGTCCTTTTCCTCAAGCAGGTATTCCGTGTTGTTTTATAGAGAACGAGGACATTTTATTTTTGGCTGAAGTTCCACCACTCGCCATAGTCCAATAGCCGCAGTGTTTGATATCAACATTGTGAACCATATGTAGGATATACCTGGATCTATAGAGGGGTCTTAACTGTAGAGGATCATGTCTCTTTTTTTATATATCTGAAAATCCTCTTTTGTTACTGGGACAATGGTTGGAATGCATTCTAGGAAAATGCTTGAACAATGCAAGTACATGTCAGTTTTCTTTCTAATATGTTATTAAGTTTTTCAACTTTGGCACTTTGCCGATTTAAGATAACAAATAATATATGGATATAAATATGCATTCTGGTCTTATAGACCTTCTGGATGCTATGTTTCTTGCAAATGAGAATATTTTGATGTTATGAGTTTATACTGATTGTTTCATTTGAGTAACCTGCTCAGTACAAAAATAAGTTTGTTAAGTAATCAGTTCTGTAATAAATGCCACCGTATGATAATCTAATTAAGAAGCTTTATATTATGTTAATGTAGGTGGTGTATATAATAACAAGTGCTAACATGGTTCTGTTGTACCAGGAATGCGTAAGAGACCACTTCTCTCAGTTATTTCCGAAGGTTTTACTTCTTATTGCAAGAGAAAAAGAAGGGATAAGGTACATTATTGCACCAAGTTATATTGTATTTTCAGTTGAAATAGGAAGTTAACAATTTATTAACTATTAGCTGCTTTTATCTTCACTGGACTGTGATGACCACTTGTATAAAACAGTATTTATGATGGAACTTCATAATCTATAACTGTATAACTTGACACCTTTACTAGTTGCTAACAGTATATATGATGTGCAACCTTGAATGACAATAAGACCTTTGTTAAGTGATAATCTATACCACAGTATATCATACAACCAGCTTAATGTTTAACAAGTGATGAACAACTTTATTGCATCAAGATTACATTTAAAGTTTTATAAGGGTTTTTGCTGAACAATATTTAGTTGTCAGCTGTGTAAATATATTTATTTGAAGTTGGTTGTTGCTATCGATGAAGATTCGTCTGTTTTTTCTATGTCACTGTCAAGAGATTTGTACTTGCTATTTAGTTACTGATTTTATATGGTTCCAAAGTAGGAGATGCTTTCTGTTCAAGGGCCAGCTAATAATATATAGTTGTCTTAAGGATTTCTTTAGTAAGCTGCCTCTTTCGTGTCCTTATTGCGGCTCCTGCATAATATTATTGTTCTGGAGAGTCTGCTGTAATAAGTCACATCACAACATTAATACATTACTATAGGGGTACCCTACTTATTACTTATATAGAAAACGCTATGTACATCTCATTATGAGGATCTACACTTGTTTTTTAACGTCGTTCTTAGGGATGTTTATTTTATGTTTTGCGTATGTCTAATTACAGAATGGTCTTTTTTTAATATATTTATGGAGCATATTGTGTGCTCTACTGGTTTGTTATCTTGTAGAGCAGCTACTGTCATTGTATATGTTAACATGCCTTATTTGATCAAAGGCATACATCCAACCTTGTGGCTTTAATTTGCTTAGACAAAGTAGCATAGCATTTACACTATGGTTACACGCCTTAGCATTCATCAAACACAAACCTACTGATAGATAAATAAATACTTTGATAGTTTCCCACGATTGTGTCTATATTAGTCTTGAAAATGATTATTATGCCTGTTCTTTGCATACATATGTTGTATATTAGTCTTGAAAATGATTATTATGCCTCAAGTTTTGTTCTTCACAACATCTATGTCAGTTGTACGTTATTTTTTTCTTATTCCTCAAGCTTTTTCAGTTCTTTTTTCTTGTAATGTTCATTGGTTTTTCAGCATGGTGGTTAAAGGGGTTGTGTGTAAAAGAATGTGGCTCATCGACGGATGACATCAATAATTGAGAAGCCGCGGATCTTAATTCTCGGAGGGGCTCTCGAGTATCAGCGAGTTTCTAATCTCCTATCAAGTTTTGATACTTTATTCCCAAATTTTGCTGACAGAATCATACATGTTTGTGATTATGAAAGAACAAGTATATGTACAAAATTACCTGTGATTTATAATTATAAGGGAAGCTCTAAAACAAGGTTAGTAGTCATATAAGTCTTGACTTAACATTGAATCGAGCTTAGGTTGCATATATCTTCTTCATAAAAGTTACAATGAGTTTGATGATGATAAGACTATAGATTACTGACCATATGGCATACAAAAACAGGGGCAGGCAGAATAATTGAACAAGGGAAAGGTTTAAGAAGCAGGATGCAGATGGTGCTGTCAATGTGGTTCAGCTATCTGCAGGCGATCGAGGCTTACAGCGTATTCAGGGATGATGTTGATGTAATGGCTTGTTATAACGAGAAATAGACGCAAAGGCAAGGCCACCACTGTGTGAAATCGAAACAAGAAGTTAGATGGTGATCATGGTTTTGAATAAGTGGTCTTCATCTGGATGGGTTTGTGGTGCTGTTACTTTCTTATTTTACTCTTGTAGTGAATAGGTGACGAGTCTTACAGGCGAGAAAACAAATCCTTTTCTTTTATTTAAAAAAAAAGCATATCTTCACTATGATAATGTAAATCTTTCAATAGAATAATTAGGAAGTTGTATGCAACACAATTCTGTAGTTGATCATTATTAAGTTCGATGTGTTTACGAGATTGCATAAATTTAAAGTGTGTCTATGCCAGGTTCCTGAAATATATAGGGATATGGAGTCTACTGGTTGTTCACCAGATAGGAAAGCGAGAGAGTTGCTGCAAACTGCAATGCTGGTTATCAAACGTGGACATTAGTTATGTCAATCGATAGACAGAGTTCTTGCTACACTTAGTGCTTCATCCAACAGTGGGAATTGTCCCCCGTTTCGAGTTGTTCAAGCCTGGTCAGATACTGAGCAGGATGTGGGCCAGTGGGGGTGTTTGTTTAAGATTATTTATTGGCTTATGAGCTTAACGGTTCTCAGCTTATCTTTAAAAATGGAAGTTTGCGTATTAGCTCATTGAATGTTGTTTTCAACTTGACAAATCAGTATTTCTTCAAGCCACTTGAAGACCTGGTAATGGTAAAACTCAATTACATACAAGGGCCTTTTTTTTTAATATATTAATATGGGTCAACATGAGTACTTCTGTAGGCTCGGCTGGGTAAATTTAGCAATAATTTGTTAGTTTGTTTTCAAAATTGTTAAGGGTAAATTTAGCAATAATCTTAGTTGTGTTTTATATTTGCTTTTGATGGAAGGCCTTGAATCATCCAGTAGCTTCTTTGCCTCATGTAATGTGCATAATAAACATATACAATTTTAGTTTTTGAAGGTTTTCAGCAATATCACTGGATAAATTTTAATGATTTTCAACAATCGTTCTGTAGTTATTTGTTCAAGTCCAGCTTTCACTTGATAGTATTTGTCACATATCGGCCATAGTTACCCCAATAAAATATAGATGGTGTCACAAGTTCTATTTTTTTATTTATCACAAGCACTTAACATAAACATGTGTACTTATTGATCCTGTAAATTCATTTAAAACCTGGAACTTCATGAACATTTTATAATTTTGACCATGGTTCTTTTGCATACATAGCTGGTGATCTCAAACTCCAGAGAAGGCAGGAGAAATTTATATCAGGTGCTTTTTGACTATCTTGTGCATGAAATAAATGAGAGTTGCATAGCTAGTGGAATTTCAGTGTATAGCAATGATGAGATTCAGCCGATAGCTTCTTTGCTCACCCTCGCGGATTGATGCAGGTTTTACTGACCAGGTCTTAATATTTATAATTACTCGTTATACCTATGGTCTACCCTAATGCACTAACGGGCAGTGTACCCGGTCGTTTGTAGTGTAGTATTCGGTAAAACCGAGGTCGTCCCAAGAGCTACGAGGATCGGAAATTAACTTAAGTCTATGTCACGAATTTTAGATGGTTTAGATATTGAAATAATAAATTAACTAATAAAACATGGAAATAAAAGAAAGCAGATAAAGGAAAGAGATGTGATCAATGAAAGAGAGTGGTGCTAACCTAGTTAATCCTCCTAGCTAGTTATATCTACGTCTACTTACTTCCAATTACTTCAGGTGGGGTAGGGGTGAGCATGGTTCGGTTTGGCTCGGTTTTTGTATAAAACCGAAACCGAACCAAAAAATTTCGGTTTGTGATTTTTAGAAACCATTCGGTTTCGGTTTTGTGTCGGTTTGGTTTTTCGGTTGTCGGTTTTTTTCGGTTTGGTTTTTCGGTTTTCTCGGTTTGTATAAGATTTACGAGCTTTGCTTTTCAAAGTAGATTCACATATATTATAAAAATAACACCTTCAAAGTTTTGAAGAAACAACCAAACAACCATTAAGAAAAACGAAAAACACAATAATGACAATAAGAAACAAATGACCATATAAAATCCTAAAAAGAGTTGTTTATGTGTCATAGAGCAACACAATAATAACAATAAAAACAGAAAACACCCTAGAAGAGAACTTATTATCTGTCCTGAATGACATGTTCAAGAAGCATATGAAACAAAGCGTAGTTACTCGACATGATATAGTTAACCTAGCAGAGCATATCCATGGTCCATTAGCTTCAAAACTTATTTATGTTCCCCTGTGCAACAAAGCCTTCATCGGTTCGATCTTATATGCATTTTGACTTTAATGTCTGTTCGGTTTTTATTTATCGGTTTTTAAAGCTAAAACCAAACCGAACCAAAAACTTCGGTTTTTCCAAAATATAAAAACCGAACCATCGGTTTTCCAATCGGTTTCGGTTTGTTTGGTTTCGGTTCTTCGGTTTTTTTGGGTTTAGGTTCGGTTTTTCGGTTTCTTGCACACCCCTAAGGTGGGGTCAAAGTCGAGAGGACAACATTTAGTCAATTCACCCTAACCTATCAGCAAAGATGCCACCACAGGAGAAATCAGGCGCACCGTCATAAGTCCTGTTGTTCCTGGTCCCCTAAGCCGAGTCATTAAGTACTGCTACATGCTAGATTTATAATAGTGAGTGCCCGGCCGTTAGGAACTTAGACACTCACCCCCTAATTCTTAAGTTCATCCGAACGATAGGTGATCAGTTGGTCAAATCGCACAAGTAGAAAGGGTCGTCAGTTGGTCATATCTTACCCTTCCCGTCTCAGTCCGCTCACATAGGGTCAGTTGGTCATATCTTCTAGGCAATTGGCCTCTACCGCCATTCAAAACTACCGAACCAAGGGTGGCTACCAATAAACTATGCATGCATACACTTAGAAATAATTGTACGGAAATAAAGTAAACGTAAACAAAACAATTAAGGAATCATATCAAGGCCAGCACCAGGGTGCTTAGACAAACATATAGTAAATCATACCAACAAAAATGAATAAATCATAAATTGAATTGAACATAATGTTTGATACAAATTACTTGATGTAGAGCTAATAATGATGATGATTGCGAGTGAATTCTTCCTTCAAAACTGGCTTCGGACTGCTGGAAAATGCCCTGGAGTGGTATCCTAATCGACCCCTGGGAGAGGGGTGAAGAGAGATACTTAAAAATGCAGATTTAGGGCTGTATTTATAGGCCCCGACATGGTTACGGCGTAATTAAATTAATTAATTACGTCGTAACTAAAGTTACGCCGTAACTAATATATTTAGTTACGTCATAACTAAGTTACGCCGTAACTATAAAATGAGTTACGCCTTAAATGTTAAATTTCAAACTTTTCATGTCATCCTAAAATCTTGAAACTTATTTACTCTTGATGTTACTTTTGGCCCTGAAGAAGCACGCGTTGATTCAACTTAAGTCCAAAAGCCTTAATAATCTACGGTTTCAGCCCTCGTCGTTCTTGATATATTTATACTTGGTCCTCGAAGTGAATAAATATTAACTTGCCGCTTCTAATCCGTGGACCTCGAAACTTTGCGCCCAAGTAATTAATTACGGTGTAACTAATTATCCGAGTTACTCCTTCAAAGCTCATATTTACGCCGTAACCTTATTAGCTAGTTACGGCGTAATCTTCACATAAAATCCAAAGGCCCTCGTAAATCGATCTTCAGAACATATACTTGGCCTTTTATCACTTCTTTTCCGCTCCAACGCCTCATTTATCCTGAAATGAAAATATGAACGAATATGAAAGAATTAAGTACCATATTAATGCAAATGAGGCCATAAACACGGGAATTTGATATATAAAAGATCAGGCTAATTTGATGTTATCCAATATCCCCCCACTTGAATCCTACTTGTCCTCAAGTAGACCCTTTAAATAATTCTTTAAAAAGATATCTCCCAGGATAGATTGGAAGTTATGAGTCTAAAAATCACCTAAGCTAGAAAATTACAAACCGAGCACCTCACGAAAAGGGAATTGAAATCACACTCTCTCTCATAATTCACGTGTTTAATAGTTTTGGGGTGATCACTCAACTGCTCAGTCATGGCGAGTATTCTATCATAGGCTTGGAAAAGATACTAATCTCAACCACTAGAGTCTATAGGATGCATTCTAAAAGGCAATGGGTTGACACAACATAGGCTTATGGGGTTATTATGTCATTACTAACGAGCTACGGCGAAGGGGACAAAACCAATGATACATGACCAAATCCATGGCCAAGACACCAATGATTGCTCGCTTCCTCACCTAAACTCGATTCATGACTAAGGGTAGGATAAGCCATGGGAAATTTAATGGGTGTAAAAAAAAGACACGAAACAAATAGATTCCTAAGTCTATAGTCGCCCCACCACTAGTCGCATTCAATCCCATAGTAAAAATCGAGGGTCAAGAGTCAAGGGGTCTTCAATACACGAGTCAATGCATATAAAAAGTAGCGTAGTGCCTCATAATCTCCATAAACTTAGGCAAATAAGATGCATTAACTCGACCTTCATCATCAATGAAAAAAGAATGTGCTATATAAAAAAATTTAAATTTGGGTCAATTTAGCACATATTTCTATCAAAATCGGCCATTTCTATCTCCCATTCCCCCACTTGAAATGTACAATGTCCCCATTGTACGAATATTGATTAAAATTTGAAAGGCGAGATAGAAATGTTCGGGTTTCTAATTTTATCCGTAAGACAAAACGGATTTGTAAAAATTTGCGCCAGTTGAACAAGGTGAAAACACTAATTATAGACATAAAAAATTTTGCTTGCATTTTTTTTTTTTTATGCAAGACAAGGTATACATGGATATAAACGATACGAACATAAAAAGTATCCCCCCACTTGAGATCAACTATCATCTAAACCAGATTTTCTTCCAAAACCCGCGACTTTCACTAGTGGAACCAAAATTAATCAACAGCGCCCGGACCATGGACATAAGGAAACTACAACAGGGCTAGGCGATGGGTGTAACGAAAACATATTGGGTGAACAAAATGAAAGGAAAGGCTCTGAAAGGTGTATCTAGGGGTATCTTGCACTAATAGAGAGTGCAACAAACAGGGTTTAACAGAGGGATTGACTAATCGATGTGAAAAGTCAATATACACAATACATATGTGGGCTATTTGGGTTAAATCCTAAAATTGCCTTATATCCTAGTTGCACCGATCACACCAAGTTACCTCAGTGTAATGCCCATTATAATGGTCTCGAAAAGATATACAAGGCCAAGTTCTAAAGTTTACTACAGCCACCGGCACACTCATTTTTGTGGAATTATGAATAAGGGGAAAACGGAAAGGCTTATCCTCACACAATGGAAATATAGGGTAGGTGTGCTCAGTCTAGATTAATCCAGTTAAGTAATGAAAAACATGTCAAAATTTTATTAATGAAACATTTTTCATCAAAAACTAGAAAAAATAAGGGCAAGTAAAATCAAGCGGGTGTCTATGTCTAATCCCTCCCCCCCCCCCACTTGGGTCATACTTAAGCATATAAATGAAAGATAAGAAGGGTTAGAATTAAGACAGAAAACTCCCCTGGATTTGCTCGGCATGATCGAAGACTCACGAGTAAACGTGTCCCGCTTTGAGATCTATGAGCAAACTTTAATAACCTGAATTCGCATAAGACAACCAAACGCATCATACTAGAAAAATGACAAGCAATAAAAGAAAAAGAAAAACCTAACTCACTTTCGTAGGAATCACGGTTGCATTTAGCGTATGCAACAAGCCTTATAAACCACTTGGTGTCCCAAGTGGACGAGTGAAGTCTCGTGAGGGTTTACAGGGAACACACCCACAAATTTCATTTAAAACTAATACAAGGTTATTGTGTTTTAAAATGAAAGAATTAAAGTAGAGGAAGGTTACGTCGTAACTCTTATGTGGGAGTTAAGCCGTAACTAGCAAAACCTGACATAAACTGTAAAGCGAGTGGTTACGGCGTAACCACGGAGATGGTATTACGCCGTAATTATTAATGCATCAAGAATTCTGCTGCTAAAAATTTGGTTACGGCGTAATCACTAAGATGAATTACGCCGTAACTCTGGTCAGATCAGCAAACTGCAGCAGCAATTACTTCCTCGTTTTCTGCAAAAATGGTTAGAAAACACAAAACCCAACTATACTAATAAAATGAAAAAGAAAAGATAGGCATGGGGTACTCCCACGAAGCGCTTGTTTTTGTTCGAGTCGAGCTTGACTCACCCTTATTTACTACGTAATAGGGTGTTCATCCCCTCACTTGAAATCAAGTGTGGGTGAAAATAGCAATAAACACCATGAGGGTGTGAATTTGCTATGGGATGGGGAAATGATTTATTATGATCATACCTGAAAGGAGATGTCATTTCCTTCCATACCTTACCCGTTTTAGTTGATGGCACTAATGATTGGTTCACCTCGTGACGTGGCTGATTAATAGGCTCGTATGTCTTCTCGTTAATCACTGAAGTGTCCAAGATCTTGTCCTCTAATTCCATTGCAAGATCAACTAAAATAGGTTTAGTAGCTGGAGCTACATAGCCATCATCGGGTGATGTGATAGGTTGCACGATTTCATCCATAATTTCAGCATCCTGAATAGAAAAACAAGCAAGATTGTTAGGAATAAAAGAAGAGTTAGAAGTAATACCATTTTTTGTTGTGGTTGATTCCTCATTAGCTTGTGGCGTTGCTTCATCACTCTGTAAGTTCCTTGCTTCCATTTTCTTCAATTGATCGTCGCTTATTTCTTCTTTTCTCACCGTCTTCAAACGTCCTGGAAATGGGATAGGTGGTACATAGGGTTTGATATAAGGTAAATCACGAGGAACCGGCTCCTTGTTGACTTCTTTCATCTTTCCCACTGTTGCTTTGATAGTTTCAACCGCATTCATTTTACTTTCCAGGACCTTTTGATTTAATTCTTCAAGCTTAGCCTCCAAGCTTTTCCTCTTAGCGTCAAGCTTCTTTAAATTCAGGTCCGCGCCCTCCTTGAATTCCCTAATCATTTCGTCATTCGAGTCGTGCATCCTTTTTAAATTATCCAAGAATTTCTTGACGGCTACCTCCAATGACTCAACATACCTGACCTGCTCATATTCTTCTTGTAGAGAAAGTCTAGTATAGAATGCTCCTTGGCCATCTTCATATCACATCCAAGTCTATCAAGCTGCTTGGTGATGTCACCAATGTCATCCAAGCTGTTGCTATTTATGGCCCAAGTGGTTGCTCCATCATACCAGTTTCGTGAATGGTCAGCCATCATTTCAATTGATCTAAGGGCTTGTGCAAGTGGCATTGTAGGAATAGGTCCTTGAGAGTCGAGCATTTGGCGGGACGAGATGTTTAAACCTTTGTATAAAATAAGGACCATCTGATGGTTGCTGATATCATGCGTTGGGCATCTGTAAAGATGGTCATTATATCTTTCCCAAGCTTCATCTAGCGTTTCATCCATCTTCTGTCTGAAACTCCTTATTTCTTCCATATTCTTGGCAATCTTTGAAGGAGGATAATATCTTCTAATAAATGCTTTCTCCAAAAGATTCCATGTATTGATCGACCCAGCAGGAAGCATCCTCATCCATCTTCTAGCTGCACCAGTGAGTGAAATTGGAAACACTCTAAACATTAACGCATCTTGAGAAACTCCTGGAGTGTGGAAAAGATCTGCGATCTCCAAAACTCTTCGCACATGCAGGTGGGCATCATCATCGTTAGTTCCCGCGAAACGTTTTTGTTTAAGTTCCCTCATGAACTGGCAGCTGATCTCAAACTCGATGTCATCATTCAATTCGGGGCATACCACGCCCGATCTTTGGTTATCTCGAGTCAACGCAATATATTCTTCTATAGTGAGCATGTCAAAATCTGAATCTTCCATATCCTGAAATATCAAAAACAAACAAAAAGCAGAAAAGAAGAGAAAAAGAAAACTAAAAACAAAAATAAAAGAAAGACTTAAATTAAAATCCTAAATAGCTCCCCGGCATCGGCGCCAAAAACTTGATGCAGGTTTTACTGACCAGGTCTTAATATTTATAATTACTCGTTATACCTATGGTCTACCCTAATGCACTAACGGGCAGTGTACCCGGTCGTTTGTAGTGTAGTATTCGGTAAAACCGAGGTCGTCCCAAGAGCTACGAGGATCGGAAATTAACTTAAGTCTATGCCACGAATTTTAGATGGTTTAGATATTGAAATAATAAATTAACTTATAAAACAAGGAAATAAAAGAAAGCAGATAAAGGAAAGAGATGTGATCAATGAAAGAGAGTGGTGCTAACCTAGTTAATCCTCCTAGCTAGTTATGTCTACGTCTACTTACTTCCAATTACTTCAGGTGGGGTCAAAGTCGAGAGGACAACATTTGGTCAATTCGCCCTAACCTATCAGCAAAGATGCCACCACAGGAGAAATCAGGCGCACCGTCATAAGTCCTGTTGTTCCTGGTCCCCTAAGCCGAGTCATTAAGTACCGCTACATGCTAGATTTATAATAGTGAGTGCCCGACCGTTAGGAACTTAGACACTCACCCCCTAATTCTTAAGTTCATCCAAACGATAGGTGATCAGTTGGTAAAATCGCACAAGTAGAAAGGGTCGTCAGTTGGTCATATCTTACCCTTCCCGTCTCAGTCCGCTCACCTAGGGTCAGTTGGTCATATCTCCTAGGCAATTGGCCTCTATCGCCATACAAAACTACCGAACCAAGGGTGGCTACCAATAAACTATGCATGCATACACTTAGAAATAACTGTACGGAAATAAAGTAAACGTAAACAAAACAATTAAGGAATCATAACAAGGCCAGCACCAGGGTGCTTAGCCAAACATATAGTAAATCATACCAACAAAAATGAATAAATCATAAATTGAATAGAACATAATGTTTGATACAAATTACTTGATGTAGAGCTAATAATGATGATGATTGCGAGTGAATTCTTCCTTTAAAACTGGCTTCGGACTGCTGGAAAATGCCCTGGAGTGGTGCCCTAATCGACCCCTGGGAGAGGGGTGAAGAGAGATACTTAAAAATGCAGATTTAGGGCTGTATTTATAGGCCCCGACATGGTTACGGCGTAATTAAATAAATTAATTACGTCGTAACTAAAGTTACGCCGTAACTAATATATTTAGTTACGTCGTAACTAAGTTACGCCGTAACTATAAAATGAATTACGCCTTAAATGTTGAATTTCAAACTTTTCATGTCATCCTAAAATCTTGAAACTTATTTACTCTTGATGTTACTTTTGGCCCCTCAAGTAGCGCGTTGATTCAACTTAAGTCCAAAAGCCTTAATAATACTTACGGTTTCAGCTCCTCATCGTTCTTGATATATTTATACTTGGTCCTCGAAGTGAATAAATATTAACTTGCCGCTTCTAATCCGTGGACCTCGAAACTTTACGCCCAAGTAATTAATTACGTCGTAACTAATTATCCGAGTTACGCCGTAATCCTTCTTCATCTCATACTTATCCCTCCGAAATAATCTATACGGCGTAACTAAATTGCCATGTTACACCATAACCTTCAAGATAATAATTACGACGTAACCATAAGGAATGGTTACGCCATATCCTTCAAAGCTCATATTTACGCCTAACCTTATTATTAGCTAGTTACGGCGTAATCTTCACATAAAATCCAAAGGCCCCGTAAATCGATCTTGAACATATACTTGGCCTTTTATCACTTCTTTTCCGCTCCAACGCCTCATTTATCCTGAAATGCAAATATGAACGAATATGAAAGAATTAAGTACCATATTAATGCAAATGAGGCCATAAACACGGGAATTTGATATATAAAAGATCAGGCTAATTTGATGTTATCACGGATGCACCAGAAACTTTACATATATCTGTCAAGCTTGGCATAGAAGGCATTGGAGATATCTTAAGACGGTCAATTTCTGCTGCATTACCCAGATACTCTAACAGTGAAAGACTTAATATGGTAGCCACAATGCCTGCTTTTTATTCTAGTTATCTTAAAAAGATCTTCTGTTTATATTTATCGTTTATATATGTTTTTCTGCAGCTCTTCTTCATTAGAAGAGCTGCTATCGTGAAAAATGGGTATGTGTGGTTGGGGGATATGCTTATAGCAGAAATCAAAGACGATGGGGATTCCATATGGTCAAACATAAAGAATTTGTAGCAGCGAATCACCCTTGCTTCTGTTAAAGATTATTCCCCTGAGTTGGATATTCCACTCCCCATTTGGCTTATGTGTGGGCTTCTTAAGTCGAGAAATAATCTCATAAGATGGGGATTTCTTTTTGTTCTTGAGAGACTTCTCTTGCGCTGCAAGTTTTTGTTGGATGAGAATGAGCTAAAACATTCAGTGGGAAATGAAGCTCATGAGAATACCAGTCTTGATAAGGCAATTGCTGTTATAGATATTATGAGCAGTGCGTTATCCTTGGTGGCTCAAATAAATGTGACAGATTGCATGAATATCTTGAAGGTTAAATTTTGGCTCATAATTGATGCACTTTGTTTTCTGCTTGATATATGGGCCTTGTCTATACAGTCACGACATACAAGGTTTTGTATAAAGTTGTGGGCAACCTTATCAAATATCATATGGTCACCTGTTATTTCTTGTATATAGCAGGTTGGTGAACTGTTATACTAGCTATCTTTTAATATTGGCCTTTTTTCATCGTGGTGGTTCAGGTTTTGTATAGTTCACTCTCTCACTAAAGAAGAAGATGTACAAGTATCAGTTTGGCCAATATGCATGGACGCATATGATCCTTATCGTGGTTTTTACACAGTCCTCTTTCACGGTCGCCAATATCTTCGAAGGGATTTTCTGGTAATAAAACTTGTGGATTGTCTTATGTTCATTAGTTTATTTCCATGTTTTACGGCGTTAACATATTAAAAATTATTCATGAGTCACATCAGTTGTGCAACTATAGTCTAAACTCTAAAGGAGTGTTATATTGGCTTACTTGCCTCATAAGGCTCTTCTAAAAACATGCATGTTGGGAATTCATACTTAATGGAGCTGAAAGCTTAATAACATAAGTCTTAAAAATGAAAAATAATTTGAGTATGCACACGTTTAAATGCAATCCAATCATTATGCAGGTTCCTTCTTCCTGCATCACTGATTGTCATCAATGATATTGCTGCCTACTTCTTTGGCTTCTTCTTTGGAAAAACTCCGCTGATCAAATTATCCCCAAAGAAGACTTGGGAAGGATTTATTGGAGCATCAGTTACAACAATTATATCTTCCTTCGTGGTGAGCAGACCCTTCTTTCAATTTGCTCATTCACATTAGTGTAATCTTATATGTAAACTGAGTACTAAACCTTTTTGGAATTCTTATTTTTAATGGGAAAAGGTTATTCTATTACATCTAAACTGTCAGCAAATGGCTTTTATAGTTTTACTGATGTGTATGTTTTAAGCTTAACACCGTATTTTGACTGACTCCAACTGCATGAACCAGTAGGAAATATTTGTACACAAATATTCTAAGAAATCATTTTCGACATTGAAGTGAGATTTATGGGTCATCATCATATTAACCATTTGTGTGCCGTTGGTCATCTGTAGCGTGCCAATTTTATGGGTCGCTTCCAGTGGTTAACATGCCCGAGAAAGGTACTCCATATGGCTAAGAAATCATTTTCGACAATGAAGTGAGATTGTAATTTTTTAAGACATTAACTTTGTCAATTGGGCTACAGGACCTATCAACTGGTTGGCTTCAATGCGACCCTGGCCCTCTGTTTACACTAGAGAACTTCACTTTACCTGGATAGCTTCCTGAATGGGTAATCATAGCAGTTGAACTTCTTAGGTACATAGTTTCAGCTATTAGTTAAGTCACATTCATCTAAAAGGTGAAGATGTTGTTTGCACAACTGAAATTTTGAGCAAGCGGAAATTTACAATATGGTGAAGTTAAGAAATGTTTATATAACGATACAAGAGTAGCAATTACTAGCACTCTAGTTGAGTTGGTTTATACGAATGTGGTCTCTGATAGATATGGTTGTTAATATTTGGTTAAATTTCTGGTATAAAGCTCCCTAAGAAACTCTATGCCTATATGGATGCTATGATCTATAATTATTCTTTGTATGTATAACTTGGCTAAATTGAATTTTGCATAAACCTCATTGGTCAACGTCAGGCTACTTTGTGTATGGGATTGTGGTAGGCTCCTTTTTTTGATTATAAAGGTTTTGGCATTGGTTCGTTACAGTTCCCATGGAAAGAAATGGAAATTATGCCTGTGCAATGGCACGCTTTGGGTCTTGACCTATCAACTGGTTGGCTTCAATGCGACCCTGGCCCTCTGTTTACACTAGAGAACTTCACTTTACCTGGATAGCTTCCTGAATGGGTAATCATAGCAGTTGAACTTCTTAGGTACATAGTTTCAGCTATTAGTTAAGTCACATTCATCTAAAAGGTGAAGATGTTGTTTGCACAACTGAAATTTTGAGCAAGCATAAATTTACAATATGGTGAAGTTAAGAAATGTTTATATAACGATACAACAGTAGCAATTACTAGCACTCTAGTTGAGTTGGTTTATACGAATGTGGTCTCTGATAGATATGGTTCTTAATATTTGGTTAAATTTCTGGTATAAAGCTCCCTAAGAAACTCTATGCCTATATGGATGCTATGATCTATAATTATTCTTTGTATGTATAACCTTCAATTATTGCACCTTTCGGAGGATTCTTTGCTAGTGGATTTAAAAGAGCCTTTAAGATCAAGGTGCTGCACCACGTCTACATTTTATAAGCTCTGTGATTCATGCCATAATTGCACATGTTCTTAATTTGTTTTATATGTCATTTCTTTGTAGGATTTTGGGGATAGCATTCCTGGACATGGTGGAATGACAAACGAACGGATTGTCGGTGAGTGAAAAATTTTTATATCACGGGAGATGATTTGTTAAATTTGTATCATGCTGTTATATTTGGTTGGTGAGGATGCTCACATACCACTAGGCCAAAGATCTTGGGTATCTAGATGATTTTTTTTTTTAAATATTGATTTCATTATCATGGCTAAAGAGTTAGTCAGTTATATGTTTATTTTTTAATATCTACAAAACATGTTGCACAACCCATTTTGAAATCTACTTAAAAGCTAGTTTCAGCTAAATCTGTTTTGACCCATTACCCGATCCGCCCAACCCACGCATCTTGCTACCTCTACTTGTTGCCCTCTAACTATCTAATACCATCTATCTCAATCTTATGGTTTCAGCCAAAGGACATCTGTACTTGGATTGAATGAACAATGACTAATTTAGAAGTCATTATGAATGGCAGAAGATTTGATGGTTTTATCTTATGTGCAGACGTATCCGCGATGAGCTTGCCAATCATGATGCAGAAACTACCAACCTTACAAATAAGCTTGACCGAGTAAATGACGGATAACATGGCTGGTGGTGATGGCGCCAGAGCCTATGGCACGAATAGGGGTTTTGAATAAATCTCCGTAGAGATGGCGTTTCTTTGTGTATTTGCACATGATTGGTACAACTAAGGTTGGTTTATTACTGTTGTGATATTAAGAAGTCATGCTAGAGGTTTTTAGATGGACATGCATTCAAGCATATGATAATAACATACTACTGTTGGTTGACGAAACTTAGTACTGCTGCGTTCTTGTTTCTGCTACTTCTTGTGATCGGTAACAACTGCTAGGCTACTCGTTTCCACTGCTAAGTTATCGGTTACCACTGCTAGGTTGTCGTTTCCACTGCTAGGCTTATCGGTTACCACTGCTAGGCTATATTGATACCAGTGCTCGTGATAGGTTCTACTGCTAGCCACACGCCTCGCTCAGTTTATCCGCTTCCCTTACATGACCTGCAGAAAGCTCAGAAAAGTCATGGCCTGCAACGACTTTGAGCACGACTTCGCACAGAAAGTTGTGGTTGAGGTACTCTTCTTTAAAGCTGAAGCCCCACACAGACAACGCACTCTTGTTACCGACTAAAACCCAAATCCAAACCGTCGATTCGTCGAGCGCGCTTAATTAAAAGATGAAAATAAAAACTTTTTATAAAAACAAAATTTTTAAAACTAACAAATAAGCTGGAAAAATAGCTGATAAGCTCAACAGTATTGACTATTGAGTTAATACTGTTTATCTCAAAATTAAGACTGTTATGATTTTTTAAACTAAATAAGCGCTCTAAAAGGTATCAAACTGATTTAAGCACTTTGGTAAAACAACTTCTTATAAAATTTACTTAAAGATAAGCTAGAAACAGCTAAAAAGCAACAAAATAGTTAACTCTCATTTTTTTTTGGGCAACTTCTTTACAATTTAGTAACATTAATCCAATAGTATATTTGTGTGCATTATGCACATCTTGCAAGCCTCGTGACATTCATGGATAATGGACGAATATCAAGAACGCTTCTGTTTGGCCCATTTTTTTTTCTCCTAGGCAACTTCTTTTTTTTGGGCAACTTCTTCGTTTTGGGCAACTTCTTATTAGGGCAGCTATGTTTGGGCAACTTCTTTCTTTTAAGCACTTTGGTAGAACAACTTCTTATAAATTTTACTTGAAGATAAGCTAGAAACGGCTAAAAAGCAACAAAATAGTTGACTCTCATTTTTTTTTGGCAACTTTTTTTTGGGCACTTCTTTTTGGGCAACTTCTTTTTTACAAATTAGTAACATTAATCCAATAGTATATTTGTATGCATTATGCACATCTTTCAAGCCTCGTGACATTCATGGATAATGGACGAATATCAAGAACGCTTTTGTTTGGCCGATTTTTTTTTCTCCTAGGCAACTTCTTTTTTTTGGGCAACTTCTTCGTTTTGGGCAACTTCTTATTAGGGCAGCTATGTTTGGGCAACTTCTTTCTTTTAAGCACTTTGGTAAAACAACTTCTTATAAATTTTACTTGAAGATAAGCTAGAAACGGCTAAAAAGCAACAAAATAGTTGACTCATTTTTTTTTGGCAACTTTTTTTTTTGGCACTTCTTTTTGGGCAACTTCTTCTTTACAAATTAGTAACATTAATCCAATCGTATATTTGTATGCATTATGCACATCTTGCAAGCCTCGTGACATTCATGGATAATGGACGAATATCAAGAACGCTTCTGTTTGGCCGATTTTTTTTCTCCTAGGCAAATTTTTTTTGGGCAACTTCTTCATTTTGGGCAACTTCTTATTAGGGCAACTATGTTTGGGCAACTATGTCGAGCAACACAAACGAATATGAAGCAGTTGTAGCAAGTAACTAACAGCAGTAACTTATTGTGGGCAGCACTAACTTAAAACTAATAGCATAAACTTGAACGAGCAGTTGTAATCGTATAGGATATCAGTGTAAACAATACCATTCCTCTAGCTGCAATGAAACGTTTTACAAGATGATTATCCAAATTGGTTTCTTGCCCTGTATTTTTGACCATTTTAGTTTTGATATTTTGGGCCAGCCGAGCTCTTACTCCATAGAGGCCTTCAAGGGAAAAATGGTTTCAAGATACTACAGTGGACGCTGCACAGAGAATAGAAATTTTTAATTTTTCTGGACTTGACAATCTTTCAGCTGAAGGCTCGTCTAATTGCTCAACTCATGCATCAAATAAAGTTGTTGATCGATACATTGATGGTGAACAACACCAAGAAAGAAGCTCTAGGCTAATCAATTCGAACTCAAGAACTCACGTTTCTCAACCAAATGGTGGCATCAAAAGGCCACCACGGTTTCATCAAGCAGCACCAGGATCACCAACTAATGCTCATTTGACTCAGAAACCAAGGTCACATTCCTTTCGTGACCCTAATAGAGAATCTAAACTCTATATGTCTACATGTGACTGGGTCAAAAATGCAGCTGCACATGAATCCTCAAGAAAACTAGCGAAACAGGTCATTGAAAGACTTTCACAGTCTCATCTTATGCCTAGGGTTGACTCGAAAGAATTTAACCATGATATTCCCATCACATTGGAAGATATCTATGGTGGGTCCCAAAATTGTTTGCCGCAAGATGGTTTTGTTAAAGAATCTCTAAGTTTTGAGGAGAAAAACTATGGATATGAAAATAACTGTAGTCGGGTTTTGGATTATGGTGAATCAGAAGAGGCTGATGATACTACCTTACTGAGGGCGGAATTGGATTCCCGTACATGGAAACTGGAAAAAGAGAAAAACGAGTTGCAGGTTACACCGGAAAAGGAGTTGGACAGACGGTCAACTGAATGGTCAATGAAGCTTGAAAAGTACCAAATGGAGGAACGGGAATTGCATAACAGAATGTGCCACTTCAAAAGGAAGTTGCTATGTTTAGGGAACGGGAATTGGATGGTCAAAGCCGAGTCCTTCATTCTGGTCAACAAGTCAAGGACTTGACTGTAAAATTGGAGGATTTAACCAAAGAGAACTAAGATCTACAACAGAATCATTCAGAATTACAAGATAAATGCCAAGCAGCTGAAGAAGACCGAGATTTATTCAAAAGAAATTATGGTGAAAAAGATAAAGAATGCAAAGAGTTGCATCGAGCTGTCACAAGATTCCTTAGAACTTGCAATGAACAAGAAAAAACTATTGATGGGCTGCGTGAAGGGCTTAAAAAAGAAGTTAGGAAGTCAGGTTCTTTGAAAGTAGCTTTAATCAAAACCAGCAGTCAAAATTGCAAAACGAGCAATTAAGGTTAACTGGTGTTGAGCAAGCTTTGTGGAAGGAAGTGGAATCATATAGGCTTAAGGTTGATTCTCTTAGACATGAGAACATAAACCTCTTGCACCGTTTGAAAGGAAGTTCAAAAGACAGTGGCTTTTCAACATTTAAGCTTGATCAAGAACTGTGGAGCCGTGTCCATTGCTTGCGAAATCAAGGAACTTGCTTGATTAGTGATTGCGTCCACCTGTGTCGAAAGTTGCTTGAAATATTAAAGAGAAAACTTTACAAAATGGGTTGGATAGCCAATTTACAGTTGAATCAGATATGAAGATCCAAGGTTTTAATAGACGAGCTGAAAGCCTAATGAGGAGTTTGGAAAGTGGAAACTGTATCTGATGTGCTACATGAGAAGAAGTCCTCCACTGGTTCGGCAGATAAAGAGTGTTCTCAGGTAAAGTTGACTTTATGCTTCTTGAGGTCAAACTTATTGAACTTGTTACAAATCTTTTGTTTGACTTGTGCAGGACAATGTAAGATCTGATTTGTGTAGGACAATGTAAGTTTACTGAGGGAAAAGTTGTATTCAAAAGAGATGGATGTAGAGCAACTCGAGGCTGAGTTGGCAACAGCTGTTAGAGGAAATGACATCTTGAGATGTGAAGTGCAAAATGCAATGGATAATCTTTCTTGGATTACTCATGAGATGAAAGAACTTGAGATGCAGGTAATGCTATAAGTATTTTCAGAATTATCTCTTTATAGGTAGTTCATCTGAAATGCAACATAATACATTCTCTTTTCTAACAGGTTCTTAAGAAAGAAGAGAGCATTTATCGGCTTCAAACGAATCTTCAAGATTGCAAAAAAGAGCTAACGATAGTTAATGGAATCCTGCCTAAAGTCACAGAAGAACGAGACATGATGTGGGATGAGGTGAAACAATATAGTGAGAATAACATGCTCTTGAGTTCTGAAGTTGGAATGTTGAAGAAGAAGGTGGAGGCTCTTAATGAAGACGTGTTAATGAAAGGAGGGCAGATCACAATCCTTAAGGATGCCCTTGGGAAGCCATTTGATCTTCTCTCTAGCCCGCTTAGTAATGAAGGATTCTTGTTGCGATAGTTAGTCAATCGATTTGTGTGAAAAATTTCTTTTTGTTTGTGGGTCGTAAAGAGTTTGGGATGATTTTGGTTCCTTTTGTAAATGGTGATAGTTTTTGAACAGATCTTTACATATACTTAAAGCTTGATGCATCTGATACGTGGGTTAAAACTTTGTTCATGGTTAGTTAAAGAAAGTTCGGAACTTGAAAGATAAAAGCCCTTAAATAAAATTCAAACCAACAACTTGTAATATTAATTGACTCTATTTTTATGTTCTTGCTTGTATGCTTACTGAAAGGGAAAACAACATTAGTGCTATGATGGTTCATGTACAAATGTTAACAATGATTGTTTTCAAGGTTTTATGCACGTATATGTGTAGGTACTTGAACTCATCTCGACGGATATTTACGTAAAGTATAAACGACCAAACATGGTAGACAATTAGGAATTACATATACAAACAGTCGCTCATTCAAATAACTAAATGTTAACTTGAACACAATATATTGCACAAACATCCACTTTAGTACGTTGTGCTTTAATCTACATCGACCCAAAACATTTCAAATTTTGAGTCTGCAATAATCCTAGTGCAATTAATCTACAGCAAGTTCCTGCATCCTATGGCAGTATGGCGTGACCAAGTCACAAAATCTTATGATGGAGACTGCATTATCAAAACCACACATTAGTCCTAGAGTTTGCATTCAAAGAACAAAAACAATTTTCACATAATTTGTTGTTTCAGATGAAAATCAAATCTGTAATACAACACGGAAGTTTAAGAGAAGAGACTGTGTTAGTACCAAATAACGTTTTTTTGTAGCTCTCTACAAGTTTAAGAGAAGAGACTGTTTACACAAAGGGAAGGAGGCAGAAGCATACTTGCTGATTTTGTATCACAAATGCTTCTTCCAATGAAGGCCGAAGCAACTCCATCATTTGAGTATCAGCAAAATCATAGCATATGTGTTCCAATATATCTTTATCAGCCACAAATCCTAGTGCCCGAAACACAATAATGATAGGAATCTCAGTTCTGATATATGGAAGTGTAGCACGGATATATTGACCAGAGGAACCCTGCAATTATAGAATACGTCAAATAAATTGAAGGAAACCAACATTGCAAATTTGATGGCCTATTTTGAGATTCTGCCATTGAACGAACTTCCCCCACATAAGCATATTTTTTCGGTTGCCTCTTCTTAAGCACGTAGACATGATTGGTGCTCATCTTCTCTTGAGCAATCAGAACCTTTTCACTCCCATTGATGATGAAATATCCACCTTGATCATACGAGCACTCACCAAGCTCAGTCAAGTCCTTTTCTAAGTTTTGAAATAGTGTACACTAACTTCACCGAAGCATAATAGGAACCTGATACGCGATAATATTGATTAGATAACACAGCATTTTGCAGTTTAATATACTACCTATTTTACAAGGATCTCGTTCCTTTCCGATGAAGACTTTACCAAAATCTTGAGTCTGTGGTTTCTTCAAAATCATGACCTTTCTTAATAGCCCTTTTTGTTACGTCAACATACAATGGCGCAGAATATGTTAGATTCCTTAGCCTTGCAGCCTTTGGAAACAAGGTGGCAGTTTCACCATCCGACTCTGTCATCATCGGCTTACTCAGATAAATCTGACCGAAGCTGATCTTGTAGATGGTCTGCAAGTGAGCGAAAAAATATATATCAAATGCATAACATGAATTCATACACTTCTCATGTCAGGCAAACAACTACATTTAATCCATATAGCGCCTCAGTATACATAACATTAAAGAATTTATAATAAAATCATTTTCAGCCTACTAAAATTTCCTTATGTACACATGATTTGAAGTTATTCATAAAAGAATCTTTAGCCATGCATCCAGATTTCATTAGAAGTACACGTGAATTTGTGTTATTAATATTTTCTAACTCGGTAACATCCTAGCACTAAACTTTATATTCCAGATAAAAAAGGCACCTAATACACTCTCAAAGCTGGCTGCATTGCCGAAAAACTTTCCTGAATAACTCTAAATCATGTGTACACAAGTATTATTCCTATTCTATCGTCAACCCCTTCAGAATCACTATCAATGTGGCATTACTGATTTTAAATAGCCACGGTTCACAATGTTTAATACTTAATTTCTTGGTTTTTTTATAGCAATATAATCAGATCTCACTAGAGTTAGCAAATCATTGTAAACATATAATCATCTCTCATTACAGTTAAAGATATTGAAATCAAGTTTGAGTCACATTTTGTTAAATTTTTCTAACTCAAGCTACTTCCTAGAACAACTTTTGTTCGAAATGGAAAAGCACCATATACATGCTCTCAAAGCCAGATGCATTGCCGAATAATCTTTCCTGAATATAACTAAATCATGTGTACATAAGGAAATTAAAAGTAACGATTTTGGCAGTTTAGTGATAGAATCAACATGTTATTTCAATTTTTCATCAAAAACTCAGAATCATTGTCGATGTCGTGTTACGCAAATTCAATCGGCCAGCATTAGGAAAACCGACATGATCCTGAGTAACGAAGCTCGACATCAAACCTAGTACACGATTTTTTTTAACAGTTTGATACTTTATTTCTTGGTTTTGTTGTAGCATGTCATTGTTATAATAACTCAATAAAGTTTGATTCACAGTTTAAACAGTTTACTTAACTCTAAATTCTTACAAAGGGTCAGTCAAAATTTCATAGTTTAGCTAATGATTCTGGTTTGAAACCAGTGGTTTCTATCAAGTCAAAAAAATGCACATTTTATACAACTAATTTCATTATTATCGTATTCTGTAATTCCATTAAGTGAATCAATTTCAAACCTTAGAAACGCAAAACGTATCAAAACTACCAACTTTGAACTCAAACCCCTTAACTCGTGTAAAATATCTTCAATCTTCCATAATTTAACTATGGTGGTGTTCATATCAGCTTATTTCGGTATTTGAAATTGGAAAATCCTATAAGAGTACTATTCCTAGCTTATGAGCTCATAGAGTTCCATTAATAAGCCATAAGATCGAAAGCCTAAAAAGCTAGTTTCTAAGCTTTTCCAACTTCAAATGAGCTTATAAGCTCTTCCACCTACATTTATACATGAGCTTACAAGCTTATTTGTTTTCACCTTACATTACATAAGCCTTGGCTAGTTTTGAGACTAGGGCTTACTACTTATATAAGCTTGTTATGACATAAAAAGCTTATATAGGTAATAAGTCTCAAAATAAGCCAAGGCTTATGTAATGTAAGGCGAAAACAAATAAGCTTATAAGCTCTCGTGTATAAGCTATTAAGCTTAAACAAACACACCCTGAACTTTATAAGATCATAACCTAACGTGTTCTACTAGCATCTACTAGTGCTTAAAATTCCATCACATCAACAATTCCAACCAAGTATCTTCCGCACCAAAACCAAATAACAAGTATTAGGAGGGTGTTTGTCTATGCTTACTTAATGAGCTTATGAGCTACACTACTTAATAAGCTCATTTATTTTAGGCTTATTGAATTGCGTTAATGCACTTTATAACCTCACATGTTCTTAAAACTTCCACGACATCAACAATTTCAATTTCCGCTAAAGTCAGTCCCCTAAATAAAAACCTAATATATGGTCACAATTCCAACCAAACGCTAAATCACCTCAGCAAAATCGCCTAACATTTCTTCACATTTAAACCTAAATACTTATATCAAGCCAATTTTTATACAAAGTGATTCAATCATCACCTCAGCGAAATCAGCCTGGTGACCGGAGTTATGCTGAGACTCGGGACGAATCCCGATATCAGCAGACTCATCAACAATCTCCTGCATAGTATTCTGAATAAACTCGTCAAACGAGTCGAGCTGTTGATGCACCAACCCCTTTTCTTCAAAGTAACTACTAATCACCGCCCACGTGTCCTCTTGCGTTATGTCCTCGTCGCCTTCCCCTTCATCACCACCCATGGTGGTGTTGTTATAGTCTAGTTCATTATCATCGTTGTTATAACAAATCAATTAATAGACACGGAGAGTTGAGAGAAATTTGGTTAAGAAACTTTGAAATTCAAAAATATCTTCGTGAACCATTTATGGACAAAACGTGTAAGTTTTGAAAAGTCAAACTGAAATTAGACTTGGCTTTACACCTGGCATTGATAACATTATTTAAGGAGCCTTCATCTACATCCAAATTATAACATTATTTATAATGTTTTGGATCGAGTGTTGCACAACCAATAATAATTTTTCATTGATCTTAAAGGTGAGTAGACTACTTTGCATGTGCATGTTAATCAGGATCATAAAACTAATGTTTTTGGGGTTTTTGTACTGTTGTTTATTTCGATAAGCATTTTTTTTATTATTGATTTGATTTTACACCATATTGTATGCACTCTATCTTTAACGTTAAATACAAAGACTGGTTAGTTCTTCATTTGAGTCGCGATGGTGTGTTTGAAATGTCTCGATTCAAACATTTTATGTGAATTTGATGTTGACGTTGATAACAACAGTTATTTAATGATGATATTTAGTATATCGAATGGATTTAACGAGTGCATGAACCGTGTTCGATGAAATGTCTTAAAAGAAGTTTAGATAGATGGTATGATTTCTTTATATCTTTTTATAGAATCATGTCTTTTAGCATATTTCAAATTCATTATTGCAGTGTATATGGTGTATATTTAAAAGTTGATTGTGTTTGTAACTTTATATGGCAAGTTAAAAGTTTTTCATAATTGCTTGATACTATATTTATTACAGTAACAATCAACGGATATACTTTTTGAATCTCAATGGTTCACTTGTTGAATGTGTTTGTAACTTTATAAGCCACGTTTGTTGAGTCTAGGTGGGTTCCAACACTAACAACAAAAATCTTATGCTTCATGTAGTGCATTTGTTTATTTGAAAGGTATGCATCAAGTCCAAATTAGCATTGTGACTCAAATACCTTATTTTTTCTTTAAATAATGCAAACTTTATTACTTTATATCTTTTTCTGTCATAATAGTTTAGCGACCAGATGTGTAGTTTTAATTAGCATTAGATGAATTTTATATGTGGTCGTCCATATAACACACAAGTCTATCAACACATCTTAGTACTTTTATAAAGTACTTTGTTATTGTATGTTAAAATGGTTGACAATATAAAGTATTACAAGTTTACAACAATGCTAATAACTATACCTTTTTTTTTTTTTTTTTTTTTAATTATTATAAAGATGTTTAGTTTTCATTCAAGGTGATCTTATCACATTTAAGTTCTTTTAGCAACCCGTTAATATCAAGCTAATAAATTTACTAAGATAACATATCATGAAACGTGATTTTTTTATAGTTTATGCAAATAGTAAAATTACACAAAGGGGTCTTTGGGGACTACTCAACCCGAAGATAACAATTTGACCATTCTTTTTGTTTCGTCATTTCTTAAAAATTGCTCCAAGTGAGAATGCCCTTGCCCCTTTAAACATCACATGAGCCTGTTTATATGAATGCCAAACCATGCAATATTGAGGCGAAGTCTACCACGTGCGGAACTCAAATAGAAGCTAATAAAGGACATAAAGGTTAGCATGCAAATAAATCATGACTCGTCCTCTAATACCCCTTGATTATGAATTGGTTGAATATATATATGTAAAAGTCCTTCTTTTGACTTTCAAGCTTTTCTTCATGAATCTCGAATCTCGGACATCAATATGTCATGATAAGAATGAGGCATGCAATATAAGATAAGAACTTAACATCATCAAGTTCATAAAGCATAGGTCGTACACGTACACTTGGTCTATTATTTTTACTAATGTGAGCTCTGTGGTACTCCGTGGATGTTTAGCTCACTTAATTCTCAAATTCATGAATTAGTGTGACTCATATGAGTCTCATTGAAGGCCTTATGCAAGGATTAAACGAGAGTTGGAGTGCACATCGATATTTTAAAAACATATTAAATGAGCGTTGCATTGTTTGTCTACATTTTAAAATTGTTTACTTTTATAAAATACCGTAAACTAAAGTTTCAAACAATAGAGGCGTTTGGTTTATTTTAGTTTTTATCTGTAGGTTATTGACATGGTGAGGACTGAGGATTATGATTTCTCTATTCAAGTTTGTCGAAAGATCAACTATAAATACTTAGTGTTATGATGCTTTTTGTGTTCAAGTAACTCGAACATCAGACATGCAAACCAGAGACTTCGTATACTTTCTCAATTCATGTATCTGGAAATACCATATAGTTTCTTGAACGATGTTCAACACAAAGTGCTTATTTGTTTCATGTTATTGAAGTTTTGTATCTAAGGTCATTTTTCAATTTTTGTTTAATCTTTTCACATGTTTTGCATATCCTTTAAGTTGCTACGCAAATAGTCGCTAATTGTTTGAAATTTAGAATTTGTTTTTCTAGATGTTTCACTTCCGTTTTTACTTTTTATAAGCCACCCGTGATTTATCACGGGTTTATAGCTTTAGTATATATATATATATATATATATATATATATATATATATATATATATAAAAATATATATATATATAAGCATGCCAAAGTACAAATGTAAAATGACTAAAATGTCCTCGTGTATAAATACAGTTGCCCAAAAAACAATACCTTACAATACATGACAAATACTTTCAAAATACGTACTTGTGTCATAGCTTTGTCGGACACGTGGCACCCCATGGTTGGCTCCAAGAAAATCACTGGGCAACCGGTCTATTTTCAAATTAGAAGAGGGCGTGGTCTGGAAAGTGATAAGCCTTAGGGCGCGCGGTCTATTTGACTAATTTTCCTTTTTTATTATTAGAAAAATATGATTTTTGGATTAAGTGAAATAAGACATAAATTTTATAAACCTAGACTTTAGACTAAAGAGTAACATGTGTGCAAGAAAAGTTTCCTAACGAAGCTACGTGTAATATATGATTATGTGAAAATATAATCATATAAATTTCTATGTAAGCATACTTATTATTTAAGCTAATGTTATTTAGAGATAAGTAGGAAAACATACCTATAATGCACTTAAGAGTGTCTTTACTAATGACAAAACAAATGTCAGTAGACAACTCCGTTTCCTTCGTGTTTAAGATACCTTCTTAGGGAAGGTATTCTTGTTACCAAGCAATTCCTATGGCTTGATAAGTATGAGCTTTAACTAGGCACAATGACAAGGAAGGTTAGTGCAATTTAGTAAGAAGAAAAAAAAATGTTATCATCTAATCAACATCCTACAAAAATGTTTTAAAAACATGGTGTTTTTTTTGTAAAAGACCTTCTTTGTAGTTTTCAATTAAACATGGATCGTATCAAGTTTTTAAAGTACAACATACTCTAAGAAACTTGGTAACGAAGCTCTGATGCCAATTGTGGAAAACTAGAAAGGGGGGGGGTTGAATAGTTTTACCGATTAAAACTTGGTTTTAAACTATTTAGATTGACTTATGTCAATCTATTCAAACATGTGTGTTGGATGATGATAGACAAGCATATATAAATATGTAATGAAAGGATAAGGAGTAAGAAGCACAAAACCACAACGCGAGTATTTATAGTGGTTCGGCTACAAGGACACCTTCCGTGCCCTACTCCACTCCCCGAGTCACCTACTCGAGAGTTCGTAAACACTACACGACACGAAATCCTTATGGAGGAGAAGCCTTCACAACGTTGCCTACTCTTTTCCCGGTACTAGGCTAGACACCGGGTTCTTCCACAAGGTAGAACCACACCTATCACAACGTCGCATACCCTTTATCCGGTACTAGGCTAGATACAGAGTTCCATTACAATGGAGGAACTACTACCCAACACTACACAACACCTATCCCAAAGGAGACCCACTCCTTATTACAATATTAACAAGGATATCAATATCCTTTGACCCAATACAAATCTATCTTGTACATCAAGCACACCATATCGAATGTACACCTTAGGCACCTTTCACTAATGCCTTTGACTCGACCTCTAGGCACCCTTCACTAATGCCTTGTGACTTGACTTATAGATACCCTTCACTAATGCCTTTAGCCTTGGCTTCTAAGAACCCTTCACAAGTGCTTTCAATATGGACGTTTGACACCTTTCACTAATGTCTTCGTCTTGACCCTTTAGACATCTTTCACTTATGTCTTCGACACTACACTTCTAAAGAGAAAGAAGAGAACTATCAACAAGAGAACCTCTGTAGTCTTGATGATAACGAAGCATGGCAACTCATGTACTTGAGCTTGCTCGACTTCAAAAGGTGGTGATCTCGCCTTTAAGAGGAACCTAGAGAATCACACAAAAAACAAAACTACATAGATCACTTGGATCTGAGGTTAGAGAGTTTATAACTCAAAGAGAAAATATATGTGAAAGGGGTGAGTAACAATGAAGAAATGGCTCACTATTTATAGAGGAAAAAGTGCTACTATTTCACGGATCCCAAGGATCCCTCACTTGAGGGATCCGTCCAGTGTAATCCTGGGGATCCGTGGGACGCTCCTCTTTGCCCATGGGTTTTGGGTCATGGGTTATGGGTCCTAAACTTTGGACCATGGGTATCCAAGTAGATACAATGTATCTACAAGATGCAATGCATCTAGTCCATGGGTCATGGGTTAAACCATGGGTTATGGATAATATCCATATATGACTTATGCATGATGTCATGCAATGAGTTATGGGTTATGCCCCATGGGTATGGGTCATAGACTTTGGGTTATACCCAACTACATTCAATGTATTTAGTCAATGAGTCAAATACTTAAACTTCTACTCATTATATTACCCATTATAATACATACTAATTATGTATATATCTACCCAATATGTAAACACTAGTTGTTGTACGTATGTATTACTAAATCATAAAATCACTTTTACTTGTTTAGTGTTTTTATGTGAAAACATAAGTGTGTTAGTAAACTATTGGCTCAAACCATTTACGTATTTTATTTGTTTTGTTAAAATGATTTTACGTTTTTTATCGACAAAACATTAGAAGATCATAAAATATAAATAAACGTTTTTACGGTTCATTTGTATTAACATGAGGCAACCCATGCTTAACTGTTTTCTTGTTTTGTTTTTCAATTTGTGTGTTTATATATCTTTTTCATTATTGTTTATTCTCATGGACTTTTTGAAAATGCTTTATTTTGTTTTTAACCCCGTCTTAATTGCATATAAAGGTATTTTACAAAAAGATAAGTGTATATCACATAAGTTTTCAAGAACCTGAACATGATATTAACAAATAATTGAAATTGATATATATATGTGTGTGTTTGTTAGAGTCAAATGATTGTATCGAGTCATAATGGATGTTTTATAGAAATTTTTCCAGGTTTTAATTAGGTAATTTTTCCAGAATTGTTTCAGAAAAAAACGCAGCATACCATTTTTTGTCAGGACAACCTGACGGCGTCAGGATTAACACCTGACCGCGTCAGACAATGTGGAAACATCAGTTTCGTTTTATGTGTAATTTGTAATTTTTGGAAATTCCCAACTCTTAATTTTCCAGAAAAACAACAAACATCAATTCCACAAGCATTATATCTTACTTGCTTTCTAGTGTAGTTGTGTATCATATATAGTTTACAGCCGATTTTACGCAAAGGTTTCGTTTGTTTTCTTATAAGTATGCATGTTATATTGGACAAGAAGAAGAAACACATATTGGAATAAGCTTACTACTTATTCATTCTTCTTGGAGGAGGATCTAACCGAAACTTCACACATATCCTACCGTGCTAATCAGGGGAGTATTAGTTTCTTTATCTTACTTACCTTCCTCTATCATAACTTTGATACTTTCTGGAAACATTGGGGATAATGTTCAGTTTAAGTGTAGGGAGGGAGAATAAAACGGGAACTTATAAACTATTCACTCACTTGATTATTTGTCTTGTCCTTGGTAATTTGTGTAATAAACCATAAAAAATATTTGTTAGGGCAATTTTAGAACCAAATTTAAAATTTTTTATGACATTTACGAGCTAAAATTTAGTCTTAATAAAGTGTCTCATGGATAGGAATTATATGACTAGCACAAAAACCGTTTACCACTCAAATTCCACCCCAAAAAATGTGAGGTTCGCCCTTAGATCTTTAGGAATAAAAGCATTAATCTTTAATGCTTAGCGAGTGTACCAGTAGTATAATAGATTCTAGAACTTGTTTTGTGATACATTCCGAGATCGCTAGTGAGACTACACTTGTGTAGTTAGGATTAACTAAATGACAAGAGGCATTAGGATAACCCTTGCTTTAAACCTGTATTATAATTACCTCTTCCACATCGGTTGAGTAATTTACCCCACACCCTTGCGATGTACTCATCTTTAGTACACGATACCCCTAATTAACCCCTCAGAGCATATCCTTTTCGCGGTTCTCGTGATGTTTCGGTTTTCTGGAATATCAATGAAGAGCATTGTTTACAATCCACTCCCAAATGTTACACCCAAATCGCCTTAGCCTACCTTGTATGCACTCATCTTTAATGCATTATTGTTATCACTACTAAACCCTTAGTTCAATTATCTAGTTACTTGCATGGTTGCTAAGTCGAGTCATATCTTTTATATACAGTTTTGGGACGATTGGGACTCATGGGTTAAAGTAATATTTTATGGAGTAACGGGAAAGAACGATAAATTCAAATTCTCTTTGTCTACGTAATTAAAATTACTCCAAGTGTTTTGATCTTTTCAAATTGGGTCAATTAGTGTTAGTTAAATAAAAAACTCAATTGTAGGGATGCTCCTATAAATCCCTTATATTTTGATGTTATCGTAGATGATGGTAGAGTAAAAAGGTATGAAAAAAAAATCGAAAAAAAAAGAGAAAAAGTTGATAAAAAAAATGAAAAAAAATGAGAAAAACATACGGGCTACCATCCTACATCTATCATTTATGTTTATGTTTTCAAGTTTATGTTTGTATTTTGTTTCAAGTTATCTAGTGTTAGTGAGTCGAGTCTAGGCTTAGCAACGCCACGCTTTACATGCTTGTAACATAAGATTTTTGACTTGCCACCACTAAATATCCACTATCTAACAAAACCCTTTACTTCCCTACCCTAAGCCTAATGTTACAACCCTTTGTAAAGACCTCTTAGATAGTTATTCCTAGGTGCTTACGCCAAAGCAGTGGAGGTTTGATCTATTCTCAATCCTATGGTAATCTATGTACTATGCCACGTAATGATTGTTTATCTTCCATTTCCATTCATATTATATTTCATATAAACCTGAGAGATGAGAGAATCCAAACACCAATTGTGAGGTGCTAGTATATAATTTATGTGCTTGTTATGACTATTGTGGCGCTTGTACTTGTTGTAGACTATCTTAAACCAATGCTTCATGCCCCCTAACTTATAAATTGATTGGCCAAAAGCACATTTTCTTGAGGACAAGCAAATTCCAAGTGTAGGAATATTTGATAAGGATTTAAAACATAAGTTTTTAGGGGGTCATTTAATCCCTAAATCGACACATTTTATATCCATTACTACTCAAAATCGTTCCTTTTCACATTTTAGGTCTTTAGGAAGCAAAATGCTGGAATGAAGCACATTTGGACGAAAAGGAGCGAAAACATGAAGAAAATGGCAAAGTCAAGATCAAAGGCACTCCAGTAAAACTTACGGCGTCCCAAACAAAGGGCGACGTCGTCCCTCTATAGAAGACTTGATCAAAAGTGCACGCGACGGCTCAGCAGAATTTCTGGTCCTATAGCCTGATGGCGTCACGCCTAAACTCTGTAAGGCGTCACTCACAATTTTATACCAGAAGCCCAAGAACCATGATTCGGACAACATCCTGCATGAAGACTGACGGCGTCACGCATCTCAACTGACGTCGTCCCAACGATGACTTGGCCGAAATGAAACCCTAATGACGGCGACCTGACGGCGTCACTAATAAAAGGTGACGCCGTCGCGATTGTAAATCTATATATAGAATTCTAATTTTCTATATTTGGGGAGGTAGAACTTTGGAGAGCAAACCCTAATACAGTTGTAGTCCGACTTGGACAGTAGTCTAGGGTCCCATACCTTATTTTACATCACAAGATAAGTTTGTTTATCCAATTTATCATTATGTCTACCTCATGTTCAATTGTATGTGTGTATGCTTGCTTGTTTAACATGTCTAGCTAAATTATTCTTGTGTTCGCTTAGATATATGAAACCTAGCTATTAATTATTGTTAGGTTGTCTCTTGTCTTAATTGGTCGACGCTAGATTAAGGAAAACTGGCTTCTTCTTTCATTGTTGCGAGCTTGAACGTCCTAAATAGCAAAAAAGCCTTTGAGTGCACTTAGGCCATTCGTTGTGTTTATTGCTTGAATTGTAGCTTTAGGATAGTAGTCTATTCGAGGGAGATGCCATAGCACTTTCCGATCCCGGGTATTCTAGAGGAGAGTTGCAATTCATAGAACTAGGGAATTAGGCACCACCCTACGACCAAACGGAATACAACGCACCAATTAAGATAAAGGAAGTGACAATTCAACCGACCAATAAAAGATAACTAGGGAGTAATAGCATCTAAGTGAACACATCTTTAATCATCATACGAGCACACCTCAATTAGCATAATCTATCCACTAGTAAATTAGATAATTAGATAAGTAGTTAAAGTAGTAAAAACCGGTAGAAGTACCACCCCCAATCTTATACCCCAGGATATTTACCCTTGCTTTCTAAAAAACCATAAAAAGCCAAAAAAAAAAAAAAAAGAATCTTCCTTAACCCCACCTTCTCGTCATATATCTCTTTCTAGCATTCCTATTCCTATAGAGAACGAAATCAATCCCCTGGGCTTATCACATACTATAACACCCCCAAATCTCGGTACAACGAAAGACTTAAACAAGCTTCCGGGGCATTACTGGATTGGTAAATCACACAAGTATAGCAAAACATGATAATCATAAATAGTTCTCAACCAATCCCATAATTAGTTATCCGAATACAATCATCCCAAAATAGTCAAATATAAGGCCCAACATAGATTATAAAATAGGTCCGCATAATATTATCAGAGTTACATAATGATCCTTCAACCATTCTTCTCTGCCAAGCCTCCATAGAACAATCATTCCAAACATCAATTCAATTACCTGAGAAAATCATGCTAAAAGGTCAGCTAATGTTGGTGAGTTCATAGGTTTAAGTATAAATTCAATAGTGGACCTGTAAGAGTTTATTTGCTATACAAGACTAAGATAGATACATAATAAACATACCAATCACATACCAACAACACAAACGAGATCTCAATAGGGCCCCAAGCGACTCTAGCCAGCATAGTCGTAGCAAGGCCTAGAACAAATGCTACCCTAGACTATGTCGGAGTAGATATTTATTCTTAGTTAGGCAACATAGTTATAGCAAATGATTGCTACCCTAGACTACAACAACATCTACCACATATCTATCTAAACTAGTCAACACATAAGCAAATCAAAAGAGTTTAAGAATGTCCAATAGAGTAGCATGATTTCTCACCCCAATTTAGTTAAAAACAGATATAAACGTGGGGCTATGAAACTCACCTCAAACAAGTAAAGCACAAACAATCACTAGCAACGCAGATAACAACTAACTCGGCTCAGCAACTACTGACTCAGCACAACCTATTAATATAAACCAATTCTTAATATATATTCCCAACTTCAATATTATCTACCCCGAATGTATACCAATTCTTATCTCCAAAAATGTCTCGTTTCACTATTTAGTTACAAGCGTTTGGTATCATCGTGTGTGTGGTATCGACCCAAGAAGATCAAATGCAACGGCTTTTGTATTTTAACATGTTTACAATGCTACACATTTAAAGAAATAAGATGCTATTTAAACAGAAAAACTGTATCACATAACTTTACTAAAAAAAATGATCCCAAGAAACGATTTACATTTTGCCATGATAAGAAGCAATTTAAACCTATTCCTGATGTTTAACAGTCAATACTGTTACTAACTCATGTCAATCGTCTTACAAACTCATGTGAACATCTCAAATTCAGGAATCAAAGCAACCATAGCTGTTATTTAACATATTTACTCTCATATGCAAATCTTCCAGAAGAGGATCAACATCTGATAACCTGAGATGCTGCTTTGGTGCTAATGGAACCTCTTTCGCAAAGTAGAGTGTCACCAGTGTGCAGAAAGTTAAAAAAAATCTGTAAAAACACCAACAAAAATGCCAACGAAGGAGTAGAAAGGAAGATACAAAGGAATAGAAAGGAAGATACCAAAGAGTGGTGTGTAACAATATTACCACATTGTGTTTCTAAGCACTCAATGACAACAGACGTAGGAAACTCCACCAATTGATATTTACTTAACAGAAAAACCAACCCCATAATTATTAACATAGCAGCAAGCACACACACAAAAATCCGAGATGCTAATGACCTTGCTATAAAAACCGTATAAACTTTCAGAAGCTATTTAGCAAGTGATTTCAAATGTAACCTTAAAGATCATTGAAAAATTGAATAGGGAGGTGGTTTCTGACTTAAAGCGTATCAACTATCATATATATATATTATGTACGACATTATTGAAACTCACCACTACTGCAATTAAAAAGGCTGCCTTTAAATTTCCACATGCCTCGAACAATGTTGTGACCTCACAAATTCTTTAATTTTTTGCTTCATATAGCCGGCTTGAATATAAGGGAATGGGTCAGATGCTACTTATTGCTTTATGCTCATCAATCAATATGGTTGCATTTTGTATAAATTAGGCAATAACTCAATTACTTTTCTTATCGTTCTTAAAGCAATGCAAATAATATAGAAGATCAAACTTATGTATTCTTGAAGAGGAATAACCCAAGACTTGGAAAATGTTCAAAACCACATGAACCCCCGATACCTCCAAAGAACCATTTAAAGACACTCCACGCAAAGCTTATGCTCAGATACTTGCCAAGATAGCTTACCTGTTTCGTGTACAAAAAGATTTAATTGCATTGTCAAATAGTTCACTGAACTCTATTAACACAGTATCAACATTCTAATAAATCTAACTGGTAATAAGAAGATGATTTCACTACTATCAAACTTACCTTGCAAGTTCAGCACCAGTAGTAGTGTGGAAACTATTGATTAACCGGTGGCTGTCCCACTTGGGAATGTAAGCTTATAATCAATCACCATAACCTGAAATCACACAAAAAACGAACCAGTTATAAAAAATTACAAACTCGTATGCATCTATGTTAGTATAGCTAAGATGGTAAAGTGGTACGTTTATACTTTGCTCTCACGTTGATATATTGTCTCAAAAAGAACTCTACCAGAATATTATAAGAGTTAGTATAGCTAAGATGGTAAAGTAGTACGTTATACTTTGGTCACACGTTGATATATTGTCTCAAAAAGAACTCTACCGGAATATTATAAGAGTAACACTAACCTGACCCACACCAAAGAATTACCCATTTAACCTGACCCGTTTTGACCGTTACCCAACCCGCCCCTTTTGCCACACCTCTATAAGTCATAATTTCTACGAAAAAGAAATATAATTGCATAGTATCAATTATTAACCGCTAATTACAGAATTCACACGTAAAAATTGGTTAACACTAAACTTAGTTAAAATATAAGAATATAGTTTGCACGTACCGTTTAAGGAGAGCGGAAAATTTTAATTAAATGCCTTGATTCAAGTTCCCACTATATTGGTTTCAGTAGTTTCAATAACTCATTGCCTTAATTTAAGTAAACTAAATAAGTTAAACCAAACACCCCCTTAATTCTACATACACATGCGTACAAATTTCGACAGCCACATAATAAAAATGATTGTATCAATGAAAAAAGTATATAAAAGCCAAAAAATGGTCAAAGTTAGCTCCATTTCGGGTTACTACTTTTACTTATGGATCAATGCGGTATGATATTTATATATAAAGTAACCATCAAGGGCCTAAGAATATAAAAAGATATCAGCTACTAACCTTGACGACTTTGCATCTTGTTGTTGACGCTGCAGACCTTTTCCGCTCCACAGCAGCCTTGATGTTGATGCCGTCATTGCTGGAGCGTGAAAAAGTGTTGCCATGTTATCAATTGAAAACTTAAGTTATAGTTCGAGAAGAAAGAGAATGATAAACTGAAGACGTACTAAAAGTTCAAAATTACTTTTTGTTTGGCATCTCTTGTTTTCCTCTCAATTAGACGAGTCCGGGATTATCTATATATCTTTTCAGTTTTCCAGGAACAATAGTGAACACAAGTTTTTGTTTAATACATTAGCATGACCCTTTAGCGCCTTTTGACCTGTTAACCAAAAAAACATCTCCCACGGCTGCAATCTCATCATGCTCACTTCTCGCCACAACTTTAAACCCATTCAACATCTAAACTCGCTCATCACAATGACTCGTCCGCTTTTCTGAAAAGAATTCAAGAAATCATAATAATATAGGATTAATACCAACATGAATGCCATAAATGTCAGTATTATGTTTTTTTAGCCTCATATTTTCTCATTGTAAGTGAGATTTCAATATTAGTACATAGTTTGAAAGCAAACAAAACAAACTAAAAATTTCTGTATTACCTGAAATAGTAGAATAAAAACATTGTACGACCTATTCGAATAAAGGCTGAACTCCTGCAAATTTGTTAGATAATTACAAAGATTTATGTAATCTGATGAACAAATTAAGTGCTTGCAGATGAAACCCAAACCCATTTTAACCGGGCTAATAATAAAAAAAAGTACTATACTTGCCACCCTTTCTTCTTTAGGGTAACGAACAAAAATATTTGCTTCTGCGGGTATTATACTTTCAAATTCATCCTCTTTAGGGTATTTTGCAAAAAAGTCGGACATTTTTGCCCCTCTTACCCACAAGAGCAAATGATAGCAAGTAAAATACTTTTTTTTATCATTTGCCATAGTTTTTATTATGTTAAATTTTTTATATGTATTAAGATAATTTATTTAATGATTTATAATTGTGTTAAATCTATGATAAAAATGTTTTGTTTTAAGTTTACACTATTTACTTATTAATCGTATTTGTAATAATTTAATATATACTTAAAAAAGGGAAAATTAAAATCATTCGGACAATTATAAAAAACAAACAACACTTTTTCATTCAGATTCGGACATTATAGCTACCTCTTAATAGTAAGATGTGGTTGTCAGATTCAGATGCAGTAGTAAAATTCAGATGTGTAACATCTTAATCAAACAAACACACCCTTAATCTAGTCATAGTATACTCTCTAGTCTATGCTTCAACAAGTGACGAACAGAAATTTATATGCAAGTACTTCAGGTTGTGATATAATTCCTCCTAATTTAGCGGAAGCGTTAAACCTAATTCGGTTTAATGCTTGAAGCGTTAAACAACTTGAAGTGAATTAGGGCAAATGATAAAACAAAACATTTTTATCATAGATTTAACACAATTATAAATCATTAAATAAATTATCTTAATACATATCCAAAATTTAACATAATAAAAACTAGGGCAAATGATTAAAATATATATATATATATATATATATATATATATATATATATATATATATATATATATATATATATATATATATATATATATATATATATTATACTTGCCATCATTTGCTCTTGTAAGAGGGGCAAAAATGTCCGACTTTTTTGCAAAATACCCTAAAGAGGATGAATTTGAAAGTATAATACCCGCAGAAGCAAAAAAATTTGTTCGCTACCCTGAAGAAGAAAGGGTGGCAAGTATAGTACTTTTTTTTATTATTAACCAGTCTAACCCTCCCATCTTGCCAACTCTAGGTTAGAATTTTAAGCATCTGAATCAACAAAAACTGCAATAGACTAACCATTACTGCGATCAACACCATCCCAATGCCTCCCTGGTATGAAATTGTAACGGTTTGGTGCAGCGTCAAACCCCTCTTTAACCAGTTGTGCTTAGGGACTTCTTGAGGAACTATAAAACCAGATTCTTTCATCTTCTTGTTATCTCTGATTCCCCACGTCATGACTTGAGTCCATGATCATATAACCTTCTAGTATCCTCCGTATTACCTTGAATTACATTATCAATAAAATAGAGTCAAATTTGGAAAAGTACACAAAAAATTTAAACCAGTATATGATTAGAAAATAGGTGGAAAAAAGTCCACAATTCCAAACACAGAAGTACCTGTGACATGCGTGGACACAACCGTGGATATATTTTTATGCATAATGAAGCAGCTAGCAATATGCAATAAACCTCTTCTTCTAAGAAAGAGTTCCCTAGTAATGGGTCAATTAACTCATTAATGGTGTCTTCTTCCAGCAATAGACGTACCTATAACAGATTATAGAGACAAAACGTGATTTCATTTTTCTAACAACAGTCGAATTAATAGACCTCCAGGATTTTAACTGGCATTATATCTAAGTTCCAGAAGACATACCAAAAGATATGTAAGTGACTTAAACGCAACTAAAAGTTTTGATATAGTTTGGTGCTGCAAATATTAAATATCTAAAAGTTTCATTTTTTCCTCTTGACTTTTGGCATAGTAGATGGTGGTAGCCCAAATGTCACTGCTTCAGAGGATCAAGAGACTGGCAAAGCATGAATGCTACTCCTACATATTACGAAATTGATGACATCAGCAACAAAAACATAAAAAGCATCCAGAAAACAACATTGTGATAATATTTAGTTAAGTGTTAGAAGATTCACCACCAACGATGAGGACAACTATAGTTGTCCAGAAGCTTCCATACAACCACAAGAATACAATTCCAGAAACAGCAAGCAACAAAAGACTAATGGTGAACCCAACAAAACGTGCTACCAGGCGGACTATGGCCTGAAAAAACTATGAAATTCAATTATCACAAGAACCAGAATAACTTCTTAAATATTTACATGCAAAAGGTAAAAACTTGCATTTAGAATAAGAACCGAGTTAGTTTATAAAGACATAGGCATATAGCTTTTCAAGGACATAATTAACAATTCTTGATCTACAACAATTTGTTGCATTTAACTATGTCAAGCTTTGTGAGTTCGTGCCTATTTCATGCCATTAGGTGCCGAACATTTATTGTATAAAGTTCTTTTTTATGGAGATGTGGAAGTGTGAGCATATTGTGGTATGTTTACATTTAGATGAAAGTACACATATTTGTAATATCTTAGATGTTCATACTTCATATAGCTGTCATGTATAAATCTTATAGCATTAAGTAATCCCTAGTCATCATGGTGCACCTCTGGGTTAGTGAAATTTGCTCAACTTAATGTACTACAACCCATCACAGCAACAAGAATAGTAAAGTGCACCTCGCTCTGTTTAAAGCTATTTATATCAAACTGACCAAATTAAACTAATAGCTTACAGTGCAAACTTGAAAAAAATAATATATACATTTTAACATATCCGATAATTCTAAACAAACTATATTAATAAATCAATAATAATAGAAGGAAGATATGGTTGCAAATAATAAGCTGTAAAATAAACAAAAAAACAAGCAGGCTTACCCCAACAATGATGAACTTTAGCATTCCCATCATTGCAACCACTATAAAGATGTTGCACCAAATAACTGTAAAGAACTATGTTGTCCCCATGCGTACAACAGAGTATATACCTCTAAGGGTGCAGTCCAACCAAACCATGAAAAGGACAAGCAATATGTTGGTCAAATGTGTAAGCCACCTCAAGAAAATAGGGTAAGAATGATTGATTTTCATTCTAACATAATCTCGAGCGATTAATGTCTTGGTTAATAACATATCAAACAATGGCTTGTGTCTTTCCAAGCATTCAATTGAGGCCCGCGAGACAAATGACACAAATTTCTTCAAGTACTGAACACCCAAAGTTTCTGGAAGCTCTACACTTTCACGTAGACCATCCGCATCATATTCATTCATAGAGTGGCCAGAACTACGTTTTCGATTCTTAAATTGAGGAATACCATTAGTTGATGCCCATTTCTCTTCTTCCAAACAAGAACTTCCAGTTGTTGACATGTTCGCACTGCAATCTTCAGGAGTACTGTCCCGGGGTTCTGAGTGCTCTGCGGCGGATGTGCTTGATGTACCTTGAATCTCTACTTTATTATGCTTTCCAGATTTATTTTTTCTTTTCTCCTCATCGTTAACATGATCATGTTTTTTAAGGACCTCTGTCACGGATATACTTGGTTGGGTATCACTTGGATGTTCTTCCTTTACAACCTTGGTGTTGCCTACACTTCCCTTTCCCTTTTTGTTTGGTGTTTAACACCCTGATTGGAGACCTCCTTTTTTATGGTTTGATGTGCTCCCATCTAACCCATTCTTATGTTGGTTTCCTTTCTGAGCCATGGTGTTTTTGAAACAATATGATAGTTTCTCAACAAGATTGAGTAAATCGATGTCTAACTGATTTCTATCATCTGAGTCTTGCAAAATCAGATTTCACATAAACATCCAGACTTGTAAATAAAAATTGTGGTATATCAGTCCACATATGTAGGCATGAGATATACACAGTGGGATCGGTCTATTGGTCAATATTAAAGGCAGTAAGTAGGCACGATATTAGTAGGTTGTCAGTCATGGTCATATTCGCTCTCTACCAATCACCCATTGTAAAGTTGCTGCCCCACTGCCCTTGCTCATCTAAAATACGATGCACACAACAATTAAAAGTTCCTGACCACTTGTGCACATATAGACTACATAAAGAGTTAACGTTATGCTTTCACAGCAGCATGACTCATAATATATACCTACCGTTACACCTCTTAAACGGCTTTATCTTTGGGGAGCTCGGTAAAGTCGAGTACATTCTACTAATTCTGTAGGAAAAAAACAAAAAGAACATCAGTGAAATGACACTGCCCATATTAACGTAAAATAGAAAAGCAAAAAAAGGCTATCACTGTTGCAGCAACTTCATAGTAATCGAAAATTAAAAATAATAACCGCAACAGAATAGTGAAACTATATAAAAAATAAATGACTGAACAACCTTGGGCTATTTGACATGAGCGAGTACTATGTTGTTGTAAAATGGTATAGCTTTTTCCAACATGTGAAGTTACACCTAAAATAGTTGTAACAATCAGTAAGTTTTCCTAAGAAAACCTAAAAGGCTGACGCCATTAAAATGAGAATAACAGATAGCTAGTGCAATAGCAAAAGTATTTTAAAAATAAGTGATCGAATAACCTTGGATTGTTTGACGTAGCCGACTATCGTGTTGTTGTAAACTGCTACAGCTGGGTCTCACATGCGAGATTGTACCTAAAATTGTTATAATCTACAGGCTATAATTACCACATTCTATGCACGAAAAACACAAGACATATATTATGTTTTGTTCTCGATAAATAACATTATCATCAAACCTTGACATAATTGTAAATAAATAATACATGCGGCAAAAACCTTCCACCATATACAGTCGGTTGCAAGTTCCTCGCCTCCCATCTGTCCTTGCGGGCCAGCCTCATACAAACTATAAAGGAGCTTAAAAAAATCAAACGAAGAAAGCTTTGTACCCGGTTTCATAACAACTAAATTAAATCAACTTTTCATTATAAGACTAAAATTAATCTAGCAAGAATCATTAAAGTTTCATCACAAACTATGATTAACAAAGATTGTTAATAACAAATAAAGATACGATGTTTGCATATACTAATTGAAGGTCACGAGGTTTACCCTGATCATTATAAATCATTGAAAGTAAAAGCAACATGTATAAATCGAACTGCTGTGCACATACCTATAAAACAGTGCCGTGTGATTTGTGGATCATCCTGAGCAAAAGTTATCGATTTAGGATTGGGGTAGGTTTTTTTAGGATGGTTTTGGGATAATATTCTGTGTTAAAATACGAAGATAAATATGAGACAGATTTGAATACAGAATCATAATCATAATCATACTGCAATACGTATTCAAATAATCAAATCCACTTTAGCTTTCAATATAATCTCTAAAAATACTTTATTTAATTACATACGTTTATAAATTATAAGTTGGAGAATAAATACCAAATAATGTGTTGGTGTCGTGGTAAAGATGTATGTCTAAGCATATTTACAACCCATGTTCGAATCTAGCTTCATGCATGAATTTTTTGGGAAAAAAAAAACGAAATTTTAATAAATGAAAAAAAAATTGCTTAGGTAATAAATGAAAAACAAATTGGGTGGCAGGTGGCATGATATGCCTAGGTGGATTAATAGGTGGCATGGAATAAATGATGACATGGATTTATGACGTGGCATTATGGGATGCCACGTGGAATAATATGTGGCATGCCTCCTCTTATATATAATGTGTATATATATATATATATATATATATATAGAGAGAGAGAGAGAGAGAGGGTTCTAGAGAAAACTCTAATTAGAGAGAAAAGTGAGAAAAAAAATTACAGGGTAGATTTTCAAAACATGTCAAACTTCAGGGGTATAGAATGAAAATAATAAAAAAAAGAAGGGGAGAACTAGCATACACTCATTCCCACTCTTGACATATCACATAAACACACTGCTAACACACCCACCACACCAACCACCACCACACCGACCAAAACGTCACACCTCCGACCACCACCACACCGCCATCGTTCCGGTCACCACACCAGTAGCACCGTCACAGTCACCGACGATAGCGGCTTCGTTTCATGAAGATAAGTTCATCTTTCAGGTATACAAAACCCTAACTAACTAATTGTACAATTAATCATGTATTTTGAAGCGTTAATCATACAACTATGAAGAGAAAGTTAATTTTAAATTAAAAGTAAACTAATTTTGCTGATTAATCAAATTTAATCAATGATTTGATTATGATCTGAATTTTTGTTTAAAGTTTATCATCATATAAACATGTTTTTTTATCTAATATGGAACAAATTTGGCAGAAAAAATGTATAAAAACGTGTTTATTGAAAGTGCACACCATATGTTTGATGAAATGTCTCAATGAGATTTTATAAGTGTAATGCATTAATTTGCAGCATGTATGTTTATTAGTGCATCAAAGTTTGATGAAAATAACTTTTTTTTTGTTAGATAATAGCATACTGAAATTATTTAAGGTGCATAAGGGTATCATGAAAAAGAGCATATGTTTTAAGACAATAGTAGAGCATCAGTTGTTTGTTTGTTTAAGGCATCTGTTTTAATACTGTATTAGAGCATCAGTTTGTTTGTTTATTTAAGACATCTGTTTTAATATTGCATTAGGGCAACAATTTGTATGTTGAGTGCGTATGTATTAAGAATGTATTAGGGCATAAATTTTATGATTCTATTAGGGCATCGAGGTATCATAAAAGCTGATAAAAAATAATAAGTTTGTTAGATAAAATCATTTGGAAATCATTTATGCTATGTGTTTGTTTGTTCATTTGTATGTCATAAATGTTATGGTGTGTGATATATTAGTGCATCATTTATTGTTATTAGCGCATCGTGTGATATATTAAGACATCCTATTGAGTATGATTAGGCAATATGATAAATACGTCGAACGCTCAAATCTGTTTGATTATATGTGAGAGAGTTCAAACTTAACTTACTTGTAATGTTTTGCCCGTGAAGAGTACAAAAGCTCTTCAAGTGTCGGAGGGCCAATACACTCGATGGTGGTAAGTAAGAAATCAAGCCATAATATATTTGTGAAATTTATATTCTTATCAGTTTTTTTCCATATTAACTAACTTGCATATGTATTAGTGTTAGTAAAATTGTGTATATCTTAGTGCATTTGCATTAAAAAAGAAACATATTTGTATAGATTATAAGGATTATTAAACTCATTTGATATTTTTTTATATGTTTGGCAACATACTAATATTGCATAAGGATTATTCAAACTCATCTGATATTTTTGTATGTTTAGCAATATTGAATTCATTTAATATACATTGGGGGTGTTGGAAAAATATACCAATTTGTGTATATTTAGTGTATTTGTATTTTAAAAAACAATGCATGTTTATGTAATATTGCATAAGAATTATTCAGTGATGCAGTAAACACTGGGGGTGTTTGGCTATATAATATTTCTATACATTTTAGTACATCTTTATTAGAAAAATAATGCATCTATATGGAATATTAAGCAGTGTTTGGCAATATACTATTTTTTATACATTTTAGGGCATATGTATTAAAAAAAATAAGGTATCTATATTGAATGTTACATAATGATTGTTTAACTCATAATCATTGTTCAACTAATTCAGGTTCTATTTTAGCAATACACATTTGACATGTCCCATCTGCAACTTTCTAGAATGGATGACTTTAGTGACGAAGATGATTTTGTCAGACGAGAAGATGCAATTAGTTCTTGGTTGAACGTTGATGATGATTTGTTACAAGATGATGACTTTATAGGCATCGAAAGGTAGAAGATTTGAGAGGCTTCTCTGAATGTTTCAGATTTTGTAAGAATTTGAAGATAGGCATTGCTTAGCTTGGAAAAATCTTATTAGCCAGTTTTTGTTTAGCTTACTATATCTTAGGAGACGTTGTATTCTGATTGTAGCATCACTCATAAATGTAAAATGCATCTCTTGTACACACAAGTTAAGTTTATAATAAGATCAATTCGTTCATAACATGACTAGTTCTTTGTATGTTTATTGCTACATTTTTATTCAACTATATCTATAGGTTTATATTTTTTACTCCCAAACGCACAACAAATGTTTTTTTTTCCATTTTTTTAATATACAGCTTTAGCCCTTCATCGCGATTACATTCAATAAATGAATTTGATTATCATTTATATTAATGAATGTGTTCATTCTCATCTATAACTTTAGTGCGCCTATTTGAGGCACTTTAATGCATCTGTTTAAGGAACTTTAGTGCATCTGTTTGATGTACTTAGTGCATCCGTTTGTATCATAAAAGCAAAACAAGTTCAATACTTTTAGGTTCATGAAATTGATGAAAAGAAGGCTCCAAACAAGGATAAGACAAACACGGTTAACGACCAAACAAATATTCAAGTTGATGAGCCTTCAAAGAAAGATTCTACTGAGATAACCCCTGTTACATCATCCACTGATAACAACATTCCAAAGAAATGAATGTGATAAATAGACATATTTATATTAAAACCACAAATATAGAATATGGAACTTTATTATAATGAAATCTTGAAACAGAAGTCAATTATATACAAGATCTATACAAATTGTATATCTTATTTACTACAGGGAGATTACAACCGAAGATGTAAATGATATTATCTACTTTTCATGTTACACTTATTCAATTCCTGCGCGATAGTTTCATAAGTAGGATAACTTTTATGTATGAACGTTCCATGTTGTTCTGTATTTGGTTATGCACTTTAGCATCCACTCCAGAAACTGTCAAACATACAAGTACAAGATCAATAAACCATATGCGTGTGTAGAAAACATCCGTAAAATACGACAATTACACACATAAGAGAAACATGATAAAATATGATGCAACTTTACTGCATCTGTTTGATGAACCTTAGTGCATCTATTTGAGTCACTTTAGTGCATCCATTTGGTCAATTTACTGAATGTCATGCATAAAGCAAAAGAATTACTACCTAATTATCACAGTTTACAAAAGCTATCACTATTAATTAAGATTTACCTTGATAGGAAACTTTTTCAACCGTGGCACAAGTAATTGTAATGTACCTGTTGCATGATTTCATCCACCTCGAAAGCTGGGGTTTTCAAGAACTCTGTGTCTCCAACCACTGCTAGTCTATGCTCACCCGGTGATCGATCTGAAGCGCATGTATGATCCTCGTTACCTGCATGGGCCCATAGTGTAAGTACGCTTCTTTCATCTTCATATACTACAAGTAAAGGTGACATATAGAGGTTCATGCATATTTGGTTAACGATTGAAAATAGATTTGGAATACTTTCGCACATTAAATATACACTTTTTGGCGACTTTTGACCCATTTGACCCATTTATTTTTTAATGATTTTGTTTTTCATTCTCTTTTACATAAATTGATCCATATATTTTTTTAGATCAATTCACATTGGATATATCATATAGAATCTTTCATTCTTAATATATAAGTATAAAAAACCTTAATTAACCAGATATCTTCAACACTATTTTCTTGTAGGCGGCACTAATCATCATAAACTGACTTAACTATCAATACTTTGTTCTGCCAGACTTAACCATATTAGTACTGATAGACTTAATCACTAACAAACTTAATTCTGTCTTACCAGACTTAACTATTGCACTAACAGAATTAATACTAAACACACTTAAACAAGACTTAAATCTGTTTTACAAATTATAATTCCCTACAAAATCTAAGGATCGAAATGGCCTTTTCCATGTAGCGGCTTTCTTTTCGACACATCCCAAACCAATTGGTTTTAGGTGACCGGGCTTTTGACACCTCACGGAGAATAGTACCGGAATCAGCGGGAATTCGATCTCAAAGATTTACGGGGCTTTTGACACCTCACGGAGAATAGTACCGGAATCAGCGGGAATTGTGATTTTTTGGGGTGGGAAACTGTTCTTTGTAAATCTTAGACCACTCTTTGAAGATGGTTTATAAAATTGTTTAAAACGAGAATCATTAACATATACTATTTTCTTTATTACTATCTTTGTTATATATATGTTGTGACCGATGTGATATATAGTCTATGTAAGAATATTATTTATTGTTAGCTCTGACGATCAAAAGTTATGTTACCCTATCGAAAGCTCCTGGCTGGATCTTGAGTGTGGTTATTGGTTTGATTCGGTTCATATAAAGAATGTGAATCTCATCAACAGCTTCCATTATAATTAAATTTACTTTAGCCAACAATTATTTTACAGCAAACAAATATTCATCTATCGAGACTTGTACAAGTTGTTCACAGAAACATTCGTGCTTGAAGTGTACTCTACAAAAGGTGGTTGCCTACACATTATGTAAAGTTCTTGAATTACCTTACAAATGGCTAGAATCATTCGTGCTAGAAGTGTACTCTACAAAAAATGGTTGTTCTTCAATTTTAGTTGTGGGCATGAAAAAAGCAGGTTCCGAAGGGACCGCCAGCGTTATAGTAGCACTACTAAGCATGAGAACAACTGAAGCCATAGTTGGCCTATCATTAAGGTCTTCTTGTACACATAATAGACCAATGTGTATGCATCTCATCATATCATGTATAAATGTAGAAGACAATGTCGGATCGATTAAAGTTGATGCAGTTCCATCTCTCCAACTTTTCCATGCCTGAACAAAAACGAATTGCAACATGGAAAGTCAATGTAAAATAGAGAACTATTTGCTAAAAACAAAATATATATATATATAGAGTTAGGATCAAATAAGAAGAAAAATTAAAATGAGAAGGATAAGAAGAAACCACAACCACACATTTCAGATGCACCTAATAAAATAGATGCATCTCCCCATAAAAATCTCTCCCTTATTTGAAATGTGTGGCTATAAATACTTCTTATTCTTCTCATTTTAATTTTTCTTCTTACCGGATCCCTTCCCGAGTTAGGATCAAATAAGAAGATTACTTAAAATAAGAAGGAATAAGAAGAACTATAACCGCAAATCCGAGATACACCGACCTAAATTAGATGCATCCTTATAATCTTATATGCATTATAACACACCATAGTGTGTTTTTTAGCTTTTAATCAGATGCATATATGTATATTAGATGCATTTCATGATTTCTCTTATTTTTTGTTCCTCTGCACGTGCCAAAATCATGAAAATTAATTTGCACCATCTATACATCAAACTAACTTTTCGAAACTCAAGATGTTGCATCTATATGAATAGAAATGCATCTAATGCAAGTCGTTGCATCTCAAATGCATAGTTTTGGTCACTTCTCACCACTTCTTATTTTAATTTACTTCTCACCGATCTATATCTATATATATATATATATATATATATATATATATATATATATATATATATATATATATATATATATATATATATATATATATATAGAGAGAGAGAGAGAAAGAGAGAGAGTAATTTTATTTCACAACTTACATAGCTAAGAAGACCCTCCATCATCACCCCATTTTGGAAACTATGGTTCTTGTGACCCGTCACAATTTCGAGTAATAGTACACCAAAACTAAAGACGTCCGATATAACTGAAAATTGTCCAGTCATCACATACTCTGGTGCCATGTATCCACTAGCGCAAGAAGAACACTTGTTATTTATGTATTACTTTCTCTGAAAGGCAAACGTACACACGCTATTTATACAATCTCGCAAGACCATAATAGTCTTTGTCCCCGGCGGGACTTGAACCCTCAACCTCTTTGGTAGGGGACATAACAATCTCACAGATACCACAGGACACTGTAAGACACTCACAGATTGAGATTAACTCAACATGACGGTCAAATACAAGCATAAATAACTCTGTTATTAGTAGCAAGGTTGTAAATAGCACTAGATGCTAGTCGGGTGGTCGCCACCGCCTAGTTCCTAGACCGTCTAGGCGCGGCCTAGGCGGGTTGAACTTTTCTATATAAAAAATATATAATTATATGTATTTTGTATAAAATATGCATAATTTATATATTTTTTAAATAATTTTATTAATGTTTTTATTATTTTTAATTATATATTGTTTGTATATGTTTTAAAATTTATATTATATGTGATTTTGATTAAGTTTTGTCTATTTTTATTAAGGCCCGTTCATTTAGTTGTTGGGCCTATTGTATGTTCCCTTTAATGGGCCAATAAATCATATATTATTAGCGTAAGAGTTACACAACATTAAACACATATCCTCCACTTTACACTTCCATCTCCCCTTCACCTTCTTCAACCCTAGATCTGACGTTTGATCAGCGTTGACCGCAGTTGACCGGCGTTGACCGACCCGCCGCCCAGGCTGATTTGGCATATTTGTCCCGCCTAGGCAGTTTGTTGACCGCCTTTTGACCAAAACGCCTAATTTGGCCGATTTGCTGCAAATCGGAGTGGAAGAGGGCCGATTAGCGCCTAGGCGTCCGCCTAGGCCGCCTTTTACAACACTGGTTAGTAGCGAGACTTACTAGGTTCCGACAATTCGGCTAGTATTGACTTGGGTTTCTTCGGGTGTACACAACCTTGCCATACCAAAATCTGCAATTTTTGCATTCATTTGGGCATCCAACAAAACATTACTAGCTTTTAGATCTCGATGAATTATCATTATTCGAGAATCTTCATGTAGATACAATAGTCCCCTCGCAACACCCCCTATTATTTTGAATCTTCTTTCCCAATCAAGAGTTGCACGTTTTGCAGGATCTAATAAAGTATTTAATCAAGTAAGAATTAAGAATATTATCAATAGACTAAAAATGTACAATTCATAACTTCAAGAAGAGTCACCTTACCAAATATAAATTGATCCAAACTTGCATTTTGTACAAACTCATACATCAAAAGTCGTTCGGACCCTTCTATGCTAAACCCAAGGAGCCGAATTAAATTCCGGTGTTGCAGCCTTGCAAGTAACAAGACCTCGTTCTTGAATTCTAGTTCCCCTTGCCCCGAATCCCTTGACAGTCTCTTCACTGCTATTACTTGCCCGTTTTGTAACTTACCCTAAAACATATAGTAGGATTATCAATGGTGTTAAAATTCCTGAAACGGTTTTTTCACGTACAATTATTTTCTTGTTATGTAATGTCTACCTTATAAACCAAACCAAATCCACCTTGGCCAAGCTTATTGTTCTCTGAAACGTCATCAGTTGCTTCTCTAATGATTCCAAATTTATAATGCAAAGATTCGACCGTAATAATTTCCTCAGCATCTTCATCCTCGTAAACTAGAATATTCATCACAATACGAATTGTAATTTCAATCTAATCTTATCTTAATAAATTAAGCAACAAGAATGAAAAGAAGCAAAAAAAAAAAAAAAAACACACACACACACACATAGGTTCTCTTGCGGACGCCCTTGTCTCTTTCTTTGTCTTCTCATGAAGACGATAACAAAAGTCACTATGAATAATACATGACTAATGCTTGCAACAATGGCAATGACTATTGTCATTGTGTTACTACTTTTGCCTGAAAAATTCACAAAACGTTAGTGACATTATACAAATTCTTGTAGCATAATATCAAGAAGGCAAAGCAAGCTGGTCTGAAGGGTTTTTCGGCATATGTTGTGCAAGTTACTAATTAGTACGTAGTATTATTTAGGAAGACACTTTATTCACACACGTAAACCACCTACTATCTCATATAATAACTTATAGATATGTGAATCGAGACTTAAACCCATAACCTCATGTTTGATGGACTACTCACATACACTAGCGGCCAAAGGCCCTTTTGTGGATACTGGTAATAGCATATCCTAGCTTTGTCCCTGATGTCACGTGTCTAAATGATAGTAGCAAAAGTAGATACCTGGAGGCGGTGGTGGTGGTGGAGTTGACTGTGATGGTGGTGGTGGACATGACTGTGATGGTAGTGGCGATGGTGGTGCAATATCCACGGTAGCTCTAAAGAAGCGGTAATCTTCATATCTTATATTGCAACTAGGAAAATAAATTTGTGCTCCACGTTTACTATCACAACATGTTGGTATATACCGAATTGCACGATCCAAACAATGGTAACAGTCATCTTCAGATAAATCTGGTGTGCATTGCATGAGTGCATATATGGTGGTAAAATTAGGGCCACTTGTACTGTTTGCAGCATATTTACGTAGAGATCTACCTTTCGAAGCATCACTTCTAAGTTGATCCAGTAGCTGGTCAAGCGCTTGGTTAAACTGAGGCACACTCGTCGCATTACTACCGTTGGCTATGGCCCCACCAATCCTAGTGTCTAAAGTTCCCAAAAATGTCACATTGGAATACCTTAGCATGCAATCATCATACCAAGCTATTGCAGCCTTTTGATTAAGACATGCCTCCCTGACTCTTGTACTAGCTGTGTTTATGCACCTCCTACAACTGTCTGGCTGAACGTCACATCTACATAGTGCAATCGCGTTAACTTGATCAGGGGTTTGACCAGTAGACCGGTTATAGAAACCATACATGATGCTCGTATCAGAGGTAAGCGACGACAAAGCATCATCAAGATTTCTTTGGTACGTACCGTTTATAGTGAAATTTGCGTTATTATCACACCTAAGTCTATTTTGCGCCACCGAAATAGTAAATAGACTTATGATAGTAATTAGAAGGAAAATTAGATTCAGATTTTGGGTAACCATCAATATGATGTTGCATAAATGTGACTCTTTGGAAGTTGGATTGTTCAAATGAAATAAGAATGTTGTGAATTTCGTTTTTAGGAAATGATGGGTTCGTTATTAGTCTTGTTAGTTTTTAAACTACTTTTTGATTGACTAATGAGTAATGACTTTGTATAGGTCAATCGCCTACTTGGTCAAGCTTTCGAAAAGTTTCCAATATAAAATATTTGCATCTATATGATTGGTATTTTATTTTAAAGTGTGTTAACAATTATACTTTTACGGAGTAAAATGTACTATTTAATTTAATGAGTGTACAAATCACCTGTAAATCCAAGTTCGTATTTCTTTGTTGTTACTACTCTTTTATAGTACAGTAGTAGTATTTGTTTGAAATTCACGAGGGAAAATATAGGCCACAAGTCGGTAGACAAGAAGGACATGTGTGAGAAGGATAGGAAAGGGTAAGTAAAAAAAAAGTGACCGACAGGCTAGGATATCTTTGTACAATTTTCAAACGTATGGTCGGCCGCTACGATAATGACACGTATGTGGTAGGCGAATCATATTTGATTGACTAATGAGTAATGACTTTGTATAGGTCAATCGCCTACTTGGTCAAGCTTTCGAAAAGTTTCCAATATAAAATATTTGTATCTATATGATTGGTCAGAGACGGTCTTTATGGGCGAATAAAGTGTAACCAATTTTTTTAGCACGTTGTAAATTTGTAAAGAATAAAGATGTTGTTCTGATTCGTTTAAGTTTTAAACCGTAGCGATGAATATTCAATAAAACTACGCACAGCCTCGTATATAATCTTTTCTGCATGAATATAATCTTTTCTTTTCAACATTCTATTCATTTTCAACATTCTAGATAAAATGGAGTACATTCCCGTAGTCAACGGAGAAAATAGTCTACACGGCATGAATATAATCTTTTCTGCATGAATATAATCTTTTCTTTTAACACCAAATTATCGCGAAACTCATTAGACGCATTAATTTCAATTAAATCTCTAGCATAAATACTTTGTGCCCCGTGATTCCGAACACATTTTATTAGTATACGACTCAAGAAGCTTAAGAGTACCAATCTTAGAAGCAATCAAGCTCAACCCATCCAAAGAATAAGCAACCAATGGGACATCATGGAATTTCACCCAAACAGGAACACAAGACAAATCCTCTTTCAAAAGGTTTATCTCGGAAGAACACTTAATTGAGGAATATTGGAATACCATGAATCATTGATTCGCTCCCAAACGGTCAAGTTTTATCACACGAGCTGACCACTTGTGAATGGCCAACCGTAACAAACTTAAAACAGCTCAGGAACAATGCAATTAGGATCAGAGGAATATAGTGGATTCCTGGGTCGTTAAGTCCCACGGAGACTCAATGGTGTTTCAAAACTTTTCAGATGATAGAATGATCACTAAGGATAGTGATCAGTAAAGATTTTGATGGATTATTACACTACTGATTGATTGGAAAGGAATTGAATACAAAATTGTAAAACACAACAATCAGATTAACAAACGTAAATACGTACGTTTATTAAACTACGTAAACATACAAAATAAAAAGTGAGATCTAAGAAATAAAATACCTAAAAATATGAAAATGATATTTTTGAAATCCTAAAAATAAAAGAAAATTATTAGAAAAATAAAATTATTTTTATAACTATTTATCTAATTACTATTAATTAAAAACTATTTTTAACTATTTAATAATAACCTAAAATAAAAGAAAATATGAAATAAGGCTAGAAAAATAAAATTATGATTCAGAAAAATCTAAAATATTATAAAACTTATTTTAAAATTGAAAATATATTTTTTTACACTTTTTATCTATTTATTACTAATTAATTTTTATTTAAAATACACTTAAATACTAGAAAATATAAAATAAACCTGGAAAAATAAAATTTTAACTTAGAAAAATCTAAAATATGATCAAACTAATTTTAGAACTGAAAAGATATTTTTTTATGCTTTTTATTATTATTACTAATTATCTAATACTTTTAACTATTTAAAATTATAATAAATACTAAACAGATTAGGAAAATTATGAAACTTTTTCTAAAAATAACTTAAGGTGACAGAAAACTAAGAAAATATAAAAACTAGATTTGCTTAATAATAAGCTGAAAAGAAAAATCAAAAAGCTAATTAATATTAAATAAACGCTATCACTATATTAAAAATGATGTTTTTGTGATTTTCTTTTGAAAACTATTTAACTACTTAAAATATGAAACTTTAATGAAAACAAAAATTTTACAAACTAAAAATAAGCTGTTTACAAGCTTAAAAACCCAACAGTGAGCTTATGAGCTTATTTGATGTTTATAAGCTCGAACAAGCTCTACAGATGAAACCAAAGATAGATAAAGATGCAAATAAGCTAGATCAACTCAAATGAAGCTAGAAAACACAAAAATACATATTGAAAAGCTGCTAAAAAGCAAATAAGCACTTATGATATTATTGTTAAAAGACAGAAATGGGACAAGGTTTAAACTTATTGCAGCCCTAGTAAATAAGCTGCAAAGTACAAAATTAAGCTTGGGACCTCAAGATGGCTAGGTCAGCTTTCCAAAGAACCAAGTTACACAGGATTTGACCAACTAATAAGCTCTGTGTGAGCTTTTGATTGAGCTTGTACAACTGGTGCACAGGGCACTTTTTTGAAGAGGTGCTCAAAAGAAACTAGTAAATAAGCACTTAAACAAGCTATCTGAAAATTATAAAAAATACTAGTGTAAAGATGAGCAGTTGTATTTTGATATTCCAAAAGCTCAAAACATAAAACTCAAAGTTAAGCCCTATATAAAATATTCTATTTTATTCAAAAACGACCAAATGGAAAATTTGACTTTTTATAAAAACTAACTAAGTTGACTAAAATGAAATTTAAACTGATTCTATTAACTGATTATGTTGTTTTAAGTTATAATAAGACTATAATAAGCTAAATTACCAAGTTTTAAACAGCTATGATGAGTTTCACCTTTAAAATCTTAACAGTGATGAAATGGTGTGAGATTAAAAGGAATTTTGACTATTTAACAAATGACCACTGGTTTTCTTGTATGTTTGAGTTATTATGAACTTATTGTGACACAGAGCAACAACAAGCAACCACACAGATAACCTCTATTACAGTTAACACAGTGAAAACAAACACCCCTTAACTTAACTTTTTGTATTTTCAAAGAGTTTCAAGGATTAAAACAATGCACTTGATTCCAGACCTTATAATATCATTTATGAAGACTAAATAAGTACAAAACAACAACAATAACAACATAAAACTCTAGAATGACACTAATGCTATATTAACTGTGAAAATGAGATTTTTAGCAACTATGAATTTAAAAGAACAAACAACTGATTTTTATGTTTAATTACACTTAACTATAACTAATGAACATAAAGAAAACAAAGATTGAAACTTAAGAACACTTAAACAGTGAAATACAAAATTTAAGCAAAAAGCTTACAAGTGGTGTTGAACTGAGAACACAGAACCAAGATCAAAAGCCCACTCCTATAGGCTTACCACTAAGCCACTAACCCAGTGGCAATCCATATTCACCCTGCTCCAGCTTTGATCACCATTTCTTGTGATTTTTTATTTTTCACTAATTTATTTGATATTTTTGGTGATTTTTTTCTTTTTGATGCTAAACTGATTTTTATGGTTTCTAAAAGCTTAAATAAGCTTTCTGAGGAGCTTATATGGCTTATTCAGTCCTTAACAAAAGCTACAAACAACATTTGAACATTCATGAGAATTTTGAACATGGAAATTTTGCATAAACTGAAAAGATGAAACTTAAAACTGAAATTGATGTTAACAAAAGCTCAATTATACATTAAAGACTTGAAATACAGAGTTTGAAAGCTAAAACATACACTTGAATTTAAAAATTACTAAAAAACGACTAAGATAAACTAAAGTACACTAGATACCTTGCTACATTGCTTCTCTTCTCCTCTTTATAGACTTTTTGGACTTCTTGTCGACCTCTGATTGTATCCCACTTCATCTGAGCCATTGAATCTCTCAGAATCATCATAACCATCCATTTGGATTTTTGGCGCCAAAAAAAAATCTTAAGCAGGTTTGAGTTATTAATGGATTTTGGGAAGATGTGGAGGTGGAGGGGAACAAGGTAAGGTGGGGGTGAGGTGATACAAGTGGAGTGTTGAAAAAGATGGAAATACCAGCTCTGGTTTTTGGATTTCAGTGGTGTTGAGGAGGATGAACAGTGGATCTGGTATATTTGGCGCGTTGACCGAATTTGACCGTGGTATTAATAATAAACGGGGGTTCACAATTGGGTATGACTGGGTTCAAAATGTTTTGGACTGGGGTCAAGGGTCTAGAGGCTCAAGGGTCAAGGTCCAAGTGGTGGATTGGGCTAAGGTTTGGGTTGCTAGTTGGGCTCAGCTGGTTTGCATTTGGGTTTGATATTAGTACAAGGGTCCGGTTTGGATTTAGCTTAATAACACACAAGGACCAAAGTTGTAATTCCACTAAACTTGAGGACTGAACTTGCCCATTTTCCAAAGATATCAAAAGGACCAAACTTGCCAATTTTTAATAGTACAAGGATAACTTTTGCATAAAATTCCATTTTTAGATATCCAAGGACCAATTTTGACATTTTTCAAACTTGAAGGACCTTTTCTGCCATTTGACCAAAGAATCATTCAAGGACCATTTTTAACAACTTAGAATATTTCAGGGACCTTGAATGATAAAATTCCACATTTTTGAATTCCAGTGACTAGATTTGACAACTTTTGAAACTTGGGGGACTAAAACTGCCAATTTTGCAAACTTGATACATTTTTCATCAGATTTTGATATTTTTGCATTTAAAACACATAAAACACTGATTTGTGATATTTTCATCATTTTGATGCATTTCTGAGTGTTTTCAGATGATTTTGCAGTTTAGATGGTACAAAAATGATGAGTATTTAGACACTCATCAATCCCCCACACTAAGATATTGCTAGTCCCTAGCAATGTTTTGAAACTTTAATGGATTTTAAAGATCTCTTTACCAAAAGCCATCACTTCTGGAGTAGCCAATTGTTTGGTTCAAGTAAGAACCTTGGTACAATGATAACCAAATGATTTTGAGCAAATCATAAGCTAAAAACGGATTTGATTTGTCTTTACCAGAAGCCGTTTGCTTCTGACTAGCCAACCTTAGATAAATTATCGTATTACTCTTGGTGAGTCGATTACCAATTATGGATTTCACTCTGCCTTACCACAAGCCTAAACTTTGCGGGCTAGCCAACTCTTTACTAATTAAAGATATGCTGAGCTGAACACCATACAATTTTGGGCAAATTGCAAGCCTAAACGATTTGAGAAATCTTTACCAAGAGCCGTTTGCTCCTGGATTAGCCAATCCTTATGTGTTTACATGGCACTGATTACCATTTGCTGAAAAGTGAAAACACACTTACTCCAAAAAAAAATTTGGCCAAAAACGGGGGATTGGGTGGATATATATGATAAAATTCGTGAGAATTCCCCCCACACTTAGAAATGAATATTGCCCTCAATATTCAAAGTACCGGCGGTTATGCCGAAACATAGAACATAAAAGGGAAATACTACGGCCATTATTTTGTTTTTGTGATATATACACATTTTTTTTTAAAGAAGGGTTTATATACAACAGCGTGGGGCAACTCCCCCACACTAGGGTGATACTCATGGGTGAAAACCCATGTGGTGCTACTGTTTTTGATTACCGAGTCGCTAGCTTGACTCGATCCCCGCATTCATTGGTTCATGGGGAAAGTTTGTAGATCCGGGACAATCACGGGTGGAATGTCCTCTCCAAAATAATGCTTTAATCGATGACCATTCACTTTAAAATTTGGACCATCAGGCTGAGATAACTCAATGGTGCCATAAGGATAAACCTTAGCAATAGTAAATGGACCAGACCAACGGGACTTAAGCTTACCCGAGAAAATCTTCAATCTTGAATTGAAAAGAAGGATTCGATCACCGACGTTGAAAACGCGGTTCTTGATTTTAGAGTCATGAATCTTCTTTGTCTTTTGTTTGTAGATCAAAGAGTTCTCGTATGCTTGATCACGGAGTTCATTTAGTTCATTCATTTGAACTTTTCTGTGATCACCAGCTGTCTGAATATCGAAGTTTGCATGTTTCAAGGCCCAGTATGCTTTGTGCTCGAGCTCAATCAGAAGATGACATGCCTTTCCGTACACTAGCTTGTATGGAGTACACCCGATTGGTGTTTTATAAGTTGTACGGAAGGCCCATGAGGCGTCATCTAGTTTATCCGACCAGGATGCACGATTTTCGCCTACTGTCCTTTCAAGAATTCTTTTAATACCACGATTGGAAACTTCCACCTGCCCACTTGTTTGTGGGTGGTACGAAGAAGAGACGTTGGTTACACCATACTTTTGCATGACACGATCAAATTGATCATTGCAGAAATGTGTACCACGATCACTGATTATAGCTCGCGGAGTTCCAAACCTAGCAAAAAGATATTTTAAAAATTTCACAACTACTCGGGCATCATTGGTAGGTAAGGCTTTTGCTTCAACCCATTTTGACAAATAGTCAACAGCCATAAGTATGTATTTGTTACCTCGAGAAGATGGAAATGGCCCCATAAAATCAATACCCCATATGTCAAAGATCTCACAAACTTGAATGGCATTTTGTGGCATTTCATTTCTTTGAGAGATATTTCCGTGACGTTGACAAGCGTCCCAGTGATTTGACAAAATCGGGGCATCCTTATAAATCGTGGGCCAATAAAACCCGGAATCAAACACCTTTTGGCGGTGTAGTTTGGACTATGATGGCCCCCGGTGGGTCCAGCATGGCAAGCTTTGAGAATGTCAAGAGCTTCTTGTCCATAAACACACCGTCGGATGACTTTATCCGCACAGATTTTGAATAAGTAGGGTCGTCCCCAGAAGAATGTTTAACATCCTTGAAGAATTTGTTCTTCTGTTGGGTCGACATCCCTTTCACTATGAAGTTACCCGCATGGTAATTTGCGAAGTCAGCAAACCATGGGGTGGTAGAGTTTCCACTAAAAGAAACCGCATTGAGTGTCTCGAGAGGAAATGTTTCATTTATTTCCTTTTACTCGAAAACATCTTGTGAGGTTTTTCTAGACGGACAGATGATCAGCAGCCAGGTTCTCAGCTCCTTTTTTATCACGTATAATGATATCAAATTCCTGGAGAAGATAGAATCCACGGAGCAATCTCGGCTTGCATCTTGTTTTGCAAAGAGATATTTGAGAGCCGAGTGATCCGTATACAGCACACATTTGGTCAAGATTAAGTACGGCCGAAACTTCTCAAATGCATACACCACGGCTAATAACTCTTTTTCTGTGGTGGTGTAATGAGTTTGAGCTTCATTCATAGTTTTGCTTGCGTAGTGGATAGGCTGAAAATGCTTAGCTCTACGTTGCCCTAGGACTGCACCGATAGCAAAATCACTTGCATCGCACATTAGCTAAAAAGGCAAGTCCCATCGGAGCAACGAGAATGGGTGCTTCGTAGCTTTTTCTTTAATGTTTCAAAAGCTTTGATGCACTCAGTTGAGAAGATAAAAGGAGCATCTTTTCAAGGAGATGGTCATAGGCCGCCGATTTTAGAAAAATCTTGCATGAATCTGCGATAGAAACCGGCATGACCTAAAAAACTCCTAATACCTTTGACTGTAGTAGGATGAGGCCATTAGCAATAACATCTACTTTTGCTCTATCTACCTCAATCCCGTTTTTTGAAATCTTATGGCCAAGGACTATGCCTTCTTTGACCATAAAGTGGCTCTTCTCCCAATTTAGACAAAGATTGGTGTCTTCACACCGTTGAAGCATTTTTTCTAAATGGGAGAGACATGTTTGAAATGAGTCCCCAATGACTGAGAAGTCATCCATAAACACCTCCATTGTTTCCCCGATCATGTCGTGGAATATGGCCATCATCATCGTTGGAACGTGCCCAGGATTACATAAGCCAAAAGGCATACGTTTGTAGGCAAAAGTTCCGTATGGGCAAGTAAATGTGGTCTTCTCTCTGATCCTGTGATCAATGGGGATCTGGAAATAACCCGAGAAACCATCAAGGAAACAATAGTAATCGTTCCCTGCTAGTCTCTCAAGCATTTGGTCCATGAAGGGTAGAGGAAAATGGTCTTTTCGGGTGGCGTCATTCAACTGACGATAGTCAATGCAAAACGCCATCCCTAACCCCGAGTTGGAATTAACTCGTTATCTTCATTTGTGACAACCGTTATGCCACCCTTTTTAGGAACACAGTGAATTGGGCTAAACCAAGGACTATCTGAGATCGGGTAAATCAATCCTGCATCAAGAAGTTTGAGAACCTCTTGTTTGATAACATCATGGATCTTAGGATTCACCCTTCTCTGATGTTGAACTGCTGGTTTGAAGTCATCCTCCATCAAGATTTTGTGAGTACAAAATTCAGGGTTGATACCCTTAATGTCGGAGAGTTTCCAAGCAATTGCTTGCTTGTGTGACTTCAAGACCTTTATGAGAGCAGTCTTTTCATCTTTACTCAAATCTCGAGCAATAATGATGGGTAATTTATCATCACCCTCAAGAAATGCATACTCGAGATGAGGTGGTAAGTCTTTGAGTTCGACTTCAGGAAATTCTTCAGTTTTCTCCACTGACTTGACTTCCTTGTTATGAAGCTCAACGGGAGGGAGTGGAGGAGAAGTGTCCTGATTTAACAACTTCTCAGGAAGAAGAATATCTCCCTCTAGGTTAATCTCATTGTTATTAACCTTATCTGGAATTGAATCACTAGTGTGAGGGGTTGATGATGGATCATCATTAAGCAACTTCTCAATGAGAAGTATGTCCCCCTCGATGTCAATTGGAGCGTGATCAATTTCCCATGGAACATAATCACTAGCCAAGTATGTTTCAATCTCTTCCAAGATGAAGTCTTTTCCTTCAAAAGGAGTGATAGAAGGAGTAGAATTGGCTATGATAGGTTGAGAAGATGTGGTGGTATCCCCACTCACAGAATTATGAGAATAACCAAGAATTTCTTGAGAGTACTCTTCAGAAGCAACATCAATGATATCTATTCGGTTAACCGACCAAATCATAGTTTGCGGAGTACCTCGAAGTTTGATCAAGGTTAAAGGTGACAGCTTCATTACCTATACGTAATGTGATTTCTCTGCTCAAATCATCAATGAGAGCACGGCCCGTTCTCAGGAATCCTCGTCCAACAATGAGAGGAACCCGTGGATCAGCATCGAAATCAACAACTACAAAGTCGGCTGGAAAATGGAACTTTCCTACTTTCACAAATATGTCCTCGGCAATGCCAGAGGACGGATATTGTACGATCTGCAAGCTCGAGAGTCATGCATGTAGGAGTAAGGTTCGGAAGAGAAAGTTTCTTCCATACTGAATAAGGCATCAGATTGATGCTTGCACCAAGATCTGCTAAGGCAAAGCATTCAACCATTCCTGGAAATACACAAGGTAAAAGAAATTTTCCAGGATCTCCAAGCTTTTCAGGAAACTTCTTCAAGATAACTGCAGAGCAGTTCTCGTTTAGAGGAGTTTTTGCCATTTCAAACAGCTTTTCCTTATTGCTTAACATGTGTTTGAGAGTTGATGCAAACTTGGGCATTAGCATCATAGCATCCGCAAAGCTTATGTCAAAATGTAGCTCTTGGAAAATTTGAAAAAATTTGTCCATTTGATGACTGGCTTTTTCGCGGAGCTTTTGCTCATTCAAACGTGATGGGTAAGGAATAGAAGATTTGGATTTGGTGTTCTCAATAGGAGCTACAGGAGGCTCAAAAACAACTCCTGCTTTGATTTGGGTTTCTGGACAACTTGAGGTTGGACTACCGAAGGTAGGACGTATGCGGTACTTCGTGGCTTGAAAAATGCACCTTGTCCGTTGTATCCTTGGTAACTTGACTCATTGCTCCTAGTGGAGGAGGCATTGGAGTCGAAGGTCCATTGTGTGTCTTAGGTTCACTTTCTACTACCTTAGGGAGAGAAGAAGAAGAGGTAGTAGGAATAGCAGGTCCATCATATGAAACACCACTTCTGGTTGTGATCGCCTTTGCATCGCCCCTCGGGTTAGCGATCGTGTTGCTCGGAAGTTTTCTTGAGCCCGAGGGTTGATCATTTAAAGACTTTTTTAGATCAGCGATCTGACTGGCCAACAACCTGTTCATTTCATCTTGGGATTTCATGAATTGCTTCAATAGCTCATCAGATGATGGTCCAGTTGGAACAATGGCTTGAGTTTGATTAGGAAAATTCTGGCCTCTAATGTTGGGATTAGGGCCTTGATTTTGAAAATTTCCTTGATTAGGATTCATATTCCCATGAAATTGATTCCCTCGATTGAAATTGTTTTGATTAAGGTTCCCTTGATGTTGGAAACCTTGATTGGGTCCGGGATAGAAATTACCTTGGTTTTGATAACCTTGGTTCATTCTAGGTTGGTTCTGATTCCGGTTTTGTATGTTAGGATTCTGGTTAAAACCGGGTGGTGCCTGATTAGTGTTAGCACGGTAGTGTGGTTCATTTGGAGGACGGTATTGATTACCTCCCTGATGTGAAGTACCGGCTAGAGCATTGGCTTCAAATGGACTACCATCGGTGGCAGTACAGTTGTAGTATGCATGAGGGCCACCACAAGTAACACAACTCTCGACTTTCTTCACTTCACCATGCGATGGTGTCTGTGTGAAGGTGACTTTCTTTTGATTAGCAAGAACCAAAGCCTGAACAATATCTGTGAGTTTATCAATCTTAGCATCGGTGCTAGATGTACTCATGTGAGATGAAGTAGCAGGTCCAGCATTAGACTGAGAATGATATGTCTTTGCTCGGAAAGGGCGGACCTGGGACTTGTTTTCAATGATTTGGAAGGCTTCTTTGGTGGTCTTACTCAGGAAATTACCTCCCGCGGAGGCATTTAAAGAGTCTTGATTGGTCTGGTTCAGACCATTGTAGAAAGTATCCATTTGCATTAACTCGGTAAAACCATGATGCGGACACTTGCGTAGCAATTCTTGTAACGATCCCATGCCTCCCCGAATGATTCATCAAATCTTTGAGAAAATTTCATTATCTCATTCTTGAGACTTGTAGTTCGGGATGGAGGATAGAATTCGTTAACAAACTTGGTGACTAAATCCTCCCATGTCTCAATGGAACGAGGGGGTTGTTTCTCAAGCCAATTCCGGGCTTGCCCCTCTAAAGAAAATGGGAACAGAAGAAGCTTGATTGCTTCATGTGGTACATTCTTGTATTTGATGGTAGATGCAATCTTGTTAAACCATCGAATATGTGCATGAGGATCATCCCGCTCAAAACCATAGAATTGGCTTTGGGTTACCAGATTAAGTAACCCGGTTTTGAGCTCAAAGGTATCAGCCACGATGGCTGGGACAACAATAGCATCTCCGTAACCCTCGATGGGTGCTTGGAGAAGCTCATTCATAGGCTTATCTTCTGCCATTACGACAGGGGTGGTGGTACTAGACGTTCCTCAGTCACGGCTGAAGGAGCAGAACGTCCTCTACGCCTACGAGGAATATTTGCAAGCTCAGAAAGTGGCTTGTAGAGCTGGAAGAACGATGCGCATGCACTAAGCTTAAAATCAATTTTCAAAACAAATGCGAGGCAAAACGACAAGTGAACTTAAACCAATAATCACAAATGAAATGGCTTCTTTGAAAAGGTACACCAAATCACAAGGACACAAAGGTAAGTTTTAAATCTGTTGTTCGGGAACTTATTATGGTCACACCCCCAGTTAGTAGTGTACTGCCTTGATTTGCGGTGGTTGATTTTTATGTATTTAAGTACCACTGAAAAGACGTAGGTAATGATTTGTGCTGAGGGTTTAAAAACTTTTGGACAATATTTTTGATATCGTCTCGTTTAACCAAATCGTATTTCTTCAAGAATCACCTTAAAGAAAATACAAGATAGAAAACGTTCCGATTGTTTTGTTGTTTTATATTTTGTTTGGTGTTGTTAACACTTTAGGAAAAGTGTTAATGAACTTTTTGATAATTTGATAACTTTACAAAAAACTTTTTACAAAATATGGTATATGTGCAAGAATGGGTCTGAAAAAGGTTTAACACACGCTAAAGCCTCCCCGGCAGCGGCGCCAAAATTTGATTCGCTCCCAAACGGTCAAGTTTTATCACACGAGCTGACCACTTGTGAATGGCCAACCGTAACAAACTTCAAACAGCTCAGGAATAATGCAATTAAGATCAGAGGAATATAGTGGATTCCTGGGTCGTTAAGTCCCACGGAGACTCAATGGTGTTTCAAAACTTTTCAGATGATAGAATGATCACTAAGGATAGTGATCAGTAAAGATTTTGATGGATTATTACACTACTGATTGATTGGAAAGGAATTGAATACAAAATTGTAAAACACAACAATCAGATTAACAAACGTAAATACGTACGTTTATTAAACTACGTAAACATACAAAATAAAAAGTGAGATCTAAGAAATAAAAGACCTAAAAATATGAAAATGATATTTTTGAAATCCTAAAAATAAAAGAAAATTATTAGAAAAATAAAATTATTTTTATAACTATTTATCTAATTACTATTAATTAAAAACTATTTTTAACTATTTAATAATAACCTAAAATAAAAGAAAATATGAAATAAGGCTAGAAAAATAAAATTATGATTCAGAAAAATCTAAAATATTATAAAACTAATTTTAAAATTGAAAAAAATATATTTTTTACACTTTTTATCTATTTATTACTAATTAATTATTATTTAAAATACACTTAAATACTAGAAAATATAAAATAAACCTGGAAAAATAAAATTTTAACTTAGAAAAATCTAAAATATGATAAAACTAATTTTAGAACTGAAAAGATATTTTTTTATGCTTTTTAATTATTCATTACTAATTATCTAATACTTTTAACTATTTAAAATTATAATAAATACTAAACAGATTAGGAAAATTATGAAACTTTTTCTAAAAATAACTTAAGGTGACAGAAAACTAAGAAAAATATAAAAACTAGATTTGCTTAATAATAAGCTGAAAAGAAAAATCAAAAAGCTAATTAATATTAAATAAACGCTATCACTATATAAAAAATGATGTTTTTGTGGATTTTTTTTTCTTTTGAAAACTATTTAACTACTTAAAATATGAAACTTTAATGAAAAAAAAATTTTACAAACTAAAAATAAGCTGTTTACAAGCTTAAAAACCCAACAGTGAGCTTATGAGCTTATTTGATGTTTATAAGCTCGAACAAGCTCTACAGATGAAACCAAAGATAGATAAAGATGCAAATAAGCTAGATCAACTCAAATGAAGCTAGAAAACACAAAAATACATATTGAAAAGCTGCTAAAAAGCAAATAAGCACTTATGATATTATTGTTAAAAGAACGAAATGGACAGGTTTAAACTTATTGCAGCCCTAGTAAATAAGCTGCAAAGTACAAAATTAAGCTTGGGACCTCAAGATGGCTAGGTCAGCTTTCCAAAGAACCAAGTTACACAGGATTTGACCAACTAATAAGCTCTGTGTGAGCTTTTGATTGAGCTTGTACAACTGGTGCACAGGGCACTTTTTTTGAAGAGGTGCTCAAAAGAAACTAGTAAATAAGCACTTAAACAAGCTATCTGAAAATTATAAAAAATACTAGTGTAAAGATGAGCAGTTGTATTTTGATATTCCAAAAGCTCAAAACATAAAACTCAAAGTTAAGCCCTATATAAAATATTCTATTTTATTCAAAAACGACCAAATGGAAAATTTGACTTTTTATAAAAACTAACTAAGTTGACTAAAATGAAATTTAAACTGATTCTATTAACTGATTATGTTGTTTTAAGTTATAATAAGACTATAATAAGCTAAATTACCAAGTTTTAAACAGCTATGATGAGTTTCACCTTTAAAATCTTAACATTGATGAAATGGTGTGAGATTAAAAGGAATTTTGACTATTTAACAAATGACCACTGGTTTTCTTGTATGTTTGAGTTATTATGAACTTATTGTGACACAGAGCAACAACAAGCAACCACACAGATAACCTCTATTACAGATAACACAGTGAAAACAAACACCCCTTAACTTAACTGGTTTTGTAATTTTCAAAGAGTTTCAAGGATTAAAACCATGCACTTGATTCCAGACCTTATAATATCATTTATGAAGACTAAATAAGTACAAAACAACAACAATAACAACATAAAACTCTAGAATGACACTAATGCTATATTAACTGTGAAAATGAGATTTTTAGCAACTATGAATTTAAAAGAACAAACAACTGATTTTTATGTTTAATTATACTTAAATATAACTAAGAAACATAAAGACACAAAGATTGAAACTTAAAAACACTAAAACAGTGAAATACAAAATTTGAGCAAAAAGCTTACAAGTGGTGTTGAACTGAGAACACAGAACCAAGATCAAAAGACCACTCCTATAGGCTTACCACTAAGCCACTAACCCAGGGCAATCCAATATTCACCCTGCTCCAGCTTTGATCACCATTTCTTGTGATTTTTTATTTTTCACTAATTTATTTGATATTTTTGGTGATTTTTTTCTTTTTGATGCTAAACTGATTTTTATGGTTTCTAAAAGCTTAAATAAGCTTTCTGAGGAGCTTATATGGCTTATTCAGTCCTTAACAAAAGCTACAAACAACATTTGAACATTCATGAGAATTTTGAACATGGAAATTTTGCATAAACTGAAAAGATGAAACTTAAAACTGAAATTGATGTTAACAAAAGCTCAATTATACATTAAAGACTTGAAATACAGAGTTTGAAAGCTAAAACATACACTTGAATTTAAAAATTACTAAAAAACGACTAAGATAAACTAAAGTACACTAGATACCTTGCTACTTTGCTTCTCTTCTCTCTTTTTATAGACTTTTGGACTTCTTGTCGACCTCTGATTGTATCCCACTTCATCTGAGCCATTGAATCTCTCAGAATCATCATAACCATCCATTTGGATTTTTGGCGCCAAAAAAAAAGTCTTAAGCAGGTTTGAGTTATTAATGGATTTTGGGAAGATGTGGAGGTGGAGGGGGACAAGGTAAGGTGGGGGTGAGGTGATACAAGTGGAGTGTTGAAAAAGATGGAAATACCAGCTCTGGTTTTTGGATTTCAGTGGTGTTGAGGAGGATGAACAGTGGATCTGGTATATTTGGCGCGTTGACCGAATTTGACCGTGGTATTAATAATAAACGGGGGTTCACAATTGGGTATGACTGGGTTCAAAATGTTTTGGACTGGGGTCAAGGGTCTAGAGGCTCAAGGGTCAAGGTCCAAGTGGTGGATTGGGCTAAGGTTTGGGTTGCTAGTTGGGCTCAGCTGGTTTGCATTTGGGTTTGATATTAGTACAAGGGTCCGGTTTGGATTTAGCTTAATAACACACAAGGACCAAAGTTGTAATTCCACCAAACTTGAGGACTGAACTTGCCCATTTTCCAAAGATATCAAAAGGACCAAACTTGCCAATTTTTAATAGTACAAGGACCACTTTTGAATAAAATTCCATTTTTATAAGTCCAAGGACTAATTTTGCCATTTTTCAAACTTGAAGGTCCTTTTCTGCCATTTGACCAAAGAATCATTCAAGGACCATTTTTAAAAACTTAGAATATTTCAGGGACCTTGAATGATAAAATTCCACATTTTGAATTCCAAATATTAGATTTGACAACTTTTGAAACTTCTGGAACTAAAACTAATTTTGCAAACTTGATACATTTTTATCTGATTTTGATATTTTTGCATTTAAAACACATAAAACACTTGTTTGTAATATTTTCATCATTTTGATGCATTTCTGAGTGTTTTCAGATGATTTTGCAGTTTAGATGGTACAAAAATGATGAGTATTTAGACACTCATCAATGGCCATGCCGAAGTTCGAAATGTATTAGTATTTATTTATTTTTAGTTCTTATTGTATTGTTTAAATAAAAGTTATGATTGTATTCGAAATGTATTAGTATTTTATAGTTGTATACTTGTATTGTTTAAATAAAAGTTATGATTGTATTCGAAATGTATTAGTATATTAAATGTTTTAAATCAAAACCGAACCGTAAATACCGATAAAATGGATCCGAACATTTAAAACCGGAAAAAACCGAACCGGTAAAAAACCGATAAAAAACCGATTCCGAACATTTAAAATGGAAAAAAACCAATTCCGAACTTTTAAAACTGAAAACCATCTCGAATAAATCAAAAACCTAAACTTTTCCGTAAACCTAAAAATCGTTGTTAGGAATTAGAAATTCCCCGTATTAAAGAGTCGGTCACCTCAAGTATATGTAATCGTTAGAATGCTCGTAGTCGTAGTTATATTTAGGTTAGTAGTATTTAGTTAAGTAACACAGTGGAGGACGGACGGTCTTTACCCATCTGATGCCCGATCCACAGCCCTGTGTGGCGATTTATGTAAGACTATAAATACTCTCTACCTCCCAAGGTAGAGTTGGAGCTCATAATAATATCTTTCACTTTCTCTCACTAAGTTCCTAAACCTCTAATCTCTAGAATTCCATTTATACTACTTTGTGTTATGGTTTGATGTGTATGTGAAAAGTTATATCTTACAATTGGTATCAAGAGCCATGGTTAGATCATATCTTGCACATCTTTGGATTTCTAGTGGTTTTTAGGTGGTTTTTGAGTTTGAAAAAGTTTAGTGGTTTGTGCATCATTTGGTTGATTTCTTGTGTTAAAGCTTGATTTTGATAGTACTTTTGTGTTTAGAATCATCACAAGTGTTTAGGTTTTGATTTGGTAAGCTTGAATCATCGTGGTTGGGTTGTTTTTGGATTGAAAAGTGGTGTTTTTGAGTTTTTCTTGCTAGCGACTTGAGCCACGGATTGTTTTTCAGAGCGACTTGCTTCACAATTTTGTAGCGAGTTACGTTTTGAGCTAGCGACTTAGACCTAGCGATCAACAGTACAAGTAGTGGACTCTCCACTACGGGTAGCGACTTGGTGGTAGCGACTTGGTCTGTAGCGAGTTGCTCTTTAGCGACTTGAAGTTTTAGCGACTTGAGTAGCGAATTGCTGCCAAAATTGTTAGCGATTTGGTGTTAGAGAGTTGGTACCTAGCTTAGCTCAAGCTATTTAGCTTAATTTGACAAATTAGCTTAATTCTACGAGCTTAATTTGTCACAAAATTTTACAGTTTAATTTGGAGCTTAGCGAGTTGTTACTTAGCGACTTGGGTCCTAGCGACTTGGTCTTTGCGACTTGGTTCAAGAATTCTAGCTTAATTTGTTGACTTTTCCCGACAAAACTTCAAACGCTATAACTTTTGATCCGAATCTCGCTTTCAGTTTCACCCATTAAAAACTAATCGCAGAACGCAGGAGAATGTCACGTACCGAATGAACTAGTTCATTTGGGTAAACCTTCGAGGGCTAAATCCGCTCTGAACAGAAGTTATTGAGGTTTTATGTTTTTAGACCTAAATTTCTCGGGAAAATCGTGTATAAACCAATCCAAATCTCAACCAAACAACATCTCCGCTATCCCACAAAACAATCATAAGTCCTAACACACAATTTTGTATCATTGTGTCGATCCATCAGTCATCTTTAACACATTCCATTGGTCATTGCTTAACGGTTTGGTCTTGATTTTAGTAAAATCCCGCGAAAAATTCTATTTCTCGGTTTAAATCATAGACTTTGTAAAATCCCTGCATTCTACCACATCATGTCTTACTCTACTGAATCAGTGATTTCGAATGCTTAAATTGTATGATGCCGTGGACAACAATGATAAAGTATGCTACCCTCAACGTTAAAGATGTTTGAATTGAACAATTAGGATGTGAGATCTTCATGTTCGAAGTAATGAGAATGCCACGCAAATGGAATGCGCATTGAGCCATATCACCTACTTCATCTCAAGACCTCATACAATCATATCCATAGCCGATCAACATGTAGTGCTCTTTTTCCGCCAGGACTTACCTACATTGACAAGAAGCTTTGCTGTTGAACTTAGAACACTTTAAAGTCAACTTACCAATAAAGAGGTTCAAAAGGATGGTTCCAGCAGCAGCTCTTCAAGTAATCTACAACAATTTTCACCATTCATCGTGGGGAATATTCGTACAGACACGATCAACACTTGACTGGAATTTCTTCAAAAAAACATACTGAATGGAAATTCAGAATTATTGAGACATTTATCCAACTCATGGATAATGTGAAAAAGTACATTGAAGAATCTGCTCAAAAGAATGAAGACGTGAATGAGTGTCACGTGCAGTTGAAAGATTGTTGTGATAAGTTGGGTAATGTATATGTTGAAGAATCGGGTGTTAAGGAATGCAGAATGTCAGTGACAACAAAAATTGATGAGTCGGATAATGGAAAATGGAATCTTCGCGGCTCAAATTCACAAGAGAGAGAGGTGCACCGTGACACAACCTCGTGTAAGCATGCAAAAGGAACGCTCCATGGAAGCTTCGGATGTACCCAAGATAGAGATGCTCCCGTCACAGCCTGTGCATGTCAATGCTCAGGTAAGTTGCATGGATGTTTCCGCTGTACCTAGTTGTGCATCTTCTACTCAAAATGATGATTATGAACTGCATGAGTACGCCTGCATTTGTGCCCCTGATGATTCCCTACCACTGAGCTTAACATATATAAAGGATCAGTTGCTATTTATGAACAACGTGCAAAATTTGAGTTGACCACCCGTGAGCAATAAATGGATGACCAAATACGCATAAACTATTAGAAAGTAGGTTTAGAAGAAGTATTAAACAAGAGTTAAACTCCTTACAAGAAAAGCTTTCTAAAACTGCTAAGCAAAAACAAGAACTTCAAGAAAATGTTAAAATGCTTAAGCAAGAATTCAATGCTAAGGAATCAAAACTTTTGAATGATTTTTCTAATCTAAAACTTTGAAAAACAAGCTTGAAAATAAGTTGTACGTACAAGGAACACCATTCAGACTGCTCACATGATCACTAAGCATAGAGTCTTAAGCGATAAGCATAGCATTTCCCTTGTTGAGGAACCTAATCCAGAGGTAATTAAAAAGGCTAGAAATGCTCATAAGGTACTGTATGATGGTAATGAGATCCTTAAGCCTAGACAGAAACCTAGTTGCGTTGAGTGCACTGAGGAAGATAAGAAATCAGATGAAGCCACTAGGGAAAAGATGAACAAGAAATTAGATGATCCTGAATGTAAAAGAACAAGATAACATAAAACCCCATGATTACACTAAGGAAAATTGATATCCTTAAACATGTTTAAGCCTCAGACCTATTGACCCCTGAACAAGTTTCTGGAAAAAGGATTTAGATAAGCAGAAAGCTGAAAATATTGTTGAAACAAATCCTCCCCTATGGAAAATGCCTAGAGCGACTGTGTATCCTCCTATACACCAATGCATCTTGTTCCTAGAAAAATTGCCACTAAAAGCAAGACCTTAATTAGCCAATATGTTATATTTCAACTATTTGTTGATTTTGAGAAAACTTGCTAGAAAAGGATCACACCCACTGGTATAACGGAAGGAGAAAGGGGTTTTGAGCAAATGAAAGAATGTTATTTAACTGAGGTCATGCCTTTCTTTAAACTTCTGAAAGATCACTTTGAGAGTCTTAAAAGGGGATAGAAACTGATATCAAGGGAATGGAAAAGGAATTTGATGCAATGGTAGTTGAAGTTAGTGATTATGAGCGTGCACTAAAATATAATGTGATTGAGAGGAAGAACTTGCATACATTAAATGAGACTCTCATTACTGAATGTGTTGCTCAAGATATCTTTTTCACTGCTTCAAATTGCTCTATTAATGCTTCCAAATTTCATGAACTATCTGTGGCCCTGAAAGTCTCCCATGATCGTGTCATTGAGCTTGAAAAACTAATTCTAAACTAAACGAGAAAATTGAACTGGTGATCACGACAATTTGGTTAAACATTTTTCTAAACTGAAGTTGAGCATTTTAATTTACAACTAAAATATCAACATCTTAAAGAAAATGTTAAAACTTCAAATATCAAGACATCGTTAGATGCTCCAGAGTTTGATGCAGTTTTTCAAATTAACAAACGTGATGAACAGATTCAAGCTCAGTGCAACACGATCAGAAAGTTGAAAGCCCAAATCTCTCAATTAAAGGGTCAAACGAACAATATGACAGGCTCCCATATTCCTCCTCCTTTAGATTCTCAGAATTCTCAAACTTTTCATCTTCAAAACTTAGTTGATGCCTTACAAAAGGAAAACGAGAGTTTTCTAGAAGAAAATGAAAAAGTTAAACGACATTTTAAAGAGTTATATGATTCAATAAAAGTCACCCGTGACCAAAACAACAAAAAAATAACGTCTTTACAAAAGGAAATTGAGAATCTGAGAAGTCAGGGAAATGGGAAACTGCCACTTGTTTTCAATAAGAATGTTGTCTCAAAGTCACCCTTAGACTGCAAATACACTGTGACAGTTAAATATATTCCTCCTCATCTTAGGAATAATGAACATGCTTTTCATGAATACTGTGCTCACCTTAAGGATAGTCTAGAATGTCTCCGTGAGATTGTCGAAGAGGATTTCATCAACAAACCTCTTGATAGTGAAATTAGGTTTGCTTGCCTCCAGGCCAAACGATCTCAAGAGTTGCTAGAATGTGTAATTGCAACATGTCCCAAATCCTTAACCTTAGGTGCAAAAGGCAAAGCTGTGATGCCTTGTACTATGCCTAGTGCCAAGGAGGAAATCCGTTCTATGCCCAGTCTTAAAAAAGGAAACACTAATGTGCCTTCAAGTAGTTCAGATTCCAGATATTTTAGTGCTAAGAAAGAACTTTAGTGTGTGCAAAAAAGCTCAAATCACAGGCTTAAAGTATACACTAATGTGCCTTCTAGTACTTCAGATCCTTGCACATCAAGTTCAGGAATGCAAAAATTAGATCAACCAACTAATGTTCCCATTCCCCCTACAGGAGTAATCAGTGACTTTAAAGCGAGCAGGTCAAAGTCTCAAGACAATACAAGGAATGATAGGACCTTGCAAGCTAAGAATGTGCATTGGAAGAGAGTAGAAGACCAATCTAGGAACTTTAAGCTTGAGTTGAATAAAACGAATCGTGTTGATTCTAGTATTAGCCTTAGGCGTACTGTAATTAATTCGAATTCTGATACTATCTGCAAACCTTGTAATGATGTCTGCTTGAATTCTGTTGCTAATCATGAATGTGGTGTGAATGCTTTGTCTAATGCTGTCAAATGCCCAGTTAAAATTGTTAATGCTAATAATCGTGCAAATAAGGCAAAAAGGCAAAAACGAAAGACTGTTAGAAAACAGTGGAAACCCACAGGAAGAACTTTTATAAAGATAGGTTATTATTGGATACCTTTGGCCATAAGAATAATCAGTTTTGTTCTCAAACTGCTAAGATTATGCCCACTAGAAAATAGATGCCTACTGGTAGAACTATTCCCTTAAGAAGTAAACATACTTTGAATAGGTCAAATACAGACACCAGCATTGCATCTATTCCCAATAATTCCATTGCTTCTACTTCGATATATTTGTTTCATGTGGGTGTTCCAATTAATGTTACTAACCAAGTGGAACCCATTCTTGCATGGGGATCCCAATTATCCAGTTATCCATTCTTGTCTGTGTTCAACTGCAGATCATTCAAATCGTTCTGTGGTACCTGGACTCAGGCAGTTCCAAGCATATGACCGAGACCGGTCATGCTCATGAACTTCGTGAGCAAATTCATCGGGACTGTTAGATTCGTAATGATCATTTCGTGCAATTAAGGGTTATGGTGATGTTGTTGGTATGTGTTATCTCTAGAGTATACTATGTGGAAGGTTTGGGTCATAATCTGTTCTCTGTTGGTCAATTCTGTGATTCTGATCTAGAAGTAGCCTTCAGAAAACATACCTGCTTTGTTAGAGATCTTAATGGCAAGGAACTTTTAAAAGGAACTCGTGGTTCAAATCTTTACACCATCTCCATAGAAGATATGATGAAGTCTTCTCCAATTTGCTTGCTATCAAAGGCTTCTAAACAAAGTCATGGTTATGGCATCGACGTCTCAATCACTTGAACTTCGGCACCATCAATGATCTCTCCCGAAAGGACTTAGTTGTAGGTTTACCTCGACTAAAGTATGAAAAGGATCATCTTTGTTCAGAATGTCAATTGGGAAAGCAAGAAGTATGCCCATAAACCCAAACCTACTAACTCTGTCACAGAAGTTCTTCATACAATTCATATGGATTTGTGTAGACCAATGAGAGTGCGAATATCTTGGGAAGAAATATGTGTTAGTTATAGTTGATGATTACTCTAGATTCACCTGGGTCAAGTTCCTAAGGACAAAGGATGAAACTCCTGATATCATCATCAAACTTATCAAACAGCTGCAGGTTCGACTTAACAAAACCGCAGAATTATCCGACGAATGGAACTGAGTTTGTTAACAAACAACTTAGTGAATTCTATGAAAGCATTGGAATCAACCATCAAAGAAGTGTTCCACGAACTCCTCAACAAAACGGTGTAGTTGAAAGACGAAATCGAACTCTTGTAGAAGCCGCCAGAACAATGCTGATTTACTCAAAAGTTCCAATGTTTCTCTGGCTGAAGCTATTGCCACTGCATGCTACACACAAAATCGCTCGATTCACACACTGCCATGGAAAGACACCATATGAACTTGTCCACAACAGAAAACCTAATCTCTTTCCTTCGTGTGTTTGGAGCATTGTGCTATCCAACTAATGAGGGTCAAGACTTAGGAAACTTAGGCTAAAGCTGACATTGGAGTATTTGTAGGATATGCACCAAACAAAAAGGGATACCGAATCTATAACAAAAGAACCCGAAATATCATGGAAACCATTCACGTTACGTTTGATGAGCTGACCGGTCAAATGGATCCTGGACACTCCAGTCAGACCCGCACTTCAAAACAGTCCCATTGGTTCATCTCTTGTTCCAAACTCTTCAAGAAACTCCATATGTACCTCCATCTGAAGATGATTTAAAGAAATTGTTTGATCCTAGGTTTGATGAACTGATGATCCAATTACTAATGAGGTGTTGATCCTACAAAGAAGATGCTCATATTCCTGTGAATGAAGTCAACTTCCTCAATATCTTTAAGTCAAGAAGCACCTGCTGCTGATCCTTCAGCCTCATCAACAAATCATCATTCTTCAAATGTAAATCATGGAAATGTTTCGGCATCAATGATGAAGTTAATCCCTTTGCTACTCCTGAAGATGCTCCATTTGAAAACATATTTGCTACTCCAGAATCATCATCAGAACCATCTTCTTCAGGAGACATCGACTCAGCTACCTCAGCCTCAACAACGCCACATGAACACCTTAGAAAATGGACTCACGATCATCCATTAGACAACATCATTGGAAATTCCTCTCGTCCTGTATCAACCCGGAAACAACTTGCAACCGATGCCTTATGGTGCTTCTTCAACTCCGTACTATCTAAGATCGAACCAAAAGATGTTAAAACCGCCATGAATGAAGACAGCTAGTTCAATGCCATGCAAGATGAAATTCATGAGTTTGATCGACTAGATGTATGGGAGTTAGTACTGCCCGATGTGCTATGATTATTGCTCTTAAATGGATCTTCAAAGTGAAACTTGATGAGCATGGTGATGTGTTGAAAAACAAGGCTCGATTAGTTGCTAAAGGATATCGTCAAGAGGAGGGTATAGACTTTGAAGAATCATTTGCTCCAGTTGCTCGAATCGAGGCAATCAGAATCTTTCTGGCTAATGCTGCTAGTAAGAACATGGTAGTATATCAGATGGATGTAAAGACGGCATTTCTGAACGGAGATCTCAAAGAAGTCGTCTACGCCCAACCCTGGGATTTGTGAATCAAGAGCATCCTACTCACGTTTATCGTCTGAAGAAGGCTCTTTACGGTTTAAAGCAAGCTCCAAGGGCATGGTATGATACACTGTCAAAGTTTCTTCTATCAACCGGATTCAGCAAAGGAGCAGTTGATCCTACATTGTTCACCAGAAAGTCAGGCAAACATTTAACTCATGTTCAAATTTATGTTGATGATATTATTTTTGCCTCGACTGACCCAATGGAATGTGATCGTTTTTCTAATGAAATGAGTTCAAAGTTTCAAATGTCAATGATGGGACAAATGTCATTTTTCTTGGGATTACAAATTTCACAAAGTCCCGGAGGCATTTTCATAAATCAATCTAAATATGCAATAGAGATTTTAAAGAAATTTGGATTTGATTCACGTGACCCTGTTGACACCCCCATGATTGATCGAACCAAACTAGATGAGGACCACTCAGGGATCATGATTGACCAAAAGAAATATCGTAGTATGATTGGATCCCTGATGTACCTCACAGCTAGTAGACATCTTGTTCGCTGTTTGCATGTGTGCTAGATACCCGGCTAAGCCTACTAAAAAGCACCTTGAAGCAGTTAAACGGGTCTTTCGGTATCTCCAAGGAACCATCAATATGGGACTATGGTACCTGAAGGACACCGGTATGTCACTAACGGCCTATGCAGATGCTGATCATGCAGGTTGTCAAGATACACGTCGAAGTACATCTGGAGGTGCTCAGTTTTTGGGTGATAAGCTTGTGAGCTGGTCTTCAAAGAAGCAAATGAGTACTTCTATTTACTCTACAGAGGCTGAATACATAGCCATGTCATCTTGTTGTGCTCAAATCTTATGGATGAGATCTCAATTATCTGACTATGGCTTTGTATTCAACAAAATCCCTCTGTACTGTGATAATAAAAGTGCTATTGCTCTCTCATGCAACAACGTTCAACACTCAAGAGCAAAGCATATCGACATTCGACATCATTTCATCAGGGAACAAGTGGAAAAAGGTGTGGTGGAACTATATTTTGTGAGATCTGAATATCAGTTAGCCGACATCTTCACCAAAGCTCTTCCAAGAGAACGTTTTGAGTTTATTCTTCCACGTCTTGGCTTGAAAAGCCTTCAACCAGATACACTCAAACGTCTTCAGGAGGAAGACGAGGAGTAAAGGTCTATCTTCATCTATCTCTTGTATATATCTATTCGAAAATTCAAAATACAAAATTATAAAACCTTCAAAATCCATAAAAATCTGAAAAATTCGAAAATCTTCAAAAAAATATTGTCATTTTGTCATTTTCTGTTCGATAATATCTACGGTGTTTGTGCTGTCATTCAAAGAATGACACGGGACTTTAGATGTTGTTCGAATTCAAAAAAAAAAAAAAAAATTGAGAGAAAGAGAAACAATGGTTTATTGTCATTTTCAGGCAATAACCGGTTTTAAAAGAAAGAACAGAGCCATGTTTTACCATGTTTTCAAATTCCATGCTCTGATTCTATAAACATTTATCTGCTGAAACTAAATGCTTTGAAAAATAACTCGGTCTCTATTTTTGATAATCATCAGGATTTATTTGTCAAAATCTATCATCTCAATCAACAACCTATGTCATTGATTGAGGGGAGAATGATTTCAATTAAATTAAAAAGTTATTTGGCATTAAATTGTTTTCAAAAGATGTACATGCATGTTTTATCAATGGAGTCGATCCTTATCAGTTCAAACGCTTTCATAATCAAGTCACAATTCTCTTTAAAAGCTTTCAAAATCAATTTAAATCTATAAGAGATCACAAATCTCAAATGATTTGATAATTGTGATCGGGAGAATGTGTGATTTAAATTGGATTTAAACTGATAATTCGGTAAATGGTTTTATAAGGATGTATACGCTGTCCTTCCCGCATGTGACAAACGATTTCAAATTTTCAATGCACATGTTGAGGGGGAGCATCCATCTTAAACCTATGATTTGAAACGTGATCATTTATCTCAATGTGCAGGTTCCTTCTAGTATGTGTAAAACTCTTTCAAACCTAGAAGCACATATTGAGGGGGAGCAAAATCATGAAAACCTCATCCTTCCCCAAAATGCTTTATCTACTTGATTCGATTTGGGAAGTGATGTTGATATCGTTTAGAAAATGGTAATCAAAGAAGTTAATTCTTTTCTCTCCGTGTGCAAAACATTTTCAAATACTTGATGCACATGTTGAGGGGGAGTTCTTGTTCTAAAAATATCAAAACAATTCAGGTACAAAATGCTTTGATAATATATCATAAGTATCTGGATTGATTTTCAAATGGTTTTCAATTGGTTCCATATGGCATGAACAATACCAAATAGACCGACCAACTTTACTTTATGTACGGTGATATAAGGATGATAAGGTTAGGTTTTTGTTCCCATGATCCGCCAGAACCGGAGGGATCTACCCAGGAACTATCCACTAGTTAGTGTAGAGTTCTTAGGTATGATAATAAAAGGAGAAAATTGAGGAATGGGAAGAGTGCGGACTGAGATGAGCTAGTATGGAATAAACCCAACAAGGTTCTAGCTATGAAGTCTCGGTAAGCACTGAAGGGGTTGAAGAATTAAAAAGAATTGAATGAGAAAAGGGTGAAAACAAATAGCCTCCATTTATTCAACCTTAGGGCAGAAACCGGGTTCAATTCATGCTACTTGATGGTAACATCGGTATTGAAGACAAGACGTCATGGACCCAGTGACGCAATGCACTTCAACTTTCCAAACCACTCAAGTTCCTCTTAAAAGGACTTGTTTCATTCTCACGGGGAACCGACATTATCTATCGACTTTCTCTTAGAGATTGTTGATATTGAAGAAGGAGAGCCTCTCCCTAGTCTCCCAGCATGGATCCAAATATGCACAAATTGAGTCTAGAGCCACGAGATCATCAATAAATCTCATTAGGACACTTTCAATGAAGGCTCTCTGTTTCACACAATGTGGAAAGAGAGATTATATCTTGAGTCCTACGCATTATCCTTGTGGTATTGCCAGAACATCTGAGTGATATGCAAACATACTCACAATGAAGATGGAAAGCCTTCTGGAGCCAACATCTAACAAGCTCCTGGTAGGTGGCATGTGAGATCTATTATACAGAAAAACCATGTGACAACTGAAGAAACAATGGGGCTTATCAATCTTTGAATCAATCCTGGTTCAGGTTATGGATTGACGGATACCTTTGAAAACCGGTCTTTGTGCTTTAAAACTCTTTTCATTAGCACGTCGACCGGTACTAATTTTTCAAATCAAAAGGTGTTTTATGATTGATAATTGATTTTCATTAAAACCTTCGGTATATTGCAAAAACAATTTCTATTGAGCAATACACGATTGTTTTTCAAATTTATTTTCATCAATCAGGGACTAAATTCGCTGGTTCACTCACCGTGTTGTCTTTGAGACGTTCCGTTTGAGAAACTAGAGCAGCTGCGAAACCTGTCAAGGAAATTCGAATTATACCTGATCACAAAAGTACTTGTACTGATCAACGGGGAACCGTGGGCCGTACCTCAATTCATCGAAAGTGATCAAAGACACTTTCGTGCGCTTTATTGCTAACTGTCTTATGCAGGTACACCCCGACGTTTGCAGCTGATCAGAATGAAGCGGTCAATCCACATCCGCATGCTCACCTAACACATTCATCTCAAAAGAAATCATGATTAGTGCATCAATGACTCTGATATTTTCACTCCATGCTTCTGCTATGCTGCTGCCAATATCATGAATCAACTAAAGCTTCCGCTACTCTGATGAGAAGATATCATGATCCAGAATGTGAGCATGTCGGTCCGAATGTCACAACATCACATAATACCAACACCACAATGGATGTATCAAGATTTTTATTAGCTGATGATCTCAAAAGCTGGCTCAACATTATTATCCGGATCGTAGAAAAGACCTCCACTTGGATTAACCAAACATGCAATGAGTGGAATCAATGACTACGAGCTTTTGAGCAAAGTACTACATCAAGAATGCAAGATCAATTGTTAATGTAATATCTGATTGTATTCAATGTCATTTTAGTATATGTTTGAGGTGACCTCCCTTAGGGGGAGATTGTTAGGAATTAGAAATTCCCGGTATTAAAGAGTCGGTCACCTCAAGTATATGTAATCGTTAGAATGCTCGTAGTCGTAGTTATATTTAGGTTAGTAGTATTTAGTAAAGTAACACCGGAGGACGGACGGGTCTTTACCCACTGTATGCCTGATCCACAGCCCGTTGTGTGGCGATTTATGTAAGACTATAAATACTCTCTACCTCCCAAGGTAGAGAGTTGGAGCTCATAATAATATCTTTCACTTTCTCTCACTAAGTTCCCTAAACCTCTAACTTTCTCTCTCTAGAATTCCACTTATACGCCCACTTGTGTTAATGGTTTGATGTGTTTGTGAAATCCAATATCCAACACCGGTAAAAACCGGTTTTTGTGCACCTCTAATCCCATATAGTAAATTTAAGTTTAAATGGGCTGTTTCATTATCATTCAAATGGAGTGTATAATCATCGCGTAAAAAAGTAATGCTAAATCAACAC
>OU343220.1:325330871-325494690 GCA_910596185.1 Chrysanthemum makinoi | reverse complement strand
CCATTTAATGCCTTTCGCTAATTGCGACTTCGATGGGAAGATCGGGTATATACGCCGTTCTTCGACCAAGAAATCAGCGTGATACCCATATCACGTTTTGAGTGATGTATTGAACTATTACCGCGATACACATATCCCAATGCGACCGCATAGGTGCAAATAAACCAACCAATTTTGAGGGAATCGCCGCTTATTGGCCATTAACCCCACGATCCACCGTTTCCACGCTGCTTTATCACACCACGGTCACACGCTGGTATCCTTCGCAAGCGCCTGGCTTAATCCAATGTTATACGGAAAATTAGATGCGCCGTAAATTGAGGGAAACCTTTTTCTCGGTCGACGACGCCTGCTTTCCTTCTCGCTTTGATTTTACTCCCGTGGGACACCGCCAGGGTGAGCGCCTCCCTGATCATATAATGGAGGATGCGAACAATAAATGCCAACCGCATCCCTATTAACTCCTACCCTGAGGAGTTCTGGTGCATATGGGCATTAGCCGCAACTATTATGGCGCTCGTAGAAGTTCCAATATTCATAGGCGCGATGGTCGTGGTGGGTGCTCATTCTTTCGCACTCGCGAGTATATTACGTAAGTTCTTTACCATTTTTCTTCGTGACTTGTCGTGAAACTATTTGTGTTTCGCTGTTGTTGCGCTAGAGATGGACTTGTTCACAAGGTCCAATAACCGGGCGGCCGCTACAAGTGGAAGTGGGAACACGCCCGCTAAAGGAGGGAGAAGATCCCGCATCGCTGCGCGTGACGCACCCTTGAAGCCGACCTAGAGAGGCAGGGGAGCCCGCCCGCTGCACTAGAAGCAACACCCTTGCAAAGCGCGTTAAGTTCTATAGTTCCTCCCCAAAGGCAACCTCAAAGTAGCGCAGAGCACGCGGAGGAAGTGGAAGAGGAAGAAGAAAATCAGGATTGAAGCGCAAAGGATGCGCCAGAAGCGATGACGCTTCCTCCCAAAGAAGCTCGCTGTGTTGAATGTGGAGTCGCGACTTCAGTGATGTTAAGGCCGCTACCACCATCACCTAACACATCCATTCCTGCGTAAGTGGCACTACAAGATTATTTACCGCAATGCCTTATGATATTATCAATAACCGCGGAATTCCTCATGTTTGTAGGTTTGAAACAGTTGTGGAGTCGCCGTGCTAGTCCTCGTACATTCTATGCATTCCGGTGCGATAGTCAAAACGATGAAGACATGTCCGATGTGGATGCACCGCTGGAGCAACTGGTCGAAGAGTTGGTGCGCAGTTTTGCACATCGTGCTCGCTAATTGTGAAGCCGAAAGACCGAGTGTCCAGTGAGAAAGACGCCAAAAGGATCGACTATAGCCTGGAGGCGAAATGGCGAGCGCCCCGCGCAGCTTGGATAGCCTGTGATGAGTCAAAGGGTCCGAGCGCCGACGCCGTATGTGCCGATGACAAGATGGCGCTGATGTGCCAAATAAGCCAAGAGCGTATGAGGTCACGTGGTATAAAGCGGCGGTCAATGGGCAATCAAATATTTGGAGAAGGGTAAAGATATGACTTCCCAACTTGAAGGCTTTGGTGCCACTGCAGTGCCCTAGAAGTGCAGGAGGCGTTGCGGGAAGCTCAGTTTGGAATATGATGAGGAATTATATCCTTATCTAATGTCCATAATCGCCGAGCGCAGGTGGCTCACCAGCCATGGCCTGTGCCTTGCTGCGCTGAGTACTCTTGAGTCCAAAGAGGTGGTTGATGCTTTTGGGGAGGTCGTCCAGCTGCCGAGCTGAAAGCGGAAACTGTTGAGAAGCTGCATGAGGCTAAGCTTCTAAAGGTGCCCGTTGACCAGGTACCTAATTATGATGCAGGGGCTTATGATAACTTGGTCGCTGCCATGAAGAAAATGAAAGACTTAGAGCTCCCTATGATTGCCGAACCGAGCGTGATCGGGATTACCCCATAAATGTTATTATGGCGGGTTGACTCTAGCACGCCATCGTGGTGGAGACCGCTGCGCTGCCTGCACTACTACTTTAAGCCCGATGAATCCCAACCGACGCATCAGATTTGTGCGCCCAAAGGATATCTTGAATCCTTTTACCTTGGAGAAAGAAGTGCCCTTAGCGTTCCGGAAGCGCATGCTACGAGGCTTGCCGTAAAATAAGGGATAAAGGGTAAGTATCGTCATGTGTATGCTGGGCGCCGCCCACCTCCCCCGTGATCCGATGGGATACCAGGAGTGTTGCGACTGTCGCGCCAAGATTCCGACCTTTGAATAGGCTCGAGGCTAAGGAAGCACCAACCGCGTGGGTAGCTCATCTTTGGGACGGTGTAATAGTTGGTAGGTTTATATGTTGTAAAGTAACAATCCTTTTGGAATAACTCGTAGCTACTTAATAAAATTATGTCTTGTTGAGTTTGTGTGGATATTTGCTGCAATTTGTGTTGTGCATACCTATCTCGCTTGCAAGTGCGAAAGTAATACAGAAATTCATAGTCATGTATGAAGATCATAAGATACTAAAAAAAATTATTTCCAAGTATTTGTCATAGTCGTGTATGTGAATGATATGCATAGCATCAGAATATCACATTAAGAAATCAAGTGTCTTGATTTCTAAGTTGTTAAACGTGCACCATATGCGATGTTGCGCACCCATCGTGAGATGCGCACAAACTTATTCCAACGCCTTGAGAACAAGGTGTTTAACAAGGATACGTGATCCGGTGTTGATGGGTTTGCAACCCTTTTACTCAACAAGTTGTTTCAGAGGTTAACTTATCCTTTTACCATCGTGGGTTGACTTAGTGCATGCACGCCATGTAGGCAAGAAATAGAAAATTGTTAAGACATACAATATATGGAAATAACAAATTGAAAAGTGTCACGGAGTTAGCTAGAAACTGCGACGTTTTATTAATACTTGCCGCTGTTTATGAAAAACAAATAAGACATTACATTAAGGAAATAAAAAGTAAATACATAGTCTGTATTGGGTACTTTTAGTAAAATGCCCGAGCTTGTGCGTTGGGTCTTAGCCATTCCTATAGGTAGCACCTCTTGAGGTTGCAGATATTCCATGTGCGCGGCAGTCATGCACCATCCAAGCTCGTAGCTTGTACGCCACTGTTCTAGTGCTTCAAGAACCTCATAGGGTCCTTCCCACTTTGGTCCGAAGCTTGCGTGTCTTCGCGCGGCTCGCCGTCATTGGCGCTGTAGACGAAGTCACCGGTTCAATGAAACACTACGCACTTTAGCGCCATAGCCCTTTCATCCTTGACTTTGATTTTTCTTCCTCAGATAGCCGCTGCTCGCCGCTTCTTCTAGCGAGGTCTAATCGACGCCGCCGTTCGTCATCATTGGTTGCCACGTTAACCCAGCAGCAGCGAATAGTTGGCATTCGATTCGACCGTATGACGCCTCTCGCCCCATAGACTAGTGAAAAGGGAGTGTCTCCTCGTGGCTGGTTTTATTGAGGTGCGATGTGCCCACAAAACATGCGATAGCTCTTCCACCCACCTTCCCTTGTGCCCGCCCGACGCCAGCAATTCCTTCACCTAGGCTTCGATGGCGCCGCCTACTCGTTGGTTTGGGTGTTTAACCGACGCCGAAGTCGCGGTGATATTCAACTTCTCGCACCAATCCTTGAAAGGATTTTCGCGAATTGTTTCCGTTGTCCGAGATGATTTCGCAGTGTAAACCAAGCGCATACAATGTTTCCCCTGACGAAGCGTTTCACCTGGTTGCCAGTGATTGTTACCACTGCCTTTGCCTCGATCCACCTGGTGAAGTAGTCTATGGCTACTATGAGGAACTTTAGACCTCCTGCTGCAACTTGAAAAGGGCCGGCAATGTCGATGCCCCATTTGTAGAATGGCCATGGCGCCGTGATTGGTGTCACCCTCGCTGTGGTAATCGTGGAACGGGTTCGAACTTGGCGTCGCTACACTTCCTTATCGTCCCGCCGCGGCGCATGGTGGGCCAATAGTATCCTGACCGAAGCGGCGCCACTACGGACCGTGGTCCTGAATGCATGCCGCATGAACCTTCATGGATTTCGCAGCACATAATTAGCCTGAGGGGACCAACGCAATGGAGCCATGGTTGCAAGAAAGAGCGACGATATAGGATACTATCCCGGTTCAAACTCTTACCGCGGCGCCGTATCCTTCGGGCTTCCTTCTGCTCTTGGGGTAATACTCCCTAGCTTATGAATTCCCTTATCGGTGTCATCCATGTAGGTCCGTCTTCCTCTATTATCGTGGATACTTCCATCTCTGAGATGGATTTGTTTTTCATCGTTTCTACCAACACTTGTTTGGACAAGTGTGCAAAGCTTGTGGATGCAATTTTACTTAGCGCATCCGCTGTTCTCTCCTCTAGGAACCTGTTTGATGGTAAACCTATCAAAGCTTTGAATTAACGCATTGGTTTTGTCGAGGTATTGGATCATGTTCTCCTCTTTGGCCACGTATTCACCCAACACGTGGTTGGCTACTAGTCTGGAATCTACATTTGCTTCCGTGTTGCGCACACCCATTCGGAAGCGACGCGTAGTCCGCTATTAGGGCTTCATACTCCGCTCATTATTTGTTGCCGTGAATTCAAAACGCAAAGGCGTAAGTGAATTCCATCCCTTCCGTGTTTGTAAGGATGAGGCCCGCTCCCGACCCATCTACGCACGAGGATCCGCCTGCGGAACAAGATCCATGGGTCCGGTAGTTCCCATGCTTGGTGTGGGTGCATCGTAATGTCCGGTTTTTCAATGATGAAATCTGCGAGTATCTCGCCTTTTATCGCGGTACGCGGGTCTGTAGTGATGTTGTGCTCACCGAGCAACACACTCCATTTTGCGTCGCCCCGGCGCTCCGCTTGGACATGATTTGCTTTATTGGTTGGTCTGCGGATTACAGCTATTGCGCGCTTGGAAGTAACTGGCAGCCGCTTAGCGCAAAACAATGCCAAAACCATTTCGGGCATCTGCCTTTGAGCTTACTCACAAAATAAACGGAGGTTTGTACTGAATCCCTATCCGTTAGTAACACTGCACTGACTGCTCCCTCAGTTGCAGATAAATACATAATCAACTCTTCCGGGTCGGGTGCGACGAGTGTGGGGAGCGTTGCCGTGTTGTTTGAGTCATGTGAAGGCCTCTTTCTCCGTAGTCCACCGAAGTCGCCCTTTTTATACACTTCGAGTGTTTTGAAAAGGGGTAATGATTTGTCCGCCGACTTGGATAAGAATCTATTTAGACCGCCGCCTTTCCGTTGAGAGATTGGACTTCCTTTAACGTGCGCTGTGAAGGAAGTTCGATGGCGCCTTAGTCTTTTCCGACATGGTTTTATACCGTCGTTCTATCGTATCCAGAACATGCCTTCAAGTGCGCCGAAGGTGCATTTTTGGGATTTAGCTTCATGTTGATCTCTCGTAGAGTTTTGAATGTTTCCTCAATGTCGCGTACTAACTCATCTTCAGTATGGCTCTTGATAACTAGGTCATCCACATAGACCCTAGGTTGCGCTCACTGCTGAATGTCGATCGACTAACCGCCGATAGGTGGCGCCTGCATTCTTCAAGCCAAAGGGCATTTTTGTGTAACAGTACACGCCTTGACTTGTGTGAAAGGCTGTTTTTTCCTCGTCCTACTTAGCCATCTGGATTTGATGATATCCTTTGTATGCATTGATGAGTGTGTAAATACTCATCATTTTTGGTTAAATCAATCGCTAAAACGCTTAAAAATGCTCGAAATGCATCAAAATATCTGAAAATATTCCAAAATTGCATTTTATATGTTTCAGATGCAAAATGTTTAAAAACAGATGAAAAATGAGTTAAGTTTGCATAATTGGCGCGTACCCCCAAGTTTCAAAATTGTCAGAAATAGTCCCTGAGCACATAATTTCAAAAGAAAAATCACCAAAGGTCCTTTTAAAATCATAACTTGTCAAAAATTGTCCTTGGTGAAAAATATCAAAAGTTTTGAGAAATTACAAAATTGGTCCTTCAAGTTTGAAAATTGGCAAAAATGGCCCTTGAAATTTGAAAATGTCAAGTTTGGTCCTTGTATTATTGAAACTTGTCACTTTTGGTCCTTTGGAGCAAATTTTCATAAATGGCGGTGGTCCTTGCACTTTCAGAATTTGCAACAAAGGTCCTTGATAATTAAAACCTTTAATCCCATTTTGGACCCTTGTCAACTACTTGTGACCCCCTGCCACATTCCACTTGACCCTTCCCGTTGACCCTTCCCCTTTAATATTATACCCGTCAAACATGGTCAAACCCCTCACGGGTATCCCTTTCCTCCATCATCACCTCAACACGCCAGCCGCAACTCCAACACACTCCATCATCATCACCCTATCTCCTACCCTCCACCTCAACAAACCTCCAAGATACATTAAATGCACTCGCCCTAACACTCAACCTCCCCCAAATGTTAAAACATTTTGGCGCCAAATTTCAAAGAACGGCCAAGATCATTTCTAGACATCCAATGGTCCATATTATGAGTGGGATTTGAAGAGAGAGGTGAGAGAAGCTCACTGGTGTATAAAAAGAAGAAGAAGGCGAAAAGGGAGCACTTAGTTTAATTTTCAAAATGTATTTCGTTTTTAAAATTCTTAAGTCTTAATGAATTCTTAGTTGTATTTTCAAGTTACATTGTATCAAGCTAACTTATTTCAAGATATTACAACTCTTTACAAGTATCAATTCAAGTTTGTATTAAGCTTTCTTGTTTCATGGTCACTGTTGAAATTTTCCATTTCAAATTCTTATGCACAAGCTCTTATTAGCTTATTTTTAAGCTCAAATAAGCTTATTCAAGCTCCTCATAGCTTTTTATAAGCTTATATTTAAGTCTCAAGTCACTTTGGATTCTGGTCAACAAAAGTCAAACAGGGTTCATTTGGTCTTGGAAATGGAAATGGAAATGGAAAATGGTGTTGCCGAATTTGGTTGGTTCAGAGCTATTGGGTTGGTTTATATAGGATAGAGTCCTTGGTTAATGCTTTCAAGCCATAGTGGCTGGGACCTATTGTAAGTTAATTTCAATAGTTATTGCATAATCTGCATTTATGGTTTAGATTGGTTTGTATTTGTTGATTAGGTTGTATTTAGGTTAGTTTAATCCAGTTTTAGTGTCTGCATTAGCTAGATCATAAGTTAGTTCTTTTAATTTGCAAATCAGTTATAAAAGGTGTGTTTGGATCGCTTGCTTGGTTGAGATTGAGCTTTGGTTTGTACTTAATATATATCTACTCAGTCTCAAAATCAGTCATTTGACTCATTGCATTCATCAAATTGTATATCTGCTTTAGTCATAAGTCAAAATTACATTTCATCTGTCTTAGCAGCTTAACTGTGGAGATTTTATAAAATCAAAAGGTTGTTTTGTGCTTAAATAACTTAGAAATAGATTGCAGTAGTTCCATTTCATCATATAACATCAAGATCAGCCCACAAATTGATTTCCAAGTTCATAAAAGTCAACATCTCAATTCTGTTTCAAAAGTCAAAAACTTGAAAAATCGCTTTGAGCCCAACTGGGGTGAATTATCATTGCTTCATTCTTGGGTCAAATTAAGTGAAACTTGGGGTTTAAAAATTTTAACTGGTCTTATTTCTTATTATCATTTTTGTGAAATTTTGTCAATTTTTTAGAAGTCTCAAACCGCTTATCAGGAGGGCTTATATGCTGTGCAAAATCACTCAAAGATAATCGAGTTCACTGTGGTGTGCAGTGGGTTGCACAGAGCTGATCTTAGCTTATCTAGGTCTTGTTTTTTGTTTGTAAGCACCTAGCCAGGTCTAGTTTATGTTCCAACATTTGTTTTCTAGTTTCAACTTATCTTGAGTGCTTATTTTCGTGCTCAAAGTAGTACAATGAAATCTGCTTTTGCACATTTAGCTCATATCATCAAATCTTTGTAGCTTGTGTTTCTGAGGTTTAAACTAGTTAATATTTGTTGCATTTAGGTATTCTTAGCATATTATAGCTTTTGTGTTGCTGAGGTGGTCTTTGGTTCTCACTTGCTTATTCAAAAGTGCTTATTTATAAGCACTTACAATAGCAGTTTCATATTCTTGCACACAAGCACTTGTTTTTATATTTTTCCTAGATTCTAAATATTATTTCAAACTTATCTTGAATTTTTCATATTTTTCCAAGTCAGGTTGCTATTTTTCTGCATTTTAATCAATTTTTAGTACTTTTTAATTAGCATTTAATACAATTAATTAAGAAAAGTTTTAAAAAAATAATTTTTCATTTTTCTTAAGTTAAGATAAGTATAAAAAGTCAAAAAAATATTTTTCTAGATTTTTCTTAGTTAAATTTGTATTTTTAAGTAATTTAAGTAGTTTTAAATAGATTTTAATTCCTAGAAAATACAAAAATAATCAGAAAAATACAAAATAGTTTTGAAAATTCTCTCTTGTTATTTTAAATTTTTCCAAGTCATAATTTCATTTTTCTAGCTTTATTTTATACTTTCTTGTATTTTAGGCTAATATTAAATAGTAAAAAATAGTTTTTAATTAATAATAATTAGATAAATAGTTTTAAAAATAATTTTATTTTTCTATAAATTTTCTTTTATCATTAGGTTTGTAAAATTGTCATTTTCATATTTTAGGAATGTGTAAGTTTCATATTTTCATTTCAGACGTCACGTAGTTTTAAATTTAGTTTTATAAAAACATAAAATCAAAAACATCATTTTGCAAATAGTGATAGCGTTTATTTAATATTTTTATCTTTTTAATTTCCTTTAATTTGCATTTAAGCCCTTGTAGTTTTTACACTTTTTCTCGTAGTTATAATCATTCAATATCCCTTTTCCGCTCAAATCTCTCGATCACTATTCGCGGTGATTCTTCAAGATAGCTGGGACATAACGACCCGGGAAACACTATACTCCCGATCTTCATTGCATTTGCTTCGAGCTGTTTTAAGTTTGTTACGGTCGGCCATTCAAGTGGTCGGGTTTCATGTGATAAAACTTGACTTTAGAGCCGAATCAAATTTTGGCCACGGGAGCCGCAGGCGATTATCTTCCGTTTAGCAGATTAGTAATTTGAATATTCACTGCTTTCATACCATCCATCTATATATATCCATATTTTCTTATAAAAATCCAAAAACCCAAAAACAGCTAAAAACGTATAAAACACAAAAAATATTTTCCTTTTGTTTCTATATATATATCAAAAAATAAAAATACAAAAAGATTTGTCATTTTCTTTAATAATAACAACATAAAAGATTACCACCGCAAACCAAGGCAGTGTACTACCTAACCGGGGGTACGACCATAATAAGTTCCCAAACCAAAGATTTAAAACTTGCCTTTGTGTCCTTGTGATTGGTGTACCTTTTTCAAAGAAGCCATTCATCTTGTGATTATTGGTTTAAGTTCACTGTTTTGCCTCGATTTTGTTTTAATTGGATTTGTTGTTATATATACTTGTCGAACCTCAAAACCATAAAGAATCTTCTCACCCCAATTTTTATAATATCTTCATAATTCTCATTTCTCTCCTTAACTCTGAGATTTCCTTAGAGTTAACTCTAGTGTATGCGACTCGCTTTCTAGATCTGTAGCCCATTTCGTGAGCTTGTCAAGATTCCAAGAAGGCGGTCCAGAGACTTTCTCGCTCCATCACCGGATCGAGATCCGGATCGCCACACTACTTCCGTATCATGAAGAACGCCCTATGTGTGAGCTTCTCCGTGCACCCATCCACGGGTATGGAGATGCTATTGTTGTACCCACCATTGTGGCTAAAATTTTGAACTCAAACCGGGTTATCGAATCTTGTAACCTCAAATCAATTCTACGGTTTTGAGCGGATGATCCTCATGCTCATATTCGATGGTTTAACAAGATTGCATCTACCATCAAATACAAGCATGTCCCTACCGATGCTTGTTTTCCGCTCCCATTTTCTTGAGGACAAGCCTTGGCAAAAACAACCCTCAGTCAATTGAGACACAGACCGGTGAAGAAATTTGTGAATGAATTCTATCCACCTTCCAAAACCACGAGTCTTAAACATGAAATCATCAAGTTCACTCAAAAGTTTGATGAATCCTTCAGGAATCGTGGTGATCTTTAAGGAATTGCTTCGTAAGTGTCCTCACCACGTTTCCGAGTTGATGCAACTCGATACTTTCTATAATGGAGTGAGTCAACGATAAAGATTCTCTCAATTTCCCACTGGAGGAAATTTCTTGAGCAAAACCGCCAAAGAAGCTTTAGCGATCATTGAAAACAAGTCTAAAGTCCGTGACCGCACGAAGCAAGCCTGTTTCCCAAGTCATGTTGGTCCTTTTCTTCATCGCCGTGAGTCAATCTAGCACCGATGCTAAGATTGACAAGCTCACGAAAGCTATTCAAGCTTTGGTTCTCTCCAACCAAAAGAAAGTCTTTTCCACAAACTTCACCTCCTCGAAGTTAAGAAAGTGGAAGTCTGGTTACTTGTGGTGGCCCCATGCTTATTACAACTGTATGGCCACCGATGGTAACCCTTTGAAGCTAATGCCGTAGGGATTTCTAATCAAGGAGGCAACCAATACCGGCTCCTGTGAGACCCAACCACCGCCCTAACCACTACCCCCGACCTCCCAGTTCAACCAAAACCGTAATCAAAATCAAAATAGACCAAACCAAGGTTTTCAAAACCAAGGTAATTTTAATCCAAACAACGGTTTTCAAAATCAAAATCAAAATTTCCAACACCAAGGAAATTTTAATTGAAACCCGTGTCGGGAAATTTCAACTCGTGGTATTTTCATGGCAATAATCAAGGGAATTTCCAAAATCAAGGCCCTAATCCAAACAATAGAGGCCGAATTTTCCTGTAAAACTCAAGCCATTGTTCCAACCGACCATCATCCGATGATTTGTTGAAACAATTCATGAAATCCCAAGAGGAAATGAATGTGTTGTTGGTTAGCCGATTTCGACATTAAGAAGTCTTTAAATGATCGACCCTCGTGCACTTTACCCTAGCAACACGATCGCTAATCCGAGGGGCGATGCAAAGGCGATCACAACCAGAAGTGGTACTTCATATCATGGACCCGCTATTCCTACTACCTCTTCTTCTTCTCTCCCAAAGGTAGTGGAAAGCGAACCTGAGGCGACAAAGGACAAGGAACTTCCTACTAATAACGGAAGTACCAAGAATGTCCATCCTCAAGTTGTCCCGAAAACCAAACTCGAGTTGTTTTGAACCTCCAGTTGGTAACCCCAAATCCAAAACTTCTATTCCTTACCCTCACGCTTACATGAGCAAAAGCTACGAAAAAGCGGTCATCAAATGGAAAAATTCTTTCAAATTTTCCAAGAACTTCATTTTGACATAAGCTTTATGATGCTATCATGTTGATGCCCAAGTTTGCATCTACTCTCAAACACATGTTGAGCAATAAGGAAAATCTGTTTGAAATGGCTAAGACTCCTTTGAACGAGAACCTCACTGTTTCATAAAGAAGCTTCCAGAAGCTAGGAGATCCCGAAAATTTCTTCTTCCTTGTGTTTTTCGATGATTGAATGCTTGCCCTTGCCGATCTTGGTGCAAGCATCAATCTTATGCCTTATTCAAGATGGAAGAAACTTTCTTCCGAACTTATTCCTACCGCATGACTCTTGAGCTTGCAGATCGTTCTATATCGGCCCTTGGCATCGCCGAGGATGTATTCGTCAAAGTAGGAAAGTTCCATTTTCCAGCTGACTTCGTGGTTGTTGATTTCGATGCCGATCATCGGGTTCCCCTTATTGTTGGACGAGGATCCTCGAGAATGGGCCGTGCTCTTATTGATGTATTTGAGCAAGAAATCACGCTACGTGTGGGTAATGAAGTCTGTACCTTTAACCTTGATCAAACTTCGAGGTACTCCTCAAATTATGATAATGAATCAGTTAATCGAGTCGATTTAATTGATATTGCTTCAGAGGAGTACTCTCAAGAGTTTCTTGGATATCTTCATAATTCTCGGAGGGATTCCACCACATCTTCTCGAACCTATCATTGCCGACTTTTCCCTCTCTCTCACCGTTTGAGGGAGGTGACTTCCTTCGGAAGAGATCAAGAATTTCTTTATCGATGAATCAATTCACCGAATTGATGGTGTTTATGATTCGGAGGGGGATATCTTTTATCTTGAGAAATTGCTTAATGAAGATCCATTACCTTCACTCCCTCCGAAAGAGATCACGATTGAGGAAATCAAATCAGTACAAACTTCTACTGAAGAATTTCCCGAGGTTGAACTTAAGGACCTACCTCCTCATCTCGAGTATGCATTCTTGGAGGGTGATGATAAATTACCCGTCATAATTGCTAAAGACTTAACTGAGGAGGAGAAAACTGCGCTCATAAAGGTCTTGAAGTCACACAAGCAAGCAATTGCTTGGAAACTCTCCGACATTAAGGGTATCAACCCCGAGTTTTGTACTCACAAAATCTTAATGGAGGATGACTTCAAACCGCCAGTCCAACATCGAGAGAAGGGTGAATCCTAAGATTCACGAGGTTATCAAACAAGAGGTTCTCAAACTTCTTGATGCTGGTTTGATTTACCCGATCTCCGATAGTCCTTGGTTAGCCCAATTCATTGCGCTCCAAAAAGGGTGGCATTACCGTTGTCACGAATGAAGAAAACGAGTTAATTCCAACTCGATTGGTTACGGATGGCGTGTGCATTGACTATCGAGTTAAACGGCCACCCGTAAAGACCATTTTCCTCTACCCTTCATGGACCGGATGCTTGAGAGATTAGCAGGGAACGAGTACTATTGTTTCCTTGATGGTTTCTCGAGTTACTTTCAGATCCCCATTGATCCGCTGGATCAAGAAAAGACCACATTCACCGCCCATACGGACGTTTGCCTACTGACGATGCCTTTTGGCCTATGTAACGCCCCCGCACGCTCCAACGATGTATGATGGCCATTTTCCACGACATGATCGGGGAAACAATGGAGGTGTTTATGGATGACTTCTTGGTCATTGGGGACTCATTTCAGACATGTCTCTCCCATTTAGACAAAATGCAAAAACGGTGTGAAGACACCAATCTATGTCTAAATTGGGAGAAGAGCCACTTTATGGTCAAAGAAGGCATAGTCCTTGGCCATAAGATTTCCAAAAATGGGATTGAGGTAGATAGAGCAAAAGTTGATGTTATTGCTAAATTACCTCATCCCACTACCACAAAGGTATTAGGAGTTTTCTAGGTCATGCCGTTTTATCGTAGATTCATCCAAGATTTCTAAAATCGCCGCCTATGACCCATCCTCTCTAAAAGATGCTCCTTTTATCTTCTCCCCGAGTGCATCGGCTTTTGAAACACTAAAGAAAAAGCTTACGGAAGCACCCATTCTAGTTGCCCCCAACCGATTTACCCCAGCTCATGTGCGATGCAAGTGATTTTGCTATCGGTGCAGTCTTGGGGCAACGAAAAACTAAGCATTTTCAGCCGATCCACTACGCAAGTAAAACTATGACTGAAGCTCATACCCATTACACCACTACGTAAAAATTATTAGCCTGTGGTGTATGCTTGAAAAGTTTCGGCCATACCTTATCTTGACCAAATGCGTGGTGTATACGGACCACTCGGCTCTCAAATACCTCTTTGCAAAACAAGATGCAAAGCCGAGATTGTCGCTGGGTTCTCCTCCTACAAGAATTTGATATCATTATACGTGATAAGAAAGGAGTGATCCGGCCGAACCGCCAAGTTTTCTCGCAGTTTTAACCACTTGTGAATGGCCAATCTGAAGAAACTTAAAACGCTTAAGCACAAATGCAATGAAGATCTGAGGAGTATAGTCGTTATGTCCCAAAAATGGAAGTGATTCGAGGAATTGAACAGAAAGAGGGATTTGATATGATTATAACTACGTAAAAGCCAAAAATTACAGAGGCTTAAATGCAAATTAAAGAAAATTTAAAAAGATAAAAATATTAAATAAACGCTATCACTATTTGCAAAATGATGTTTTGTTTTTATGTTTTTATAAAACTTAATTTAAAAACTACGCGACGTACAAATAAGAATGTGAAACTTACACAATATTAATCCTAAAAATATGAAAATGATATTTTTACAATCCTAATAATAAAAAAAAATTATTAGAAAAAGAAAATTATTTTTACAACTATTTAATTAATTATTATTAATTAAAAACTATTTTTAACTAATAAATAATAGCTTATAATACAAGAAAATATGAAATAAAGCTAGAAAAATAAAATTAAGACTTAGAAAAATCTAAAATATCAAAATAGAATTTTCAAAACTATTTTTGTATTTTTCTGATTATTTTTCTATTTTCTAGGAATTAAAAACTATTTAAAACTACTTAAATTACTTAAAAATACAAATTTAACTAAGAAAAATCTAGAAAATATTTTTTTGTCTTTTTATATTTATCTTAACTTAATAAAAATGAAAAATTATTTTTTTTGAAACTTTTCTTAAATTTTTGTATTAAATGCTATTTAAAAATGCTTAAAAACTAATTAAAATCAAGAAAAATAGCAAACTGACTTGGAAAAATCTGAAAATTTCAGGAAAACTCTAAAATTATATTTGGAATCTAGGAAAATTGGAAAAACAGGTGCTTATGTGTAGGAATTTGAAACTGCTATGTCAAGTGCTTAGAAATAAGCACTTGAAAATAAGCAAATGAAAACCAAAGACCACCCACTGATCACAGAAGCTCAAATATGCTAAAATTACTAAAATGCAACAAGTAATAACAAGCCTTAACCTCTGATAAGCTGATTTGAACAGATTTGATGATTTTGAGCATATGTGCTAAAACAGATTAACCGTTTTTGTCAATTTGAGCACAAGCTTCAAAATAAGCTAAGAATGAAAAACAAAAGTTGGGACTTAATCTAGACCAGGTTTGCTATCCGTAATCCAAAGTCGAGACCTAGTCAATCGCTTTGAGCTTGTTGCAAGACTTAAATGGTTCGTGCACACTCGCTATCATCGAGTGTATGCATGTGGCATATAAGGCCATATTGATAAGCGTGAAGCCTTTAAAAATTCACAAAATTATACAAAAATGCTAATAAGAAATTAGACCAACATGAGATTTTAAAACATCAAGTTTCACTGAACTTGGCTCAGAACTGAAGCAATGAAAAACCTTCTCGTTGGCTCAAAACAGTATTTTAAGCTTTGACTTATGAAGTGAAAATGAAACTTTGACTTTGTTGAACTTTGATTCAAATTTAAGGACTGATCTTGGTTTATTATGATGAAATGAAGTTACAAAAAGCTTTGTCTAAGGATTCCAAACACAAAACAAGACTTTGTTTCTCCAAAATTTAAACAGTTAAGAGATTAAAACAGTTTAAGAGGAGTTTTGACTTTTAGGATTAGCAAGCACAAGACTAAGACAGATATGAGTATGTAAGAGCTAAGAAAACTTAAAATAACAAACTTTAACCATCGCATAAACCTCTATGACAGTTAAAGGACCAAATCCAAACACACCTTTAATTATTGATTTGCAAATTTTTATGATACAACTACTTATCTAGCTAATGACTATGATCAAACCAAGTTAAATTAACCTAAGTGCAACTAATTAAACAGTTTGAAATTCGTGTATAACCACAAAACAGATTTTGCTATTAAACTTGAGAATGACTTACAAAATGTCCTTAGCCACTATGGCTTGACACTGTGAAACCGTAACCCTAACCTATTTTATCCAACCCAATGATCTCTCGAATTAACCCAAATCCATCAATGATTACCCATTATCCATCTCCTTTTCAATTTTTGGCCCCAGTTGACTTTCTTTGACCAATTTCCAAACTAGCTCGAAACTTGAATTTAAGCTTACAAAAAGCTATAATCAGCTTATATAAGCTTATAGAAATCGAGAAGCAAGCTATTAAAAGCTTGGGTGTGAGTGTTTAAAATGGAAAATTTCAACAAAGGAGCATGAAACTTAAAATCTTAGCATAACTTGAATTGATACCTTGAAATAGTTTACAATGATACAATAAGCTTAGTTTGATACATAGAAACAAAATTTTACAGATATTACACTTAATTAAAACTTTTAAGATAAAAACGCCATTAATGAAACTTAAAAACTACCGGACTCCTTTTCCTCATCCTTCTCGCTTCTTTATAAACCAAACTTTTGTCTCTCTCTTCTAATAGTTCCCATCATTTTCTTGACCATTGGATTGCAAGAATTGATCTTGGCCATTGAAACGGATTTGGCCAAAATTGGTCTTGGCCATTGAAAGCTGAGTGAGGGGGGAAGGTGCATTTAATGCTTCTTGGAGGGTAGTTGCGTGGGGGGAACAAGGTTGAGTGGAGGAGAGAGGGGAATGGGTGCTTGCTTGTCAGCAGGTTAGCTTGGGTGAGACTTTTGGCGCTTGCTTATTTTGACCGAGGTTTGACCAAGGGTTAATAATAAAGGGGGGTCCAAATTGTTTAATGAAAGGGGTCCAAAGCTTATATGGCAAGGTCAAAATTGGGTATAAAGGGATTAAATGACAAGGACCTATGTTGCAATTTCTGAAATATCAAGGACCTTTTCTCGCCAATTCAAAAGTTTCTCCAAGGACTAAAAATGACAAGTTTCAATAATACAAGGACCAAACTTGACATTTTCAAATTTCCAGGGGCCATTTTTGCTAATTTTCAAACTTGAAGGACCAATTTTGTAATTTTCTCAAACTTTTTATATTTTTCACCAAAGGACTAATTTTGACAAGTAACGATTTTAAAAGGACCTTTGGTGATTTTACTTTTGAAATTATGTGCTCAGGGACTGTTTTTGACAATTTTTTGAAACTTGGGGGACTGAAACTGCCAATTATGCAAACTTAGCTCATTTTTCATCTGATATTGAAAATTTTGCATCTGAAACATATAAAATGCAATTTTGGAATATTTTCAGTATTTTGATGCATTTCTGAGCATTTTTAAACGTTTTGCAGTTCAGATTTGACTAAAAATGATGAGTATTTACACACTCATCAATCCCCCACACTAAACTATTGCTAGTCCCTAGCAATATTTTGAGAAAAACTTAATGGATTTGAATCTCTTTACCAAAAGCCATTACTTCTGGAGTAGCCAAATGTTTCAGTTCAAGTAAGAACTATGGTACACCGATAACCATGTGATTTTGAGCAAACCACCAGCTTTCAACGGTTTTGATTTGTCTTTACCAGAAGCCGTTTGCTTCTGGACTAGCCAACTCTTAGATAAATTATCAATATTATCTTTGGTGAGTCGATTACCAATTATGGTTTTTCCATTGCCTTTACCACAAGCCATAAACTTTCGGGCTAGCCAACTCTTCACTTTTTAGGATATGGTGAGCTGAATACCATACAATTTTGGGCAAATTGCAAGCCGTCAACGGATTTGATAAATATTTACCAAGAGCCGCTGTTCTGGATTAGCCAATCCTTTTGTTTATTAGACAAGGCGGACTGATAACCAATTGAGTAAGTGTAAAAGCACTTACTCCAAAAAAAACATTTTGGCCAAAAACGGGGGAATTAGGTGGTATAATTACATGATAAAATTCGTGAGAATTCCCCCACACTTAGAAATGAATATTGCCCTCAATATTCAAAGTACCGGCGGTTATGCCGAAACCGAGAACGTAAAAGGGAAATACTACGCCATTTATTTAGAAAGATTTTTTTTTTTTTTTTTTTTAAACTTACATATATATACAACATGTGGGCAACCCCCCCCCACTAGGGTGGTAGAAAGATAGAAAGAAGTCAGAAATATGGGTGAAAACCCATATTGCATGCTACTGTTTTTTGATTACCGAGTCGCTAGCTTGACTCGATCCCCGCATTCATTGGTTCATGGGGAAAGTTTGTAAGTCCGGGACAACCATGGATGGAATGTCCTCTCCAAAGTAATGCTTCACTCGATGACCATTCACTTTAAAGTTAGGACCATCGGGTTGAGATAACTCAATGGTACCATAAGGATAAACCTTAGCGATAGTAAATGGACCATACCAACGGGACTTGAGCTTTCCCGAGAAAATCTTCAATCTTGAATTGAAAAGAAGGACTCGATCACAAACGTTGAAAACGCGGTTCTTGATTTTTGAGTCATGAATCTTCTTTGTATTTTGTTTGTAGATCAAAGAGTTTTCGTAAGCTTGATCACGGAGTTCATTTAATTCATTCATTTAAACTTTCCGGTGATCACCGTTCAATATCAAAGTTGGCATGTTTCAAGGCCCAGTATGCCTTGTGCTCGAGCTCAACCTGTAGATGACATGCCTTCCGTACACCAGCCTTGTATGGAGTGCACCGATGGGTGTTTTGTAAGCTGTACGGAAGGCCCAGAGTGCGTCATCTAACTTATCCGACCAAGAGGCACGGTTTTCACCAACAGTCCTCTCAAGAATTCTTTATCCCCGGTTAGAAACTTCCACTTGCCCACTTGTTTGTGGGTGGTACGCAGTAGATAGACGGTGAGTTACACCATACTTTTGCATGACTCTTTCAAACCGGTCATTGCGAAATGCGTACACGATCACTGATTATGGCTCGTGGAGTTCCAAACCTAGCAAACAGAGATTTTAAGAATTTTACCACAACTCGGGCATCGTTGGTGGGTAAAGCTTTTGCTTCAACCCATTTTGACAAGTAGTCAACGGCCACGAGTATGTATTTGTTACCACGGGAAGAAGGAAATGGTCCCATAAAGTCAATGCCCCATATGTCAAAAATCTCACACACTTGAATGGCGCTTTGCGGCATTTCATTCCTTTGTGAGATATTCCCTGACGCTGACAAGCGTCACGTGTTTTGACAAATTCATGGGCATCTTTGTAGATCGTGGGCCAATAGAATCCGGAATCAAACACCTTCTTGGCGGTGTAGTTGGGGCAATGATGTCCCCAAGAGGTCCGAATGGCAAGCTTTGAGAATGTCAATAGCTTCCTGACCATATACACATCGCCGGATGACTTGATCCGCGTAAATTTTAAACAAGTAGGGATCGTCCCAGAAATAATGTTTCACATCTTTAAAGAATTTATTTTTCTGTTGGGACGACATCCCTTTCACCACAAAGTTACCCGCATGGTAATTTGCAAAGTCAGCAAACCATGGGGTAGAAGAGTCTCCACGAAAAGAAACCACATTGAGTGTTTCGAGAGGAAATGTTTCGCTTATTTCCTTTTCTAAACACATCCTGGTGAGGGTTTTCTAGACGGAAAGATGATCAGACCATGGTTCTCAACTCCTTTTTATCACGAATAATGATATCAAATTCTTGCAGGAGGAGAACCCAACAGAGCAATCTCGGCTTTGAATCTTGTTTTGCAACGAGATATTTGAGAGCCGAGTGATCCGTATACACCACGCATTTGGTCAAGATAAGGTATGGCCGAAACTTTTCAAACGCATACACCATAGCTAATAATTCTTTTTTTGTAGTGGTGTAATGGGTTTGAGCTTCAGTCATGGCTTGCGAGTGGATAGGTCGTAATGAAAATGCTTGGTTTTGCGTTGCCCCAAGACTGCACCGATAGCAAAATCACTTGCATCGCACATGAGCTCGAAGGGTAAATCCCAGTCGGGGCAACTAGAATGGGTGCTTCCGTAAGCTTTTTCTTTAGTGTTTCAAAAGCTTCGATGCACTCAGGAGAAAAGATAAAAGGAGCATCTTTTTCAAGAAGATGGGTCATAGCCCGAGCGATTTTAGAAAAATCTTGAATGAATCTACGATAAAACCCGGCATGACCTAGAAAACTCCTAATACCTTTGACGGTAGTAGGATGAGGTAATTTAGCAATGACATCAACTTTTGCTCTATCTACCTCAATCCCATTTTTGGAAATTTTATGGCCAAGGACTATGCCTTCTTTGACCATAAAGTGACTCTTCTCCCAATTTAGACATAGATTGGTGTCTTCACACCTTTTAAGCATTTTGTCTAAGTGGAGAGACATGTCTCAAACGAGTCCCCAATGACCGAGAAGTCATCCATAAACACCTCCATTGTTTCCCTGATCATGTCGTGGAAAATTGCCGATACATCGTTGGAACGCCGTGCAGAGCATTACATAGGCCAAAAGGCATACGTCGTAGGCAAACGCCCCGTATGGGCGGTGAATGTGGTTTTTTTGATCCCGGATCAATGGGGATCTGAAAGTTACCCGAGAAACCATCAAGGAAACAATAGTACTCGCTCGCTAATCTCTCAAGCATCTGGTCCATGAAGGGTAGAGGAAAATGGTCTTTACGGGTGGCTTCGTTTAACTTGCGATAGTCAATGCACACACGCCATCCCGTAACCAATCAAGTTGGAATTAACTCGCTTCATTGTGACAACAGCTTATGCCACCCTTTTTGGAACGCAATGAATTGGGCTAACCCAAGGACTATCAGAGATCGGGTAAATTAAACCTGCATCAAGAAGTTTGAGAACCTCTTGTTTGATAACCTCGTGAATCTTAGGATTCACCCTTCTCTGATGTTGGACTGCCGGTTTGAAGTCATCCTCCATTAAGATTTTGTGAGTACAAAACTCTGGGTTGATACCCTTAATGTCGGAGAGTTTCCAAGCAATTGCTTGCTTGTGTGACTTCAAGACCTTTATGAGAGCAGTTTTCTCCTCCTTAGTTAAGTCTTTAGCAATTATGATGGGTAATTTATCATCACCCTCCAAGAATGCATATCTCGAGATGAGGAGGTAGGTCCTTAAGTTCAACCTCGGGAAATTCTTCAGTAGAAGTTTGTACTGATTTGATTTCCTCAATCGTGATCTCTTTCGGAGGGAGTGAAGGTAATGGATCTTCATTAAGCAATTTCTCAAGATAAAAGATATCCCTCCTCATAAACACCATCAATTCCAGCGGAATTGATTCATCAGAGCAAGAAATTCTTCGATCTCTTCCGAAGGAAGTCACCTCAAACGGAGTGAGAGAGGGGAAGAGTCGGCAATGATAGGTTGAGAAGATGTGGTGGAATCCCCACTCACAGAATTATGAAGATAACCAAGAAACTCTTGAGAGTACTCCTCCGAAGCAATGTCAATTAAATCGACTCGATTAACTGATTCAATATCATAATTTGAGGAGTACCTCGAAGTTTGATCGAGGTTAAAGGTAACAGCTTCATTACCCACACGTAAAGTGATTTCTTGCTCAAATACATCAATAAGAGCACGGCCCGTTCTCAGAAATCCCCGTCCAACAATGAGAGGAACCCGATGATCGGCATCGAAATCAACAACCACAAAATCAACTGGAAAATGGAACTTTCCTACTTTCACGAATACATCCTCGGCGATGCCAAGAGGACGCGAGATAGAACGATCTGCAAACTCAAGAGTCATGCAGGTAGGAATAAGTTCCGGAAGAGAAAGTTTCTTCCACATCGAATACGGCATCGATTGATGCTTGCACCAAGATCGGCAAGGGCAAAGCATTCAATCATCCCTGGAAAAACACAAGGAAGAAGAAATTTTCCAAGATCTCCTAGCTTCTCGGAAGCTTTTTAATAGAACTGCTGAGCAATTCTCATTCAAAGGAGTCTTAGCCATTTCAAACAGCTTTTCCTTGTTGCTCAACATGTGTTTGAGAGTCGATGCAAACTTGGGCATCAACATGATAGCATCCGCGAAGCTTATGTCAAAATGTAGCTCTTGGAAAATTTGAAAGAATTTTTCCATTTGATGACTAGCTTTCTCGCGGAGTTTTTGCTCATGTAAACGTGAAGGGTAAGGAATAGAAGTTTTGGATTTGGGGTTACCAACTGGAGGTTCAAAAACAACTCCAGGTTTGGTATTGGGTTTCGGGACAACTTGAGGATGGACATTGCTGGTACTTCCGTTATTAGTAGGAAGTTCCTTGTCCTTTGTCGCCTCAGGCTCGCTTTCCACTACCTTGGGAAGAGAAGAAGAAGAGGTAGTAGGAATAGCGGGTCCATCATAAGAAGCACCACTTCTGGTTGTGATCGCTTTTGCATCGCCCCTCGGATTAGCGATCGTGTTGCTAGGTAGAGTACCTGAGCCCGAGGGTCGATCATTTAAAGACTTCTTAATGTCGTAAATCTGGCGACCAACAACCGATTCATTTCCTCTTGGGATTTCATGAATTGTTTCAACAACTCATCAGATGATGGTCCGGTTGGAACAATGGCTTGAGTTTGCACAGGAAAATTCTGGCCTCTATTGTTAGGATTAGGGCCTTGATAATTTCCTTGATTATTGGCATGAAAATACCCTGGGTTGAAATTTCCTGACTGGTTTCTATTGAAATTTCCTTGATGTGGGAAATTTTGATTCTGATTTTGAAAACCGTTGTTTGGACTAAAATTACCTTGGTTTTGAAAACCTTGGTTTGGTCTATTTTGATTCTCGACACGGTTTTGATTGAAACCGGAGGTCCAGTGGTAGTGGTTAGGACGGTGGTTCGGGTCTATAGGAGCACGATATTGATTGCCTCCTTGATTAGAAATCCCGCCCACAGCATTAGCTTCAAAAGGGTTACCATCGGTGGCCATACAGTTATAATAAGCATGAGGGCCACCACAGGTAACACAGACTTCCACTTTCTTAACTTCAGCAGGAGGTGAAGTTTGTGGAAAAGAGACTTTCTTTTGGTTGGAGAGAACCAAGGCTTGAATAGCTTCCGTGAGTTTGTCAATCTTAGCATCGGTGCTAGATTGACTCACGGGCGATGAAGAAGAAGAAGGACCAACACTGACTTGGGAAACAACCGCTTGCTTCGTGCAAGGCGGACTTTAGACTTGTTTTCAATGATCGCTAAAGCTTCTTTGACATTTTTGCTTAGGAAATTTCCTCCCGCGGAGGAATTGAGAGAATCTTGATCGATTGACTCACCCATTGTAGAAAGTATCGAGTTGCATCAACTCGGAGAAACCGTGGTGAGGACATTTGCGAAGCAATTCCTTAAAACGATCCCACGATTCATTGAAGGATTCATCAAACTTTTGAGTGAATTTGATGATTTCATTTTTAAGACTCGTGGTTTTGGAAGGTGGGTAGAATTCATTCACAAATTTCTTCACCAGATCTTCCCATGTCTCAATTGACTGAGGGGGTTGTTTTTCAAGCCAAATCCGGGCTTGCCCTTCAAGAGAAAATGGGAAGTAAGAAGCTTAACAGATCGTAGGGACATTTTTGTATTTGATGGTAGATGCAATCTTGTTAAACCATCGAATATGAGCATGAGGATCATCCCGCTCAAAACCGTAGAATTGATTAGAGGTTACAAGATTCAGAACCGGTTTTGAGTTCAAAATTTTCACCACAATGGTCGGTACAACGATAGCATCTCCATACCCGCGATGGGTGCCGGAGAAGCTCACACATAGGGCGTTCTTCCGCCATGATAACGGAAGTGTGAGCAGTCCGGATCTCAGATCCGACTGATGGAGCAGAAAGTCTACTGACACGCCTTCTTGGAATCTTGACAAGCTCACGAAATGGGCTCACAGATCTAGAAGAGCGAGTGCGCATACACCAGAGTTAACTCTAAGGAAACTCAGAGTTAAGGAGAGAAATGGGAATTATGAAGACGTTTATGAAAAATGGGGTGAGAAGAATCTTTATGGGTTTTCTCGGTTCGATAAGTAGATATAACAACAAAATCAATTAAAACAAAATCGAGGCAAAACAACAGTGAACTTAAACCAATAATCACAAGATGAATGGCTCCTTTGAAAAAGGTACACCAATAACAAGGACACAAAGGCAAGTTTTAAATCTTTAGTTCGGGAACTTATTATGGTCGCATCCCCAGTTAGGTAGTACACGCCTTGGTTTTTGTGGTAATCTTTTAAGTTGTTATTATTAAAGAAAACGACAAATATTTTTGTATTTTTTATATTTGATACATATATAGAAAAAAAAAGGAAAATATTTTTGTGTTTTATACGCTTTTAGTTTTTGGTTTTTGGATTTTTTTATAAGAAAATATGGATATATATATATATAGATAGATAAGGATGATATGAACAAAGAGTGAGTATTCAAACAACTAATCTGCTAGACGGAAGATAATCAAAGAGCCAGGCTCCCGGCAAGCGCCAAAAATTTGATCCGCCGAACTCAAGTTTTCACGCAGTTTAAGCACCACTTGTGAATGGCCAACTGTAAGAAACTTAAAACAGCTTAAGCACAAATGCAATGAAGATCAGGAGAGTATAGTGTTTCCCCGGGTCGTTATGTCCCAATGAGCTATGCAATGGATTACCAAACGTAAAGTGATCGAGGAATTTGAAGCAGAGAGAAGAGGATTTGATATGATTATAACTACGTAAAAAGCCAACAAATTACAGAGGCTTAAATGCAAATTAAAGGAAATTTAAAAAGATAAAAAATATTAAATAAACGCTATCACTATTTGCAAAATGATGTTTTTGATTTTTCTGTTTTTATAAAACTTAATTTAAAAACTACTGACGCATAAATAAAAAATGTGAAACTTAGACAATATTAATCCTAAAAATATGAAAATGATATTTTTACAATCCTAATAATAAAAGAAAATTATTAGAAAAGAAAATTATTTTTACAACTATTTAATTAATTATTATTAATTAAAAACTATTTTAACTAATAAATAATAGCTTATAATACAAGAAAATATGAAATAAAGCTAGAAAAATAAAATTAAGATTTAGAAAAATCTAAAATATCAAAAGAGAATTTTCAAAACTATTTTTGTATTTTTCTGATTATTTTTCTATTTTCTAGGAATTAAAAACTATTTAAAATTAATTAAATTACTTAAAATATAAAATTTAACTAGAAAAATCTAGAAAAATATTTTTTTGTCTTTTTATATTTATCTTAACTTAATAAAAATAAAAAATTATTTTTTTGAAACTTTTCTTAATTTTTTGTATTAAATGCTATTTAAAAATGCTTAAAAACTAATTAAAATCAAGAAAAATAGCAAACTGACTTGGAAAAATCTGAAAATTTCAGGAAAACTCTAAAATTATATTTGGAATCTAGGAAAATTGGAAAAACAGGTGCTTATGTGTAGGAATTTGAAACTGCTATGTCAAGTGCTTAGAAATAAGCACTTGAAAATAAGCAAATGAAAACCAAAGACCACCCATCGATCAGAAGCTCAAATATGCTAAAATTACTAAAATGCAACAAGTAATAACAAGCCTTAACCTCTGATAAGCTGATTTGAACAGATTTGATGATTTTGAGCATATGTGCTAAAACAGATTGGGTCCTGTTTTGCAGCTTGAGCACAAGCTTCAAAATAAGCTAAGAATGAAAAACAAAAGTTGGGACTTAATCTAGACCAGGTTTGCTATCTGTAATCCAAAGCTGAGACCTAGTCAATCGCTTTGAGCTTGTTGCAAGACCCTTAAATGGTTCATGCACCACTCGGTTAATCACTGAGTGTATGCACAGTGGGCATATAAGGCCATATTGATAAGCAGTTTGAAGCCTTTAAAAATTCACAAAATTATACAAAAATGCTAATAAGAAATTAGACCAACATGAGATTTTAAAACATCAAGTTTCACTGAACTTGGCTCGAATGAAGCAATGAAAAATCCTCTCGGTTGGCTCAAAAATGTATTTTAAGCTTTTGACTTATGAAGTGAAAATGAAACTTTGACTTTTTTGAACTTTGATTCAAATTTAAGGACTGATCTTGGTTTATTATGATGAAATGAAGTTACAAAAAGCTTTGTCTAAGGATTCCAAACACAAAACAAGACTTTGTTTCTCCAAAATTTAAACAGTTAAGAGATTAAAACAGTTTAAGAGGAGTTTTGACTTTTAGGATTAGCAAGCACAAGACTAAGACAGATATGAGTATGTAAGAGCTAAGAAAACTTAAAATAACAAACTTTAACCACTGCATAAACCTCTAAGACAGTTAAAGGACCAAATCCAAACACACCTTTAATTATTGATTTGCAAATTTTTATGATACAACTACTTATCTAGCTAATGACTATGATCAAACCAAGTTAAATTAACCTAAGTGCAACTAATTAAACAGGTTTGAAATTCATATAACCACAAAAACAGATTTTGCTATTAAACTTGAGAATGACTTACAAAATGTCCTTAGCCACTATGGCTTGACACCTGTGAAACCAGAACCCCTAACCTATTTTATCCAACCCAATGATCTCTGAATTAACCCAAATCCATCACTGCATTACCCATTATCCATCTCCTTTTCAATTTTTGGCCCCAGTTGACTTTCTTTGACCAATTTCCAAACTAGCTCGAAACTTGAATTTAAGCTTACAAAAGCTATAATCACTTATATAAGCTTATAGAAAGCGAAGCAAGCTATTAAAAGCTTGGGTGTGAGTGTTTAAAATGGAAAATTTCAACAGTGAGCATGAAACTTAAAATCTTAGCATAACTTGAATTGATACCTTGAAATAGTTTACAATGATACAATAAGCTTAGTTTGATACATAGAAACAAAATTTTACAGATATTACACTTAATTAAAACTTTTAAGATAAAAACGCCATTAATGAAACTTAAAAACTACCGGACTCCTTTTCCTCATCCTTCTTCTTTATAAACCAAACTTCTTGTCTCTCTCTTCTGAATAGTTCCCATCATTTTCTTGACCATTGGATTGCAAGAATTGATCTTGGCCATTGAACGGATTTTGGCGCCAAACTTGGTCTTGGCCATTTAAACGCTGAGTGAGGGGGGAAGGTGCATTTAATGCTTCTTGGAGGGTAGTTGCAGTGGGGGGAACAAGGTTGAGTGGAGGAGAGGAGGGGGAATGGGTGCTTGCTTGTTGCAGAGAAGCAGTTGGAGGGTGAGACTTTGGCGCTGCTTGCTTATTTTGACCGAGGTTTGACCAAGGGTTAATAATAAAGGGGTCCAAATGGCTTAATGACAGGGGTCCAAAGCTTATATGGCAAGGTCAAAATTGGGTATAAAGGGATTAAATGACAAGGACCTATGTTGCAATTTCTGAAATATCAAGGACCTTTTCTAATTGAAACGTTGCTCAAGGACTAAAAATGACAAGTTTCAATAATACAAGGACCAAACTTGACATTTTCAAATTTCCAGGGCCATTTTTGCCAATTTTCAAACTTGAAGGACCAATTTTGTAATTTTCTCAAACTTTTTATATTTTTCACCAAAGGACTAATTTTGACAAGTAACGATTTTAAAAGGACCTTTGGTGATTTTACTTTTGAAATTATGTGCTCAGGGACTGTTTTTGACAACTTTTGAAACTTGGGGACTGAAACGCCAATTATGCAAACTTAGCTCATTTTTCATCGATTTTGAACATTTTGCATCCAAACATATAAAATACAATTTTGGAATATTTTCGATTTTGATGCATTTCTGAGCATTTTTAAACGTTTTTCAGTTCAGATTTGACTAAAAATGATGAGTATATACACACTCATCAAGGAGCTGAGAACTTGGCTGCTGATCATCTTTCCCGTCTAGAAAACCCTCACCAGGATGTGTTCGAGAAAAAGGAAATAAATGAAACATTTCCTCTCGAAACACTCAATGTGGTTTCTTTTCGTGGAGACTTTTCTACCCCATGGTTTCTTTGACTTTGCAAATTACCATGCGGGAAACTTTGTGGTGAAAGGGATGTCGTCCCAACAGAAAAACAAATTCTTTAAAGATGTAAAACATTACTTCTGGGACGACCCCTACTTGTTCAAAATTTGCGCGGATCAAGTCATCAGGCGATGTGTATATGGTCAGGAAGCCATTGACATTCTCAAAGCTTGCCATTCTGGACCTACTGGGGGACATCATAGTCCCAACTACACCGCCAAGAAGGTGTTTGATTCCGGATTCTATTGGCCCACAATTTACAAGGATGCCCATGAATTTGTCAAAACCTGTGACGCTTGTCAATGTCACGGGAATATCTCACAAAGAAATGAAATGCCGCAAAACGCCATTCAAGTGTGTGAGATCTTTGACATCTGGGGCATTGACTTTATGGGGCCATTTCCTTCTTCTCGCGGTAACAAATACATATTCGTGGCCGTTGACTATTTGTCAAAATGGGTCGAAGCAAAAGCTTTACCTACCAACGATGCCCGAGTTGTTGTGAAATTCTTAAAATCTCTGTTTGCTAGGTTTGGAACTCCACGAGCCATAATCAGTGATCGAGTACGCATTTTGCAATGACCAATTTGATAGAGTCATGCAAAAGTATGGTGTAACTCACCGTCTCTCTATTGCGTACCACCCCCAAACAAGTGGGCATGTGGAAGTTTCCAACCGGGGATTAAAGAATTTTGGAGAGGACGGTTGGCGAAAACCGTGCCTCTTGGTCGGATAAGTTAGATGACGCACTCTGGGCCTTCCGTACAGCTTATAAAACACCCATTGGGTGCACTCCATACAAGCTTGTATACGGGAAGGCATGTCATCTGCCGGTTGAGCTTGAGCACAAGGCATACTGGGCCTTGAAACATGCAAACTTTGATATTCAGATACCGGTGATCACCGGAAAGTTCAAATGAATGAATTAAATGAACTCCGTGATCAAGCATACGAGAACTCTTTGATCTACAAACAAAAGACAAAGAAGATTCATGACTCCAAAATAAAAAACCGCGTTTTCAACGTTGGTGATCGAGTCCTTCTTTTCAATTCAAGATTGAAGATTTTCTCGGGAAAATTAAAATCCCGCTGGTCTGGACCATTTACCATCACTAAGGTTTATCCATATGGAACCATTGAGTTATCTCAACCCGATGGTCCAAACTTTAAAGTGAATGGTCATCGGTTGAAGCATTATTTTGGAGAGGACATTCCTCCCGTGGTTGTCCCGGATTTACAAACTTTCCCCATGAACCAATGAATGCGGGGATCGAGTCAAGCTAGCGACTCGGGAATCAAAAACAATAGCATGCCATATGGGTTTTCACCCATATTTCGACTTCTTTCTATCTTTCTACCACCTAGTGCGGGGGTTGCCCCACATGTTGTGTATATAAGTTTTCTCAAAAAAAAAATCCTTTAAATAATGGCCGTAGTATTTCCCTTTTACGTTCTCAGTTTCGGCATAACCGCCGGTACTTTGAATATTGAGGGCAATATTCATTTCTAAGTGTGGGGGAATTCTCACGAATTTTATCATGTAATTATACCACCCAATTTCCCCGTTTTTGGCCAAAATTTTTTTTTGGAGTAAGTGTTCTACACTTACTCAATTGGTTATCAGGCCGCCTTGTCTAATAAACAAAAGGATTGGCTAATCCAGGAGCAAACGGCTCTTGGTAAAGATATCTCAAATCCGTTGACGGCTTGCAATTTGCCCAAAATTTTATGGTATTCGACTCACCATATCCTTAAAAGTGAAGAGTTGGCTAGCCCGCAAGTTTATGGCTTGTGGTAAAGGCGGTGGAAAAACCATAATTGGTAATCAGCTCACCAAAGATAATATTGACAATTTATCTAAGAGTTGGCTAGTCCGAGCAAACGGCTACGGTAAAGACAAATCAAATCCGTTGGAAGTCGGTGGTTTGCTCAAAATCACATGGTTATCGGTGTACCATGGTTCTTACTTGAACTAAAACATTTGGCTACTCCAGAAGTAATGGATTTTGGTAAAGAGATTCAAATCCATTAAGTTTTTCTCAAAATATTGCTAGGGACTAGCAATAGTTTAGTGTGGGGGATTGATGAGTGTGTAAATACTCGTCATTTTTGATTAAATCTGAAGCGCAAACGTTTAAAATGCTCAGAAATGCATCAAAATACTGAAAATATTCCAAAATTGCATTTTATATGTTTCAGATGCAAAATGTTTTAAAACAGATGAAAAATGAGCTAAGTTTGCATAATTGGCAGTTTCAGTCCCCCAAGTTTCAAAAATTGTCAGAAATAGTCACTGAGCACATAATTTCAAAAGAAAAATCACCAAAGGTCCTTTTAAAATCATAACTTGTCAAAAATTGTCCTTTGGTGAAAAATATCAAAAGTTTTGAGAAATTACAAAATTGGTCCTTCAAGTTTAAAAATTGGCAAAAATGGCCCTTGGAAATTTGAAAATGTCAAGTTTGGTCCTTGTATTATTTAAACTTGTCACTTTTGGTCCTTTGGAGCAAATTTGCATAAATGGCAGAAGTGGTCCTTGCACTTTCAGAATTTGCAACAAAGGTCCTTGATAATTAAAACCTTTAATCCCATTTTGGACCCTTGTCAACTACTTGTGACCCCCTGCCACATTCCACTTGACCCTTCCCAGTTGACCCCTTCCCCTTTTAATATTATACCCCGGTCAAACACTGGTCAAACCCCTCACGGGTATCCCTTTCCCTCCATCATCACCCTGCAACACGCCTGCCTGCAACTCCAACACACTCCATCATCATCACCCTATATCCTACCCTCCACCTCAACAAACCTCCAAGATACATTAAATGCACCCCTGTCCTAACACTCAACCTCCCCCCAGCTGTTAAAACATTTTGGCGCCAAATTTCAAAGAACGGCCAAGATCATTTCTAGACATCCAATGGTCCATATTATGAGTGGGATTTGAAGAGAGAGGTGAGAGAAGCTCACTGGTGTATAAAAAGAAGGAAGAATAAGGCAGAAAAGGGAGCACTTAGTTTAATTTTCAAAATGTATTTCGTTTTTAAAATTCTTAAGTCTTAATGAATTCTTAGTTGTATTTTCAAGTTACATTGTATCAAGCTAACTTATTTCAGTATATTACAACTCTTTACAAGTATCAATTCAAGTTTGTATTAAGCTTTCTTGTTTCATGGTCACTGTTGAAATTTTCCATTTCAAATTCTTATGCACAAGCTCCTATTAGCTTATTTTTAAGCTCAAATAAGCTTATTCAAGCTCCTCATAGCTTTTTATAAGCTTATATTTAAGTCTCAAGTCACTTTGGATTCTGGTCAACAAAAGTCAAACAGGGTTCATTTGGTCTTGGAAATGGAAATGGAAATGGAAAATGGTGTTGCAGTGCTGGAATTTGGTTGGTTCAGAGCTATTGGGTTGGTTTATATAGGATAGAGTCCTTTGGTTAACTGTTTTCAAGCCATAGTGGCTGGGACCTATTGTAAGTTAATTTCAATAGTTATTGCATAATCTGCATTTATGGTTTAGATTGGTTTGTATTTGTTGATTAGGTTGTATTTAGGTTAGTTTAATCCAGTTTTAGTGTCTGCATTAGCTAGATCATAAGTTAGTTCTTTTAATTTGCAAATCAGTTATAAAAAGGTGTGTTTGGATCAGTTGCTTGGTTGAGATTGAGCTTTGGTTTGTACTTAATAGCTGTCTACTCAGTCTCAAAATCAGTCATTTGACTCATTGCATTCATCAAATTGTATCTGTTTTAGTCATAAGTCAAAATTACATTTCATCTGTCTTAGCAGCTTAACTGTGGAGATTTTATAAAATCAAAAGGTTGTTTTGTGCTTAAATAACTTAGAAATAGATTGCAGTAGTTCCATTTCATCATATAACATCAAGATCAGCCCACAAATTGATTTCCAAGTTCATAAAAGTCAACATCTCAATTCTGTTTCAAAAGTCAAAAACTTGAAAAATCAGTTTTGAGCCCAACTGGGTGAATTATCATTGCTTCATTCTTGGGTCAAATTAAGTGAAACTTGGGGTTTAAAAAGTTCAACTGGTCTTATTTCTTATTATCATTTTTGTAGAATTTTGTCAATTTTTTAGAAGTCTCAAAACTGCTTATCAAGAAGGGCTTATATGCCCTGTGCAACTGACTCAGATACAGAGTCTGCATTGCGAGTGTGTGCAGGGTTGCACTGAGCTGATCTTAGCTTATCTAGGTCTTGTTTTTGGTTTGTAAGCCCCTAGCCAGGTCTAGTTTATGTTCCAACATTTGTTTTCTAGTTTCAACTTATCTTGAGTGCTTATTTTCGTGCTCAAAGTAGTACACTGAAATCTGTTTTTGCACATTTAGCTCATATCATCAAATCTTTGTAGCTTGTGTTTCTGAGGTTTAAGCTAGTTAATATTAGTTGCATTTGGGTATTATTAGCATATTATAGCTTTTGTATTGCTGTGGTGGTCTTTGGTTCTCACTTGCTTATTCAAAAGTGCTTATTTATAAGCACTTACAATAGCAGTTTCATATTCTTGCACACAAGCACTTGTTTTTATATTTTTCCTAGATTCTAAATATTATTTTAGACTTATCTTGAATTTTTCAAATTTTTCCAAGTCAGTTTGCTATTTTTCTGCATTTTAATCAATTTTTAGTACTTTTTAATTAGCATTTAATACAATTAATTAAGAAAAGTTTCAAAAAAATAATTTTTCATTTTTCTTAAGTTAAGATAAATATAAAAAGTCAAAAAAATATTTTTCCAGATTTTTCTTAGTTAAATTTGTATTTTTAAGTAATTTAAGTAGTTTTAAATAGATTTTAATTCCTAGAAAATACAAAAATAATCAGAAAAATACAAAAATAGTTTTGAAAATTCTCTCTTGTTATTTTAAATTTTTCCAAGTCATAATTTCATTTTTCTAGCTTTATTTTATACTTTCTTGTATTTTAGGCTAATATTAAATAGTAAAAAATAGTTTTTAATTAATAATAATTAGATAAATAGTTTTAAAAATAATTTTCTTTTTCTATAAATTTTCTTTTATCATTAGGTTTGTAAAAATATCATTTTCATATTTTTAGGATTAATATTGTGTAAGTTTTATATTTTCATTTGTACGTCACGTAGTTTTAAATTCTAGTTTTATAAAAAAATAAAATCAAAAACATCATTTTGAAAATAGTGATAGCGTTTATTTAATATTTTTTATCTTTTTAATTTCCTTTAATTTGCATTTAAGCCCTTGTAGTTTTTACACTTTTTCTGTAGTTATAATCATTCAATATCCCTTTTTCCGTTCAAATCTCTCGATCACTATTCGTTTGGTGATTCTTCGCATAGCTCGCTGGGACATAACGACCCGGGGAAACACTATACTCCCCTGATCTTCATTGCATTTGCTTCTGAGCTGTTTTAAGTTTGTTACGGTCGGCCATTCACAAGTGGTCGGCTTGCGTGATAAAACTTGACTGTTCAGGAGCGAATCATGCATCAAGGAAGCACTTTAAGGGGTACCTACACAAAGACTCTATTTTCCAGTCTATTTCTGGCAGTGGGTAGCAGTCTTATGGACATGCTTTATTGAGGTCTGTGAAGTCTACACACATCCGCCAGCTACCGTCGCTTTTCTTGACCATTATTGGATTGGAGAGCCAGTCATGGTAGTAGACTTCTCGCATGATTCCTGCTTCCACAAGTTTGTGTACCTCCGCCAAGATTGCTTTGCGGCGCTCACGGAGCCTGCCCGCGTTTCTTCTGGCGTATTGGTGAGTACCCTTGTCGGATTCTCAGCTTGTGTTCTGTGATTGAACGTGGTACCCCAGTCATATGCTTTGGCTCCCATGCAAAAATGTCCAGGTTCTTTTGCAAGAGTGCACACATAGCTGCTTTGTCGTTGTCCGACAATGACCCGCCAATGGATATCTCCTGTTCCGGGTAGTCAGGGTGAATAGCAACTTTCAGATTCGGAATTTTGGTTGCGCGCTGTTCTGGGATAGGTGCCATCTCGCATGTAACCGTGTTACATTCTCCATGTGGTACAGTGGCATTGTAAAGAGTAACAATACCACCTTCAACTGGGAATTTAAGCATCCCGTGTGCTGTAGATTGCACTGCGCGCATAGCCGATATCCCTGGTCTTCCGATAATGCTGTTGTATGGTGAAGGAGATTTAATTACCATGAAGTCCATCCAGGCCATTGCAGAATGTTCTTCATTGCCTATGCTGACTGGTAGACGTATTTGCCCCATAGGCCATATCTTTTCTCCAGTAAAACCAGTCAACGCTGATCTGACTGGGCTTAACTGACTGCGTATTTCAGGCCGCAGTCTTTTGAAGCAGTGCTCATACATGATATTTGCAGATGCCCCGCCATCAATGTACATGCGGTGGATGTCGTGACCCCCCGCACTAATCTCGATGGTGAGTGGCTCTGCTACTGCGTTGTCCGCAGTTAAGGTGGGGAAAGAGATTGCACTTCCTCGGGAAAAATCTGATGACCTTCGCACGGTCACCGCGCCATGATTGTATCATGTAGATGGTGTCGGCCTTATCTTTGGGTGTCTCCTTCTTGTTCCCGTTTTTCTGTCTATCCTTCCCTTCCTTGATGTTTTTTACCAGATGGTCCAGTCTACCCTCCTTGACTAGTTTGTCGATGAGCTGACGTAGCTGGACGCATTCATTGGTGGTGTGGCCTTTCTATGCATGATAGTCACAGTATCCACTCCCGGTGCGCCGATCTTCTGGGGTGCGCATTTGTGGCGGTCTTGGGAAGTTCGCGCCTTCTGTTGCGAGTATTTCCTTTGGTGTTTTGGTCAGCGGGGTGTACCTGTCATTGTCTCTTCCACTCCTCTGACCACGATAGCTCTTATTACGGTTGCTACTCCGATCTGTGGATTGTTTCCCAGGTTGTTCCTGTGACCGGTAGTTTGAGTAGCTTCTTTTGCTATCCGCTGCAGCGGCCTCTCCTTGGACAAAAGACCGTGTGCGTTTCATGACCTCATCAAAAGATTGGGGAATTTTGTCGTTCAGTTTTTTGATGAGTTCTGGGTTGCTGATCCCGTTCATGAACCCTGAGATTTTTAGCACTTCGGGGCATGCTTTAACTTGCATGCACTCATCCTTGAAGCGCTCCATAAAGGCGCTTGTGGATTCGCCTTGGCGCTGTTTAACTCTGGCGAGTTCAATGGGGTTTTTAGCACATTTTTTCCGTTGAGTAAAATTTAGGCGGAACGCCTTCCTCAACTCTTCAAAACCATTGATGCTTCTTCGTGGAAGCTTGTTGAACCAGTTCCGCGCGCTTCCCACTAGTGTGGAGTTGAACATGTGGCACCATACAGGCTGTGGCCAATTCTCAATAGTTGCGGCTGATTCGAAAATTTTTAGGTGATCGTCAGGATCACCTGTTCCGTTATAGGTTTTGACATTAGCAGGCATGCGCCTCTTTTTGTTTTCTGAGAAATCACTGATGCGCCTAGTGAACACATCCACCTTCTGACGGCGCCATGGGAGGGACATGTCCTCCTCTTGGTCATTGTGCCTGTTCCTGGACTTCCAATGTTACAGTATCACTATCCTCGTTGTCCGAGGAGTTATCGAGACGAGTTTTCCTTTCTTCGGCGCTTGCCTCGGCGTCCTCGAGTATGGACTTGAAGGGCTTTCACTTGGGAGTACCTTCGCCAAGTCCTGTCATGCACTTTACGGCTACCAAGTCTAGCATAGACACTGGTACGCCGTTCATCTTCATCACTCTCGCTTAGATGATGCGAGTGAGATGTCTCATCACCCTCGACTCTCCTCCCGATTCTGTTGAATACTGGGGTCGGCGACCGTCTCTCCCGCGCTTCTCTTTCTAACGGCGCGGTGGGGAAATATCGTATTCAGAGTCAAAATTTAGTCGGGCTTTCAAGTTCCGACCCGATCTCTTCTTTTCTTCCTCTTGCATGAGGGTAGCTAAGGTTTCGTAGTTTTGGGATACGAAATCTTCTGGCGTTAGCTCTGGCGCGACCCCTTCTAAAGCGAGTGTGTTTGTTTCTACCACTATGCCCTTATTTCGGACTGGTGCGTCTAGTGCCTTTGTTAGGTCAGTCTCTAGCGCCGATTGAAAGGGAGTGGTAAGAACAGTACGCAGTGGATCTACTTCACTAGCGGTGGTTGTAGCGGCTTGGGTTGTCCCCGAGCGCGGTTCTACCAGAGGGAAGACCAAGTCTTGGCCTGATCCCTTGTTTTTAGCAGCGCTGGTTGTCCCAGAGGTCTGCTTAGGAGTCAATCCGCTTTGCGGCTTCTTTCCCATAAGGTCTGACTGCGATCGATGATTTCCCTGTTTCGTCATTCTAGTCTTTGGTTCTTAGTGAATGGTCCCACGGATGGCGCCACTTGTTGATACAAAAGTTGGACGTTCCTTGTTTGGAGCTCCGGCTCTCGCACCAATTGAGAATCGTTGCTTGAGACCTGCGCAATAAGAGACGAAGCATGTTAGGCTTACCGTGGGATTGTCTCCCACGATTATCCTCTGGCGTGAGAGTAAGTAATCGGTTTAGGGTTTAAGGAGAGTTAGGGTTTGTAGATCATACCTTAAACGAGGGATGGGATTCCCTTTATATACACACGGAATCCTTGTTGGTTCCGTGTTCCCCAACCTTCGGCGTATCCCGCCTAAGTCGGTTGGGAATGATAATCTTCCTCATTTGGAGATATCGGATATCTATTCTATGAATAGTTTTGGGTTTGGGCCTTCGTGAGCCCAAACATCTTATCAGCGTAGCCCAGTTCGTACCGGGCTAAGTTAGTGTTGGACTTTAGTCGGGTTCGTGACCCGAATATAGATTATACGTCATCACCAGGTAAAGGAATGTCAACGATAGAATGGGAATGGCTCCAGTAGGCAACCTGAATAATATGGAAGTTTGAGATTTTGATATTTTAAGCTTGACTTATCGTGAATAGTGATTTTTGGAACGATTGTCGAATGATAACTTCGTTTTGTGGCAAAGGTGGCTTGTGTGGTGAAATGCTTAAAGTTCAAAAACAAGAGTTCATATTATTTCTCATGTGTTTGTGTTACTGTAGCTTATGTGGATTTTTCATAAGTTCAACAAGTTTCAAAAGTTTGTAAGTATTGGCTCTTGGAATAATTATTGGAACATATACAATATATTCACATAAGAGTTGGCTCGAATATTGGCTTAAGTACGATTGAAGTGGAAATAAATACAAATCAGATTGTATTTGTTAGATTTGTTTGGTTTCGAGGTGTGAAAATATATATACAAAATATATTTATCAAAGTCGTGGTTAAATAATATATTAGGACAAATATATTATTTATAGTTTACGCCGATGTGGTCGTCAAATAAAATATGTGCTAACATATTTATTTAGACGAAAAGGTGGTAAAATAATTTAAGTTAATCAAACTTATAAAAAATTTAACCTCACTACAAAAAGGCCGGAGGTCCTTTCTACCTTTGGTAGAACTGGAAGCAGCCTCTCTACCTTAAGTAGGGGTAAGGCTGTCTACATCTTAACCTCCCCCATACACCGGAAACGGTATTGGGTACCCATAACCCGTGGAAGACGGCATTGGGTGTTACTTTACTTTACTTTTAAACTTATAAAAAATTTAGGTAAATAGTGTCAAAGTCTCAAACTAGAGGGCTGAAATGTAAAGTTTAATAAAAGTTTCAAAACTTATAAAAGTTTTAAGAAAAATGACAAGTTGTTAGAAGTTGGGGTCTAAATGTGTAAAAATTAATATAAGTTACAAACTTATGTTCGTTTTAAGAAAAGTGGCAGGTTGTTTGAATTGGAAGGGCTGAAACTGCCAAAGTTGCAAAAATAACTAAAAATAAAACTGCCAAGCCAAGCATCATTTGGTATTATAGATAGTCCAAAATGTATTATAGATAGTTATAGATTATAGATTATAGATAACTGGATTTGAATGACTTTAGATAACAACATAAAGAATGTTTAGTACGACAATGTTGTATTAGTTTATGTGTCACCACATCAAGTTGCAACATTTAGTCAAGACCCACATTTACACAATCTGAGAGAGGTCAATACTCAATAATCTTTATACAAACCCACACTTTTGTTACATAGTCTTGTAACTTTTACAAGGATAAAGTTAGTAACAATGGCTCTAATTATAAAATTCTAGCCTGGTACTGAACATAAACTCATAGTAATATACAGGTGACTTCACCATATTATGCCAAGAATTTACATGCCTGGGGTTATTGCCGTTACTCGTGTTATAGTGATCACAGTAAAAAAAAATAAAATAAAATAAAATAAAAAAAAAAAAAAAAAAAAAACTGCCCTTATGTTTATAGTGCTGACTTATTTTTAGCTTCAGATTCTACATATGTTTATTGCCCTTTTGCAGAATTCAAACAATCATATGGTACGCATAAGTGTTGTGTTACTAAACATTTGCAGCAAGAAAGATAGTACCACATATAACAAATTTAGAAGCCTTAATGAGACCAAAACCGAAAATCATTATATACCTTTGATAGTCAAAAATTTACAAGTTCAATATTTGCAACAGTAAGACACTAGAATATTGTATCATTACAGGAAGCCTCTTCCAACAAGTCCATAAACCCTCTGCCTTCCTTTTTACCAATCTCTTTATCAACCGATACTTTCAAATGAAATCCATGAGCTGTTGCTGCTTCAAATCTCGTCCACAGTTCTTCCTTTAAAGTGTTCTCACCAGCGCTCTTCCTTTTTAGAATTGTGGTGTCCAGATCCTTACACATTGGTGTGCTATCAATAACTGCTAGTATTATTTACACACAGACAAACCAAAGTCAAGCAATCAATACAGGAAAATGTGAAAGCAAAGAAAGTAGAGGCGGAAATTCAATCCATTTGCCCAACACCGGTCAATTCAGGTGGATTATCTCCAAAAAATTGGCTAAAATGAAAATGGGTCACCTGGTTGAAAGTCAACTAAAAGTGTTAAAATGAACGAAAGTTCATAAATCATGTTATAGAAAAATTAGATAACTTATTGTGCAAGTATAGTTTATTACTATATGTCATGTTTGCGGATCCATTAAAAGTTGCCCGTTTTGACCCGAACCCATTTTGACCCGTTATCCTCCCCATCCTGTCTAACTTGCCACCTCTAGAAGTGAAGTTTACCTTTGTTACATGAAACACCACTTGTAAAACCACCAGCTTTAGGCACGTTCATATCAACATTCTTAATATGATCACCACTAGGCTCCAGCAGAACGCACGATTTAGGTGGTGAGATATACCAATTCGGTGATGATTCCACAACTCTTCTTGTATTTCCCCCTTTATGAGCAGTTCTAATACCAAAAAACTCAGGGTATCTCAAAGCCAGATCTGTAGAAGGTTGAATGCTAGACGGTTCAGACTCTCCAGATCCACCACCACCACCAACCGGATGCGGCATGGTTGGGTTTTTAGTGCACCCTACAGAAGGAGGTTCCAGCAATATACAAGATTTTGGTGGTGACATTTTCAGGTAAGGAGTAGAATCAAGGAAAATATCGTTCTTGTTTTCAACTTTTTCAGGAGAAGAAAAAGCAGTTGACACTTGCTCGACAGTAACAATATTATTTGTTATCTTCTCGAGTACAGGTTTGGATGATGTTTTGAGTCTAGATGCAAACGGTGTAGGTCCAGGCGGAGGTGTTAGCAGGAAAAGGTTTTTACTACCTTCTGATGCGTGGTCAGCACACCAAGATACGAGAGGTGAAGGAGAAACCACAAAGTCAAACTTTGGGCTTTCAGGAACTTTGATCTTATCCTTGTTTACAGTTGGAGCTATCTTCAAATTTGCTAAACAAGTTTCCAGATGATTTTCTGACCCTGTAGATTCCGTCGAAAGAGCTTTTTTGAATCTTGATACCCATGGCTGTAATTTAGAACGCAAATATCAGAAAAAGAATAATACACAAGACAGATAGGACATACAACAAAATGAACAAATACTGATGAGCGTATAATAATTCAACCTTTAGTGTTGTCTGCATATCATGCAATACGTTTGCAAAAGATTCAATGTCCTTCTTGTTCCTCACTTTTCGTTTTACTGCTTGTACAACAAGTTCGTCGATCTGCACATAAGTAATTAAACCATTCAGATGTTAAATAGAAGACTTAAGATGTCTTCCGAAAACCAAACTCAGAATTGTTTATAGTTTATTGGATCTCAAACATTCAGCAGAACAAACTTGACATTCTAAGTTTCAATGGCGAATTGTCTCATCATTTAGTGCATGATGGTAACTGAAAAGGGTGCATCATAATTCCAATATCCAGTATCATCTAACCCTCTACAAACTGTTAAGCTTCTGATGCGAACACACAATTCGTTTACCAGTTGGCACTTTTAAGTTAACTAGTAATGTTCTTTTACATTTTTGTGCAGATTATATTATTCTCAAAACTATACACCCTTCGATGAACAATGAGCTGCATGCTGAAAACTTAGATACTAGACTTCAACAAAAAAACTCAGACATGGAAGACCTTATCGTAAGTCAATAACTGATGCGGAAGTGACTGTAATATGGAATTAGATACTTGTCTAGTTCAGATGAGATAGTTGACATTCAACGTCAGACAGAGCAAGTTTCCTTAATAATAGGTCTATACATTCACTCTAAAACTCGGGCTAGCCAAAGGTGGATTGTCACATTTGTTACATAGTACTAATCAATAAGTGTGCATAATATTTTTCTGTTTATTTAAACTTTCTTTAGGTCCAGACACAAAGCGTAATTCGTTTATTAGTTGCTTTTTGTGATTTAGTCATCTTTAATTAACAAGTAATGTTCTGTTCTATTTCTGTGCAGATTAGCATATTCGATGTAACTATTCATACTTCAATGACAAATGATTTGTATTTGAAAAAACTTATGTATGAAAAAGCTTCTCTAAAGCCGATAACCGAGGGCAAACACGAAAGTGAAGCTTCTGATTTAGAACGAGATACTCGTCAAGTTCACCTAATAAGATTGTTAACACCATACAGTCGGCTTCAATCAGAGCAAATGTTCTCACTAATACATCTCCACAGACTCTTAAGCAACAGTAATGCCTAAAACGGCCAAATAAACTTATAGCGATCAACCAAGCCTGTATTCATACACACGAAAATGTCCCAAATACGAACACCACGACAAATATTGTAAATTCACATCATCTACCCTCACAACTTTATCTTCCACAATCTCACTTCTTATCTACGAAAATTTACTATCATTTTACACAAATTCAGCTATACGTAATCCAAAACTCACCACTAACAATAACTGTCTTCAAAAGTCACAATAAGCCGATACTTTAAAAACGAAAAACGAACCTTAGTCATTCCTCTCACCTATTCATAACACACGTGTGTGCGTGCACCTAATAACCTAATCTCCCCATATTCACATACGATGGTTGACACCTGACAGTTAGCATCAATCAGAGCAAGTGTCCTCATTAAGACGTCTACACATCCACTCTAAAACTAGTAACCACACGTGGCTTCACAGACTCTAACCAACAATAAACAGATAGCCTATGCCTAAAACGGCTGACTAAACTTATAGGATCCAACTTAAAAATGTCCTAAATACGACCCTCACAGCTTCATTCATTTTACTCCTTATTCACGAAAATATACTAGCATTTCACAAATATTCGATTACACGTAATCAAAACAACAAATCTTAACCATTACTTAAAAAATGATAAAAGAGCATCAGCCATTCCTCTCACCTATTCATTTTTTTACATAAAAACGCGTCGCCTAATAACTAAATACGACAAACAATCAATTAACCGAATAAGCGAATCTCACATAACATTCAATCAATCGACACTTTAAGAAACACATACATAACAAAATAAGCCCTAATTTTATAAAATAAATAATATAAACCCTAACTTTACCTGATTCATAATAACAGACAGATCGGAGTGAGCCAGCATAAGGCGATCCACCGGGTCGCCGCCATATCCGTAACCGCCGCAAGCAGTGACCTGTTGCTGTTGTTGTGGTTTGAAGGCCGCGGCATTGGATAGTTCTCTGAGCGGCTTTCTGATCCTTGGTTTTGGTTTTGATTTTGATTTTGAGATTAAGTTGTTGTTGGTTTTGGTTGTGATTTTAGGCATTTTTTCTGATGATGGTGATGGGGTTTCCCGCTCACTTTTTGAATTTGATTGATTGGGTTTTGTCTAAAGTTCTTTCTTTATTTATTGTAGGTTTTTTATTTTTGACTTTGGGGGTTTTTGTTTCGGCTTATATAGGGTCTTAAGGGTGAAACGAACCAACGTTGAGTGAACATTTTATAAACGGTTCGGTAAAAAAAAATTATGTTTGTTTATCTATACTATTATATAAAATATTTGGGACTTCCTAATATAAGAAGTCTTAAAAAAATTAAGACCAAAAACATTTCCTTAATAAGAAATTAAAGAGTCATTAGTCAATGAAATTTGAATTGTCTGAATTTCATTTGAATGTCTTAAAGAGCCCAGATATCTTCCATTAAACATGTTTAATGAAAAAAGAAAACTGCAATATAATTTAGAAAAAAAAGCCTAATCATTAATATATTTTTAATTCATGCTTTTAATCTATACCACTGTATAACTTACATGATATAAATACCCACAATCAACAAGACAACCACAATCAAAACACTCAATATCTCACTCCCCATCTCACGAGATCAACATCTTCCCAAACAAAAACCGGGTACCTGCCGCTGCACTGCGTGGGTACTTGCATTGGCGGGTACCTTCGTTTATTAAATGACGAAACATGAACAATATTTTACAATCGTTTAGTTAAATGAACGAACATGAACAAAAGTCATGTCCGTTTATTTATTTTCGTGAACGTCCGATTATGCGTTCGTTTATGTTCATTTATTTATTTATGTTCGTATATCAAATCTTTTAATTGTATAATTTTTAAATTAGTTTGTTTAAACAAACGACACTTATAAAACAATATTAGGTGCATAATTTAATAAAGTTTATAATTATTTGTCTATGTTCATTTATGTTCGATTGTTTATGTTCGTTTAGTGTCTTAATGAACGAACATGAACAACTCATTTTCTCAATAAACGAACATGAACAAGAAATTTCGTTCGTTTAAGCTTACTTTTTGTGGCTTATTTTGAAGCTCTTCAAGTTATAAAAAACTTATACAAACCAAAAAGTTTCGAAATAAGCCACAAAAAGTAAGCTTATGAAACATAAACCGAAAACCAATTAAGTTATAAGTCGGATATATAAGTTGAAACAAACACCCATTTAGTAAACATTTTGTTGAAGTGTTTTTAGGATGGATGTGATAGGGGTTGGAGGATACGTTGTGCGTATAAGACCACCACCTTAAGATGCATTGTACCTTCAGTTTTTTTTGAGATATTGGTCGTGTGCAAGGCTGACTTGGCCGGATTTGAGCATGTGCAGGGTGCTCAACCGCACAGGGCCTTTGTATTTTCGAAGGGCCCCAAGATTTTTAACGCATGGTTATATCTAGTTTGGGTTTTGGTGTAAATATGATGAGTACGTACTCTAAAAAATAATATAGTTTGTTTTTAGCAGATTGTTGTGAAAAATTTACTAGCTTCAAGTTTTCAAACGATTTTATTAAACATGGAGTAACCAGGGCCATACGAGGAAGACGACATCTTTTTGTTATTTTCACATGGCACCCTAAAGTTTATAGAATTTACCATATTATCTTATCTTTTAGTTTAATTTTCAAATAGGTCCAAACAAGTTTAAAAACTTAACCATTTCACCCCAAGTTTGATATTATTTTAAAAATGGATCCACTTTGTATATGAAATTATAGAACTTTTATAAATTTTGAATAAAAAGTATCATTGGTGATCAATCGTTACATATACTCTTTTGTAAACTTTTCTTATATTTATAACACATGTTGTAAATTTTTCTTATACTTATAACACATTTTTTAGTATTTCAATTTTGTGTACATAATTTCTTTTGTTTCTACGCGATCTAAGTCGTAGTTGTTGCACAGGGCCTCCAAAATTCACGGGCCGGCCCTGGGTACCATATTCGGAGTTGCTTGGTTCGATTTCATGCATTAGAATTGACAAATGATATACGTGTGCTGCAGTGAAACCGGCTACCGTATTCGTATGAAGTGTGTCAAAACCATTTATGCATCTACTGCGGACGAAGAAAATGAAAATAGCTAGCACAAAATTCAAGTTGATTCGGTCATGGTGAGTTTTCTATATGGAAACAAAAACTAATTTTATTTATGTAATTACTTACGCAATTTGTTTTACCTAAAATATGCATATGATCAGAATAGTAAACATATGGGTTCAATTTAGGGCTTCAATTCAAATCACAGCTTTAAAAAGATGTGTAACTTATGAACTTGGAATGTGTAATTGAACGACAGTGTAGATGTACGCATCATTTTATGTTTGTTCTAAGCATGTTTCATGTTATGTACTTTTAGTATGCATTAGCTTTTTTGTGTGCTAGTAGCATTTTCTGTATTCATACTTTTAAATGACAGCCGTCATTTATGATGATGACAAGCTTTTGTGTCGGTTCAATGGGTTTGTTCAGTGGGTTGGTTCAATGGGTGACTTCAAGATATGTGTTCACGGGGTGAGTAGATTAGTTTATATAGTATATTGTTGGTCACTATATTAAACTGCAACTTATCATCTTGCCATAGGTGACACTGAAGGCTGTTGGGGAGATATTTGAAGCTGCGCGAGGTACCATGTGTTGGGTTGATGGTAAAAACTACACAGGACACAAGCCATCAGCCACCAAGGACTAGAGAAGGCGACTAACAAAGCTTGCTGCCACTAAAAACTACATGCTTGACAAGGCGGCTGCTACTAAGTACTACTTTGTAGAGAAAGCTAACGAAGGGAAAGATACAGCTGTGGGGGCTATTGGACACTTCAAAGGTTCGACTGTTGGTACCTCGCAAAAAATCTATGGATTTGCTCACAGGGAAGACAACTAAGGAGAAGTTGTCCGAAACCAGAGAAGCCACATAGGTTAGTAGTTAAGGCTTTGTTAAGAAGTTTCTTTATTTGCGCCTTTAAACCTGAAGGGAGTTACGGAATTTGAGTTGAGTTACTAATAAGGTATCTTAGGAGCAATGCAGTGTAGAGAGATAATAGCAGTCTAAGGAGGGAGTCATTGTCTATAAAGAAAATAGCTTTAGAGTGAGATCAGAGTAGGACTTGTTAAAATCATATCGAAGCAATACCCAGGCCATACCATTCATATTGAAATTGTTATTTGTTGTCGTAAATTCATTGCATGTAATACCTTTGTACGCAAACACCTGTGGAGGTCTATTCGGGTTTCATTTGTCCCATTATTTTCTGGTCTACTAAAGAAACAAAGAGAGTTAATTGAAGGCGGGTCTCCTTGGAATGGTATACAGTTTGTTAATAAAAATAAACCGTAAAACGTTTGTTTATATTTAGCAATCTTGTTATGTTTTGTTGATAACAAATATAAAGTTATCATAAGTACAATTATAAGAATACATGTTGTTTTGCAAAGTATATACATTTGGTCATTTACATAAAATGTTGTAATAAATAAATTGTTGTAATATAATAGGATGGATAATATCCAAGACCCATGACCCATACCCATGGAGCTAATCCATAACCCATGACCCATTGCATGACATCATGCATGAAATAATGTTGTATTATCCATGACCCATGACCCAATTTCCATGACCCATGACCCAAGACCCATTGTCTGGATACATTGTATCTTGTTGGGTACCCATGACCCAAAGTCCATGACCCATGGCTCATAACCCATAATCCATGACCCGGTTTGCAACCCAAAATCCAGAATGTTCTGACCCAGACTGGCGGATCCTTGGTTTTGCACTGATCGGGTCCCTTAGGTGAGGGATCCGCCGGAACCGTGGGACAGAAGGCTTTTGTGCCTATAAATAGTGAGTCATTTTTTCATTGTTTCTCACCCTTCTTCTTACAAACTTTCTCATATATTATTTCACTCTCCTAACCTCTGATCATTTGATCATTCTAGTAGTTCTTCTATCTTTTTTTGTGATTCTCATATAGGTCCTTCACAAAGGTGAGATCACACTATACTACAAGTCATCAAGGCAAAGGGTCCTTGATTGATTTGTCCATCCACAAGATTTCTGTAGCAAGATCTTGTAATTCATATATCACATAGTTGTTGTGTAATAGTTGTGTAAAGGTTTAGTTCTACCTCGTGGAAGAAATCGGTATTTAGCTTTGTACCGAAAAAAGTGTAAGCGATGTTGTGAGGCTTCTCCGCCAAGTTGAAGGAGCTTGTTGACATAGTTCTTGAACTCTCGAGTGGGGTACTCGGGGAGTGGAGTAGGGCAAGGAAGGTGTCCTTGTAGCCGAACCACTATAAATCACTTGTGTCGCTACTTTCTATCCTTTTACTTTACTTGCTTTCATTACTTACTTTACTTATTGTTTCATACTATCTATCCATCCATACGAATTCACATAAGATCAAATCTAAATCTTTGAAACTTAAACTGAAATCGGTAAAACTATTCAACCCCTCCTTCTAGTTTTCCACAATTGGCATCAAGAGCAAGGTTTACAAAAGTTTGGTTTTGAACTAGATGACCCTTTTTCTAGCCCAAAAGGTTTGATGCTAATCCTTGCGGTTCTCTTAGCATTTGTTGAATGGGTTTGTTGAGATGGGATTCTGGCATTGTTATCTCTTATGGGAGATGATTCGATGGATGAAATTTCATGGATCATATGACCCTTTCTTTTGGATGAGCCTTTGGTTGAGGAGTTGTTGCTAAGAGCTTTGGTCATGGTGATGATAAGGATGCTATATGAGCTTCTAGTTACTGATTTTTGAGAGCTAGGTGAGAGTGATGCCTTAACCTTAAGAGTGTTTGGTTTATAAAGGGTAATTTGAATTAGGAAATTAAATTCTTGGCCACTAAGAGGATTAAGCATGCACTTAGGATATTGATCAGCTATAGGGAGATAATAAATGATAGCTAAAAGTGGTTAGATAACCAAAAGGTGGCTTAAAATTGAAGAGGGAAGCTGATTAAAGCTTTCTGCAGCCACGGATCCCGCGGATCCCTCTCACCAGGGATCCGTCTGGTTATAAACCAGGGATCCGTCTGTCAGACAGATTCTAGGTGAAATGCTTATGCTTTTTGTAAGGTCTAGTACCTATGTATTTCGAGGTTTTGACTTAATTTTGAAGTCTTGAGTGGTGGATGTCTTAAATGCTCAACCATAAGGGGTGATGGTGCTTAATGATGGTGGAGAAGCCTTCACAACGTCGCCTACTCTTTTTCCGGTACTAGGCTAACCACCGGGTTCTTTCACACCAAGGTGAACCACACCTACCACAACGTCGCCTACCCTTTATCCGGTACTAGGCTAACCACCGGGTTCTTTACACCAAGGTGAACCACACCTATCACAACGTAGCCTACCTTTTATTAGGTACTAGGCTAAGTACCTAGTTCCATTACAATGGAGGAACTACTACCCAACACTACATGACACCTAATCCCAAAGGAGATCCACTCCTTATTACAACACCTATCAAGGATATCACCATCCTTGGAAACAAACTATCACTATATGTATAACGATGCACCTCATCGATTATACGACCTTGGCATTCTTTCCTAATGCCACTTGATTTGATTCCTAGGCATTCTTCACCAATGCCCTTGACACAACGCTTCGCACCTTTCACTAATGCCTTCGTCTTGACACCTTTAGCATTCTTCACTAATGCTTTAGACACGGACGTTAAGCATCTTTCACTAACGCTTACGTCTTGACTCCTTCGGCATCCTTCACTAATGCCTTCAACACAACACATCTACGGAGGAAGAAAGAACTATCAACAAGAGAACCTCAATAGTCTTGATGATGACGAAGCATGACAACTCATGGACTTGAGCTTGCTCGACTTCAAGAAGTGGTGATCTCGCCTTTAAGAGGAACCTAGAGAATCACACAAAAACAAAAAACAAACTACATAGAGAGATCCCTTAGGATCAATGGTTAGAGAGATACAATACTTGGGGAAAGTATGTGTGAGAGTGGCAAGATAAAAGGAAGAAATGGCTCACTATTTATAGAGGAGAAATGCTTATTGTTCCCCGGATCCCACGGATCCCTCCCACAAGGGATCCGTCTAGCGTGAAGCTAGGGATCCGTGGGACACTCCTCTTTGCCCATGGGTATTTTGGTTATGGGTCATGGGTCAAATACCATGGGTTGTAGTTTTTACCCATTTATAGTATATACTAGTTATGTATATATTTGCCCAATATGTAAACACTAGTTGTTGTACATATGTATTACTAAAATCATAAAATCACTTATACTTGTTTTAGTGTTTTATGTGAAAACGTAAGTGTGTTAAAAAACTATTGGCTCAAACCATTTACGTATTTTATTAGTTTCGTTAAAATGATTTTACGTTTGTTATCAACAAAACATTAGAAGATCGTAAAATATAAATAAACGTTTTTACAGCTTGTTTGTATTAACACTTATCCAGATCAACTTCAACAGAATGTCGACTCAACAAGACATTTTCACAGCTGGTAATAAAAATCGATCTTGTTTGCTCAAAAATGGTGGGTATCTTCAAGATAATTGACCAAAACTTTGACTATTTTAAGGCAAAATATTAAACCTTCATAACTTTTGAAGCGTTTTCAGCTATCTGCCTATCAAAACGGCTGTAGAAACGTGTAAAATAGCGGGTTAAGTAATTTATTCACTTACCGGCACTTTCTAGGGCGAGAAACGCTCTGAAAAGAAGTTATTAACCATTGTAAGATTACCGACCAAATTTTCACAACAACAACTTTCTTAACTTATAACAAACATAAACTCCTTTATTGTTGAACTTATCTAGATCAACTTCAACACAATGTCGACTCAGCAAGACATTTTCACAGCTGGTAATGAAAACCGATCTTGTTTGCTCAAAAATGGTGGGTAGATTCAAGATAATTGACCAAAACTTTGACTATTTTAAGGCAAAATATTAAACCTTCATAACTTTTTAAGCGTTTTCAACTATCTGCCTATCAAAACGACTGCAGGAACGTGTAAAATAGCAGGTTAAGTAATTTATTCACTTACTGAAATTTGTCTTTCATTATCTGTTATAGGCATTATCTGTTGGAAGTGATAGCAATGGCAGTGGTGTTGTGGCACTTCTTGAAATTGCTAGATTATTTTCTCTCTTATATTCCAACCCTAACACAAGAGGGAGGTACAATATTCTCTTTGGGTTGACATCTGGAGGGCCTTATAACTACAATGGAACTCAGAAGGCGTGTTCCTCTTTAGACTTCATATCCACCCTTTTTTCTGCAGTTGGTCACTCAATATGCTTTATTTTTTCTGCAGTGACTTAGTAATTTTGATCAACGTTTGCGAGAAAGTACTGATTATGCTATCTACCTGAATAGTCTTGGCTCAGAGGAAAACGGGTTATGGCTTCATGTTTCCAAACCTCCAGAGAATGCGTATGTAAAGCAAATCTTTGAGGTAAGTGATTGAAACATGTTAAGAAACAATAGAGGTTTCAAAATGGTCTGGGTCAAGTCGGGTTGGGTTCACCAACAAACACTTTTTTGTCCACGTTCCTGTTTGTAATATAAGTTATATGTGTTATTCAGGATTGCAAAAACAATATCATTTCTGCAATAATTTTGGGTTTTTGAATAAAAAAAGCGTGAGGTTGTATTCATCAAAAATTGATTTTGGGCTACTTTCAACCCGGTTGACCTGTTCCTCAAACGTTGACTTGACCTGTGTGAGATAAAAAAACAACCCAAATCAAACTCATATAAAAGCCACCTCTATGGAATACCTTACTGTTTGAGTGCCATTAGGGCCCGTTTGGTTTGTAGATGGGTTTTGATAAGTATTTGGATTTGAATGTAAAGTTGTGGATTAGGATTTGAATTTGGATTTGAGGGAAGAAAAAGAAAATATTATTTAATTATATATTATATATTAAATATATTAAAAACTTACCTCAATAGTATTGACCGGTACTTGTTAAACAAAAAGAAAGCCAACACAGTAAACAATATCCATAAAAGACAAGGAGAAAAGTATGTGGTCCCCTTCTTTTGTCAAAAACCCCATCAGCCCCCATCTTTATCACAAGCCTAAATATTTGAGGTACAAGTCCTAACCCAAATGACAAGATTGCAAACAAACAACGGATTACAAGTTTCTAACCCAAAACCCAAGATAAACCCTCAAACCAAACGGGCCCTTAGTTTTTCAATATTGTATATTGTTCTTATGTGCAGGGTTTATCTAATGTAGCAGAGGAATTAGGGGTTACAGTTGGGCTAAAACACAAGAAAACAAATGTTTCCAATTCCCGAGTAAGTAAACTTATGATTGTTCTTCATCTTGTAATATGATTAAGACTACACCAAATTGTCACACCACGGATGTTGTAAATGTAGAAATATTACATTGACTTATCGGAGTTTATAAGGTCATTTGATTTATGCTAAAGGTTACTACATGCAGGTAGCTTGGGAGCATGAACAGTTTTCGCGGTTGAGAGTTACAGCAGCAACGCTTTCTGGACTTTCAGCTCCACCGAATTTACTGGAAAGTACTGGAGGTCTTTCTGATAACAGGTGAATATTCAGAATCTTTGCCATTTTTACCCTCTAGATAAATCGTATGATTAGGGAAATCATTTTACTGATTGTTTTGCTTTTTGTGTTACTTTTCGCCTTTGCATCAGAGAGTTTGTCGATGAAGCTGCAGTTGTTAAGAGTGTAAAGGTGGTCGTTGAGAGTCTAGCGGTAAGACTATTAAACTAATATACTTTATTAAATCTTACGTTGTCTATTTTGGAACCTGCAGATAGTTCTAAACGTTCTATTCAAAATCAAACTATTACTGTGCACACGTATGCATATTACATCAAGTACCTTTCACTCGTTTGCATGTAACGTGAACTCAATCATCCGAATTTTGTTGTGCAGAGGCATATTCATGGTCAACAAGGGAAGAATATCAATATTTTTGCTGATAACAGTAGTTTGGCAGTCAATCCTTCTTACATACGATCATGGCTTGACCTTATGTCCAGAACACCTCGAGTAGCACCTTTTCTCTCAAAGGACAGTGCATTCATCACGGCATTAAAGAAGGTATTGACTATGGAGCTCTATTACTTTTGTTATTTTTGCGTCTGCTTGAATGACCTTAACTTTTTTGGATTACGGATTAAGCTCATTTATCTTTATTCTGACAGTCTCTAACAGTCTTATTCGTCATTTACAGGAACTAGCAGATCATGTTGTAGAGGTAAATTTGCAACATGACGTACTTGATGGGATGTTCACCTTCTACGATTCAACAGTTAGCACCTTGCAGATCTATCAGGTGAAGTTGGTCCATCGTTCTTTTTTTCCATTTTTTTTACTACCAGTTTGACCCGTAGAAGTAAACGTAAACCTGAAACGATCTATTGATTGCTACCTGTAAGGCTGTAAAATAAAATTACCATGCTTGTATATTAAAGAGTTTCAACAAAGTTTTTGAAAGCTAACCACACAATCACCTTGAGTCTATTGCAGGTGGCGAGTGTGACATTTGACTTGCTTTTGCTGCTTGGTCTTGGATCATACTTGATCACCCTTTTCAGTTTACTCGTGATAACTACCAGGGTATGTACGATCTTTCTCTTTACTGCATTTTTGAGGTGGGAGACAAAACACTCACACGATGTATCTTTGAACAGGGTCTTGATGATCTCATTAGTCTATTCCGCCGCCCGCCATCACGCAAAGTCAAATCAGTTTGATGATGTGATTGTGCCACACAACCTTTGTTTACTGCAGAGATTAGATGTGCTCATCATGAACCATGGTGGTCTCTTGTAGCTTTACATGTAGTTACCTTGAGGATTAATTATTTGTTATAATCAAATTTTTTTGGTTATGTGATACATGTAACCTCTGTAATCTTTTTGAGGCAATCTTATTTAGAAATTTGTTCTTTGATAATCGAATGTCAGACTATATACTACAGATCTCAGTTCATGACATCGTACAGCATAAAACTCGAATTCAGCAAAGTAGACTATCATGATTTTTTTGACAATAGTGTAGCCTAATATTCGGCAAGGTGAGCTACTTCTACAGCTTAACTTGTGTTGAAGTTGTAAAAAATGTACATGTGATGCTGCACTTCCGGTCACAATCCCAGTTAGTCAGGACCAATACCGGAATCCAAACTCCAAAGTATCATGTTGAACACTTGATGAATGATTGTCTTAATATTCCAAAACACATAATCAATCTAGCTGAGTTAAACAGACCCAAAATTATTAGCTAGTCTAAACTCAAGCTTGTAACTGATTCTCCGTCGTACATAAAGACTCGAATGGTCAATTAATGTATTGGTAGTCCGTATGTTACAACTTGCAAGGTTCCTTCATTTCGGTTTATCATAGCGTGGGTAAGTAATGAGTACGTAGTATAAGATTTTATAGGTAATTGATTCAAGCTTAATCTATAGATGTTAGATGCTTTCAAGCTATGTGGTCATTAAGTTCAAACGGGTCAATGTCACCTTTTGTATGGTAAAAGGCCACCGAAAACTAGAGGTGTTCAAAAAATCCGAAAAACCGACGAACCGAGCCGATCCGTTTAATCCGAAACAGCAAAAAACCGATAACCGTAGAAATTGAAACCGAAAAAACCCTCATATCACGGTTCAGTTTCGGTTTTTAGTTTCAGTTATCCGAACCGAACCACGTATAATATACATGTAGGTTTCAACAAACCATTCAGAATGATGTACACGTATTAACTATATTATTGCACTAGTTTTATCGTATAATTTACTTTTACTTACCTAATGTGATCATTGTCCTTGGATTACATATGATTAAAGTGATCATAACCTATAAGCGTCAAATAAATTATATTAGTTATCTTTTTTACATATGATAATTTGAACGTTTTTATTGCGACAAAACAACTTTACTATGACTCCAATCTAATTTAATTTACGTTCTAATTTATGTTATTGTTTATCCGATTCAATTCGATTAATTTTTTAGAATAGTTAACCGTGGCCCGAACCGCGGGTAACTGCTCATGTCCGGGTACCCGCCTAGTATGGTTTGGTTTCGGATAGTAAAATAAACTACCCGCCTCGCGATGGATAGTTAAAGTCTCCAACCGAACGAGCCGAATCGCCCCACGAACACCCTTACAGAAAACCACAAGAAGACCTTGATGCGAGACCTCTAAAATTAAAATAGCCTAAACCAAGAAGAATAAGAAGGGCCTAATGGGCTAAGTAAAATATTCGGGCCCTTTAAAAATATTCATTTCTTCTTCTTCACACTATCATATTTATTGACTAGCTTCATAACCCGCCCAATGGGCGGGTTAGCTTCATAATTTACTTGACGAATTATAAAGCTTACGTACATAAATAAGGAATAACGGAAAATATTTTAAACACAAAAATGGACAAAAAGAAGAAAAGTGTTCATGTAATTTATACAAAAAAGAACAAAGTATGAGAAAAGGAAAGAAAACAATACATATATAACTAAGGAAAAATGTTTAGCTTAATTTTTATGACCAATGGCAAAATATAATGAAATATACAAATTAAGTTACGAGCTTGTAAATCTAAGAAAGGGAATTCTTAATGGCATCTTCAGCTTTTAAAACTGATACGTCGACAAAGAGGCTGTGAAGTAGAAAAGTTTTCCTATCTCTAACTTGTCTTTCTTCTTGAGTTTTACAAGGCATTGTTGCATGTGTCCAACATTAATCATGAACACCAATATGTGTGAATATATTGTTTCACTTGAGTCGGATCATTATAAAAGTGAAACAATAAGAATTGCAGAGGAGTGAAATATAGAAGTGAAACAATATGAGTCTATGGTCCATTACTCCATTCAGAACTGAATTTTAAAAATGATAGAATAAGAATTGCAGAGGAGTGGAGAAGAGAGCCTTACTTGCATATGCTTGTAGAAGTTCATCTTGTAGCTCAAGTGGCAGGCATTTACGTTCATAACGCTGTCAAATATATACATGTTTCGATTGATATTCTGAGAACTTAACCCCTGCACCAAATTCACAGAAGCGATATAGTATTAGTGATTCCACGCGCAACCAAGAACATCCCTCATGCATAAATATCTTAAACATTACAGCCGACAGGAATTAGAGATATTAATTTTAAGTTAAATCCTACCAAATTAGGAACAAGTGCCACGACAAACAGAACCAGTTACCTTCTACCCATAATAATAAGCAAAGCAAATAAAAATCGTGGCAAACAATATACCATTAACAATCAAGAATATTACTCAAAAGTACCTCCAGTGTCAAAGAACATTTTTCAGAGTAGATCTGAAGTAGGTTTTGATTGTACTTTCTTTGGTTTTTGCTGCTGGCGCTTGACCTTTTTTCAATCTTTATTCTCTTTGCATTTAGTTGTTGGCTTGTTTTGACTTCGGGCAAATTTGACCCCGTACCCGGCAATTTCCTTTTGTATCGACAAACCAAAAAATACAAAGAATTAGAAAGACACTAACTTTCTGAAAAAGACAGCACAAAATTAAAGGAAGCATGACTTCTTACCTTTTATCCGAGTTCTTAACTGGTTGGTTTAAATTTGAACTTGGTGTCCCTGTTAGTCAAAAACTCAAATTGACTATATTGTTGACTATATAATCACATATATGGAATTGTAAAAGTTCAAGGAACATTAAATGATACCTGCAACTTCAAATAGAAATCTTATTCCTTGTGAGTAGACATTAGTGACCTTTCCTACATTACTGTCAAACACAAAGTATGAGCTTATTAACAATTCATAAGTTTATTACTCTTTTCTAGCATACTTCATTTTGTGGCCTCCATCTTTAATTCACTACATACATATTACATATAAGTTGTGTCTCCCCACACCAAAAAGATTCTCTAGAATAGTTTTACAAATTTATCCATCCGTGATTAATTCAAGTACAGTTGGCAAAATGGTTACAGATAATGGGATCCCAAGCTGAAAATGCTAAATAGACTTCAAGACTTTGATATAAAAGTAAGATAATGTTTAAAAGGTAAACCTTAACACTTTTCATAATCCCTCAGCAGACAGAACTTTCTTCGGCTGTCCAGGCTTTGTTACATTTGTCCGATTTTCAACCATTGTAGATGCCTTCTGATTGCATTTTCTCTTTAGCGTTAAAAGCCATCCTTAAATTCCTGAAGCAAATGTGTAGAAGATAAGCTGGATACATACTCCGTTTCAGTTAGCTCTTTTGTGGGGCCAGACTTAATTTTACAAATCCACAATCACAGCTTCAATTCTTAACACGACATACACAATAAAATGAAAAAGTTGGCATATTAAACAATTGCAACAATATTAATTTTAGACGTGCTTTTTTAGTTTTTGCCAAATGTTCTTCTGCTCATGATTATTCTAGAGTGAAATAAATCAATTTAATAACGGTTGCAACAATATTAATTATCAAAAGGTTGAGTAAAGTTACTTATGTAACCTTATTTTATCCATTACAACTTCTAAACAGCAGGGGGGCAAACCCAAACAATATCTACTACACTACATTTTTACTGAAAATGATTTTTCAATATAATCACTTTACAAGGCACATCCATAAACCATCTTAAAACAATAGAAAAACAGAAGATACAAATGTGTTTTCATACCCTCCCATGAACTCTCCTCTTTTACTTGAATATTTATCCGATGTGTTCTGTTGTCAAATCGTCAAGATATCACTTGTCAGCAAAACTAATATGTTCACAGAACCGGGAAAAACAAAAAAAATGATCATGATAGAAAGAATCCTTACCTTTTTATGGTACTTGCAATGTATTCCGCGACTCCTAGAACACCAATGAATAGTTACTAAGCATCAAATGTGAATCATAAAGAGAGCTAAAGTAGAAAACCTTAAGTTTATCTATATTTTACTGATATAGCTAGCAAAAAGCAAACTTTAGCACATGAGGGCCTTGTATCACTATGACATAAATATATGTTGTTTGCATAAAAAACCTGGATGCTAACTAATATTTATGGATACTCGATCCGATAGTGATCAGGGCATGTTAAACAGAAGAATAAAATCAGGCCGTATGATAAAGTAATAAGGTGATGTTCACACACCTTAATTGGGCTCATTTAATCGAGAGCCTTCTCCCAGCTGGACTGCTTTATCTTTACATTGTGATAATATCTAAAACAAAATTAAAACACCTTTTCTCAAAAACAAAACAAAAGAAAAAGAAACCAATTTTGTTATGATGCCACCAATGCAAGTATTATGATAAAAGAGAAGAACAGCTTATATTACTTTTCTTGGAGCAATTTATATACAACCAGGAACTCGGGTGCTATATCCACTTGGACCTGCGAGTTGCAGACCAAATAAGGAGAAATTTGTAAGACTTGATAAGAAAAAAGTTGTTTGTTATTCAATGAAATACATGCTGTAAAATATTCATTCAAACTTGATAAAAGATTAGGACTAATGTCTAAATGTCCTTCAAAAACTAACAAAACACAAATTTTGCAGCCCATAATAAAAGGAAACATAGGATGACTATGACAATATGTAACTTTATGTCCAAATCGCGACACGGAGAAAATGCACCAGTCTCATCTTATCAGTACATTACATGATGCGTCGGTCTAGATATGAGCATCTGATCCTATTCAATCACATGACCCAACCGATAAAAAAAATAATCTAATAGGTGATTTAATAGATCAACCCAATTAAATTTAAGCTAAAGGATTTGACTCAAAAGGAAACAGGTTGAAAGTTAAACGCCAAGTAGTTTAATGCTGAAAACATTCTAATCACTTCATAGAAAAGGTAACATATATTTAATAATGATATAGTTTTGTAGTCATATTAGCATTCCTTTCTTAAAGCCTACTTGATTTGATCAAATATATAAATACATCGTTGTATCTATGAAATGAGTAGTTAGCAGCATTAACATGACAATAGTTATACATGTTTTAGATGGTTGAAATGGATCTTGAATCATTGTCGATTACCTTTTTCAGGAGACCCAACAATATGTCTGTTGCAAGGGATCTCTCATGAGCTTCATCTACCATAATCACACTGAAAAACAACATATTGATGTCAAGTAACAAAAATAGAGGTCGCTAAAATGCAAAACAAAAACATTGTAAAGTGTCCATACCGGGTGATATAGTCATCTCATAAACTATCAATAATTAAAATTCATAATTGCAAACAAAAATAATCCCTAAATCGTCATACATTAATATTGACCAACTAACGTCATTCAACTCAATCCAAACAAATCAGATAAAAGATTACCTAAAAAGATGACTCTGAAGCCGGTGAGGATTGAGTGGATGATATAGTCGGATCTTTGTGTGGGTTTATGGATTCCATTTAAAATTTTTCAATTAGAATACCATATACAAACTATTGAAAGAATTTAAAAGTGAGAAATTGAATAGAAAATAATGAGATTGGTGAATAGGTTTGAAATTGAATTTCTTTGAAAGTAAATTTGACAGCCGAAGTTTTTTTGAGATAATATTAATGAGGAGTAAATAATGAAGTTAATTGTGAAAAAGATTGAGTAATAAGGGGTGTCAGTTATAGGGAAGAAGATGAGAAAATGACGGAAGTGGGTTGGAGTAAATTCATTTGGTCAACGATTATTGAATTATAACGAAAATGGTAAAACAATTGTTGAATATTAATTTGGGAATGCAAGATGTATCACAATTACTGCATTGCTTCAGTGGTTGTGTTGTTTGTTTCTTGGTCTGAAGACCAGAGTTCGAACCGTGCATGCTACATATTTTTTAAATGTAGCCGGATGTGCCTAGTCACCATTTCCACATCATCATAATGCTCCATGTCATCATTAATGTGCCTAGTAAGCATTAGTGATGTGGCATATTTAGTCTCATATATATATATAATAATATATATATATAGATTGTATAGATTGTATTTCACTCTCCATCTCAACTTAATGGCGCCAAAAAACCTCTGAGGTTGATTAATTTATATAGTCATTTTAACAAGTGTCTGAGGTCCTATAGTCATTTTATTAAGTGATTGAAATTTTTATTTTGCCCTCCTGTGTTTGATAAAATGCCTCCTCAATCAAACTTATTATATCTTGTTTAGTTGTTTGTTTTACTGATTTCATTATTTTTTGTTGCAGATTTGGAACATCTAAACCAAAACATTTACTGAACAACTCCGCCTTTGGTTTGGTTAGTTGTCAACTCTTTACACTGCACTTTGTTATTTATGTTTACACTAGTAAAAACTAACTATGCGCAGTGACTCACACTTGGTCAACAGCATATAGATAATTATAGCCTTGTAACGATGGTCGACTCATTTGTGTTCTTGAAATCATATCCTACCACTAGGTTCTGCGTAACTTGACATGTTTAGCTATCTCGAGTTTTGGTATTACAAAATTATGACTTGTCTTTGTGGACACTTGTTTCATGCCTCTTGCTTACTCACGATCGTTCTATGAGTTTCATAACTCATACTACATCTTTTTGCATATCATAGCCCATACGAGTCATCACTTTGTTCATTTAACTAGTTGAAAGTTATGTATTCCTCTACTTTCATTTGCTACTTATTTGGTTACAATTGAGTAGGTTTCTTTCTAGGGAATTCATCATCTGACTAATATTAGACGACGTTAAGTTTGCAAACCAAATTCGGTAGCTGCCTGCTTGGTTCTCATAATGAGTTTTATACCCCTATCTTGTAGCTTGTAAGAACTAGCTGGCCACATAATGGGCGCTGAGTCTTAATTTACCATCAGAGGGATTAGTTCATAACTCTCAAGGAACGCCCCATTTTGTAATACAACGATGCCTCAATCCTTCTTAAACCCAAGCATACGTGGCATCAATGATTCCACTCACATTGTTTAGCTTCCAACAAAGGAAGTTCTAGAAACCAAGTGTTCTGTATCACGTGCAGGCCTGAAAAATTTTTTGTTACACAGGGGAAACAGAAAAAGAGAATGAAAGCAAGTTTTCACATAAAAGTAGTCCCATCGGAAAAGTAACTTATGGATAGAGTAAACAATGAGTCTATGCCTAAGACCCAATCTTATTATGTAGTTTATTTTCAGCTGAATTTTATTTGATACATTTTAACCAACAGGCGTGAATTGGTCTAAAAAATCATCCTTGGATTAAGTATGTATCACGATAAGTGGCTAGCAAAATGGATTTAAATTCATCAAAACAACAGGTGCATTTAATTTATCTTGCATCAAAATGGTTTAATAAGACTCAACAGCCTACATTGATCTCCACGCGCAGACTCATTCTTACTCATGCTAAACTTATATCATCATCTTATTGAGATGTCGCGCCACTACCGAACAAGATCAACAACAGGAACCTCCTCTGGTTAGTCGTCTAACTCAGCTCTTTATGAGAATTCACTTGTCATCTTTATCTTTAAACCTATTTGCTGGTGCTGTTAACTTTTATACTAAAAAGCTTTTGTGAATTGTGCATTATCGCGACTATCGTCTTAACTTTTATACTAAAAAGCTTTTGTGAATTGTTTATTATCGCGACTATCGTCTTGATTTTTATACGTTTTCTGATTTCTGTTACTGTATGGCGTCATTATCGCGCTTAATTCTGTGCTTCATGTTTTGATGATTTAGAGCTTTTTTTGTGTGTTAAGATACGGACTGTGGTAATCGAGTGAAATGTATCTGTTTCGATTTCAGTTAAGTCCGTTTTGCGTGATTAATTTTTATGAGATTATGTTGACGATGATTTCAGTTTTGTGTGTCATAGTTATTGCTAGCTTTCTAACGTAAACACACTTGTTACTCTTTTTGATTTGCGTATCAGCAGCAATAGTTGATTACTCAAACACTATAAGCTGACGATTTATCACTTTGAAATGCTCAATTAGTAGCTCACAATATTCCAAGTATTTTATTCATCCAAAGACAACATTGTTTTTCTTACATTTATTTATACAATAAACCTATATTTTTGCAGCAATGATGGAAGCCAAACGTATAGCTAATGATGATTTGGATGCATTCAACAACATCCCTTCATCCATCATAGAACATATCCTATCTCTTGTGCCGATCAAAGATGCAGTGAGGACGAGTATCCTTTCCAGGAATTGGAGGTACCATTGGACCAAAATTCCTAAACTTGTGTTTGATTTGGAGGATATGGTCTATGAAGATGAGCTGGAAGAGCAATTGTTTGGAGATTGGTCAAGTGAAACAAAAGAGTTGATGATGAGGTGTAAGCAATTCTTTGCTATACACCAAGTTCTATGCATGCATCGAGGTCCAATCCTTGACTTTACCTTTGCAATGGTGGAGCCGGATGATGAGACATGTATTGAAATCGAACAAATCATACTTCATTTGGCGAAGAGGACCAACAATAATGCTAAGAAATTTACATTGGAAGTTACAACTAAGGATGAAGGTGATTACAGCCGCTATGAGTTACCCAGATCCATCTTCTTGTTGCGTAATCTGACAGACCTCCATATAGAATGTTGTATTTTAGACGTTGTTCCAACATTAGCCAGATTTGGTAGCCTTACAAGCTTATTCTTTCGGAGTGGTAGCTTCTCAGGAAAACCGCTTTTACATCTCTTAGCCAATTGTCCACTACTCAAGAAACTCGAATTGGTAACTTCTTTTTTACACAATAATTATCATTAACATGGGTTTTCATTACGTATCTAACTATCGTAACCTGCTGTCTGTAGCTGTTAGAGTTGACCAGTGATAGTAGTTCTATCAACATTATTGAGCTATTCAAGTGCGTACCTGTGATTGAAGATCTGTCTATTTGTCAATTTATAACTGAGGTAATATTATCCACTTGATATCTATATGATATATTATTAACTTGTATTGTTTCTAATCATCTTTGTTTTGACTATAATTTTAGTATTCTCATGTGCTACCAGAGCTTCTAGTTGCATTAGTCCACCTTAAACGCTTCCGTTTCTCCGATATGTGGTTCCTTGACACATTTGGGTTACAATTCCTTATTCTTGTGATGAGAAGCTCCCCAAACTTGGAAAAAATTGAGCTAGAGGTAAATATCCTTAATCTATCACAAGTACTATTTGTTTTGTTTCTAGTATTATCAAGTTACACTGACACGAGAATACCAATACGTGTTGTAGATTAGTGAATGTGACTGTGACTTTACGAGAAAGATGCACTCAAAGATTGTTCTGATATTTGGTTGGAGCATTTGAAGGAATTGGAGATTAGAAATTTTGGTAACATGCAACATGACATGAAGTTTGTAAAGCTTATCTTGGCCAAGGCACCGGTGCTCAAGAAGTTGAGGATAGTTATGAGCGTTGATGTTGAAAGGGATGAAAGAGTAAAGATTAAAAGAAATGTCAAACGCTTCCGACGTGTATCACCACTTGCAGAAATCATGGTTCTGAGTTAGGTGGAAGATTGGAAATGGATGAAATAGTAAAGATTAAAAGAAATGTCAAACATTGCTTGCAGAAATCATGGTTTTGAGTTGGTTGGAAGATTTGGTTAGATGATTGGATCTGATCACTATGACTCCTTTTTAGACATTTGAATATGTTAAAAGCAAATTGTTCAAAAGAAAAGCAATTCAGTTAATGCATTCGGGAATGCTTGCACATTCTGGTTTCGTGTTTTACATATCATATCTGTGTCTTGGTAGTTGGGTTGAGGGAGAATTTAGTGTTATGGAAATGTGTGATAAAGGTTGAAGGATGTGCCTGCGTTCAAGGTTTTTTGCTGTAAGGAATGGTTCTTTTCTTTTTCTTTTTTTTTTCCAGCCAAAAGTCAAGTAATAGATACTTTTGCATTCCTCAATAACTCTTATTTCTGGCAAGAACGCGTCTGTTTATATCAATCAACGTGCATATATGTTTTTTCTTGATAAAAAACATGGTTCCGACTTTCACTACACATGGATTTTTGCTTTCAATTTCTCTACTTCTTAATTGCTTTGCCTTCTTAGAGTGGCAATGACCCTGTGCGGGGTGTACATATGATACATGTAGTAATTCCATAAACATTAGACTAAACTGTTAATGGTTTTGTTTGAAACATGATGATGGTTGAAGAGAGGATCTGTACGTTGTTGCTTCTAAAGTCACCTGTACTCAAGGCTAAAACAGGATCTGTACGTCTATCCATCTTTCCGTGCTTTTCTTGATTTACCAACTGAAAAGGGTACGTCATTGTACGTTTTGATATGTGATTTTCAGCTTCAGTCCTGTTGGTTCCAATATATGGTTCAAGTTACATGGTACGTTTGGGTTGTCTAATTTGCAAGTAACAGTCTAAATCGGATGTTCTTTTTGTCTCATAAGCCTTTGAATTGTTTATGTTCCAAATTTAGAGCATAATGAGCTAGTTCTTTTTATAAATTTGTTGGCTTTCATGAAAGTGTTGCTTTAAAATTTGGTAATATATGAGCCAATTTTAGTCTTGTATCAGTATTCAAGGCCATTTTTATCTAACATTAGAACTTTAAACATAATATTTACTTTGTGATGTAGCGGTGCTGATAGTGGTCTTTCATATTGCAGTTGGCAAATGCATGAATGGAATACAATCCTCTTTATGACGCGGATACTATGATCCTGCTGGATTTCAATTCATTCCTCTCTTAGATAAAGATCACAACCTTTGAATATCGAACATGGTAGACATTGGTACCGCTGATTACTTTGCTCTTGATGTGCCTCACGGTATTGAGTTATAAATTGGCTGATTTGGGTTTTGTCAAACCAAAAAGTTTAGACGAAAGGTGAACTAGTGATAGACTACCTTCTAATTGTAACTAGCTAGCACATCAATTGTTTCCGGATCAAAAACACAAAGAAAATGTGGTTTCGGGTTAACCCTATCCGTCCCATATTGGTATGTTTCAGTCATAATGAATGACCACCCAACCGTGTGACCCGTACTCCTACCAAAAGAGTAGGTACTCTTAGTTCGTATAAGCTTATTTCCACAAATTTTCTTTCCTTGTTTTGTCTTCTTATTTGGTGAGTATACAGGAAGTAGTTTTATGAAAAACTCACAAGACGCTTTAAGATCTAAGATTGGTACGATCCACAAAGTTCATATGTGGTGGTTGAATCAGGGCCGAGTATCGGTCAAAAGATGTAGTCAATTGGCACGTACTGACACTTGTTGGTCCCCCGTTTACTTAAAAATGGGTTGAATCAAAATATTGTGTAAAAAGGAGACGGGTTAGTTCCAACTGCGCACCCGTTAACATGCTCACTTTGACCCATAGCATGTCGGGTTGTTTGTTCACTACTCAAGTTCACAGACTTGTTTTCAGCAAACATGCTCGCAGAATTGCGTGTTTGTTCCACGTTGTTGCTTTCCATAGCACGTCGGGCTGTTTTAGAAGTGAAATTCTGCGAGTATACCTTCATTCACTTATCACGTTACGACCTTCTGATACACAAACTTACAACACAAGCAAGTCAAAAAGGTACAATGAACACGTTGGAGATTACCATGCAACATCATCGTAATCTAGAACCCCGTCGGAGCAATAACAACTTACACGTTGGAGAAGTATTTTCATTTGTCTTAAATCTTTTAACCCATGGGGCTATGCTTGCTCGCAAGTGTGTCGCCATAACCTCGGTAAGGAGAAGCAACGACGCATTGAACATAACTGACAACTAAACTACTTTAGTTAAACCAAAAATTAGCACAACTTGGTATATCCGGAATATGAACGTGTCACTCATCATACTCCAAACCAAATACTCCAATGTCGAGCAATTACCTATAACACCAATTACACCATGCTAAAATATAACTTTGTTACAAAAGATATACATTTGTCTCTCTATGACAATATGCGTGATGTTCACTACTCTAACGGAATTTCAAAAAATTTAGTACCTCAAACTAATAACGTCAAAAAACGTTGGTTGACCAAAACCTTTCAAACCACTAGATCAAGAGAAAAACAACTTGATTATTTCAATGGTAAAAAGAGGCTATTTGAAATTTTTTGGAATTTAACCAAATTATGAAGTAATTCATTTTGGATTCGATAACATCTACTCGTACACGTTATAGCTTTTTTTCACTAAATTGTGAGGATTCTTTTTGTATGAAGCATATCTTTATGTTTTATATTTTGGTATAAGTGTGCCGGTGATTATGTCGATTCTAAAACTTGTACTTGTTATGCATTACGGTTAAAATCACTTTCATTTTACATCTAATTATAAGAGTCAATCTTAGGATTTAACCCAAATGACCTTCCATTTTACATCTAATGATATTAGCTAACCACATCGGTTAGTTAACCACCATATGGACCCATTTGTAGCGCTCATTTTTAGCGCTAGATACCTTTAGTACACCCTTTGAGCCAAACTTTTCATTTTGTTACATCCACTAAAAAGAGCAAAAATATTTTACACTTTAAACCTTAACCTAACCCATGTCAATGTCTAACGGATTGTTGCTTGTTGTGTGGAGTGTTGGATAATTTTTGATGATTATGATTTAGTTACACTTTGTCAATTGTATGTGCAATTCCAACAAAGATGAAGGAAACGTCTTTCTTATTTGTATTTTTTGTTGTGTATGCTTATGCGAAGTGTGGGGGGAGAAGTATTGTTTGTTGAAAAAAAATGTTGAATAAGTCATCGAAAAAACCAAAAGAAAACAGACTAAAGTATATAAAAACGGATAAAAACATAAGAAACATATAGAAACGAAAAAAAACATAAGAAAACGGACCGAAACATATAAAAACAGACGAAAACGGACCGAGACGAGGAAAAACGGATGAAAGTGGATAAAAACATATGAAAACGGACGAAATGTATAAAAACGGATCGAGACGAGGAAAAACAGACAAAAACGTATAAACACGGAGGAAAACTAATGAAAACGTAACAAAAGTGAAAAGTGTACTGAATCCGTAACATCGGGCTAACCACATAGACCATTTATGTAGTTAGCAAAAATGAAAATGAAGGTATTTTCATTAGTTTGGTCATTCAGTAACCTGATTGAACACACTTTTAAAGTTCAGTAATAACCTGAATGTGAATCCCGTGTAGTTCAGAAAAAAAAAAGTTTGATAACTTATGCGATGGGATAAACCCTAAATTTACTATATAAAAAAAGTTTGATAACTTATGCGATGGGATAAACCCTAAGCCCTAGGGGGGCGTTTGATTCACAGAATGTTTTTGAAGGAATTGTAATCTTTGAAATAAATTGTAATAATAATAATAATAATAATAATAATAATAATAATGTATTATTATTATTTTTTATTATTATTTTAATATTATTATCATTAATTATTAATTATCATTTATTATTATTATTATTATTATTATTATTATTATTTTATTATTATTATTATTAATATTATTATTATTATTATTATTATTATTATTAATATTTATTATTATTATTATTATTATTATTATTATTATTATTATTATTATTATTTTTATTATAATTATTTTAATATTTTTAATTATTATTATTAATATTATATTTTTATTATATTATTATTATTATTATTATTATTATTAATTTATTTATTTATTATTTATTTTTTTTAATAAAACTTCACTTCATTAGAAACCATAAGGGATATTACAAGAAATTGGTGGGAAGCCGGGACACTAGTTGGACTCTCACTCCTTTCTGAATACAAAATCTTAGTCTATGAAAGATAAAAGCCCCACTCTTATTATTCGAGTGGCTAACGGCAACAGTCTTGATGCGTGAAAGTGTGTCCAAGGCTTCCGTTTTCTTCATAGAAAAAGCAAACGAAATGAACTTGTAGCTATTTTCTTCACATTTGGACACATATTTCTTTTTCTTCTTCTCCACAGCGTTATGTAAAGCTACCCCTGGAGCCCACAAATTAGCATCAATACCCGCAAAAGGAGAGATCCCAGTAATATCCAAACACGCGTCCTTGCCTTGGAACCAGTTAAATAATAACAAGCCTGCCAGACGTAATTATTATTTATTAGTTTTATTATTATTATTTATTAGACTTAAGCTTGACATGGTGGAGCTTAGTTTGACCGAGGACATGATCTCAGATAGGAAGGGGTGGAGGGATAGAATTAGGATTTGCGGGTAGAGGTGCTAGGTGTTTGGCTTTTAGGTGTCCCCTTTTGCCTCCTTGCGTGTTTCGTTTTGTGGCCTCCTTTTTGCTTTGCCGTAGTCTTAGGCCCCGTGCGTGGTTTGCTTTGCTCTGTTGTTGTTCCCTTATGTTTTGCCTGCTTTGTCTTGCTACATGCGGGGGGTTTTTTTTTGGGGTGCTACGTGTTTTTTCTTTTTCCTGTATGCCCTGTTTGCTTGTTTGCCTGCTCTCTTTTACTTCGCTTGTGCTTTTGGCTTTGTCGTTTGCTTTCTCTATCATTTTGCACTAGCACACATGCACTTGCCGGAGGTCTCGCTGGAAGCAGTCTCTCTACACACGGGTTTACCCTGGTGTAGAGGTAGGATCTGTCTACATTTTACCTCCCCCATACCCTGCCAAGGCGGGATTGGGTTTGTTGTTGTTGTTGTTGTTGTTGTTGTTGTAGTTTTATTATTATTATTATTAAAGTAAACAAATTTTGAATTACGACGTAATTCAAAACTTTCCATCCAACTTTTTATGTAATCTAGATTTCCTCACTTGATATAATTGTAATGACTGAATTACAATTACAATGCAAACCAAACAGTCACTGTAATGTAATCTGAATTACAATTCATTTACATGACCAACCAAACGGATTACGGCGAACCAAACACCCTCTAAATTTACTCTATAAAAAAGAGCAGAGCAGCCGCAATCATAAGCTTGTCACTCTTACCTAACAACAATATGAGTGATTACACAGACTCACTTGACGACAATTGCTTAGCCCTAATATTCAACTTTTTAACAATATGAGTGACCGTAACAACTCATCACTCGTCTCCCGGCGTTGGCTAGGAATCGACGCCCAAACCCGCACCCACCTCTCTCTCAACGCCCAATCGGATCTCCAACCGTTTATTCCATCGATCTTCACCCGATTCAACTCACTTACTCAACTCGTTCTCCATAACAACGATTCAACATCTGTTGTTGGCATAAACGATAATGATATGATTCTTATCTCATCCATGTGTCCTAATCTCTCGTGCCTCAAACTCCGCGAATGCCATCAATTAACTGATTCAGGTTTGGCTCTTTTTTCTAGAAATTTGAAGGAATTTTCATGTGTTCGTTGCTCGTTTAGTGATTCAGGTATGTTTGAGTTGTTAGATAACTGTGGTCAACTTGAGGTTTTGTGTGTTGAACGCTTACGTGCCGCCGTTGGAGCTCCGGCGAATTTTCGCGCTGGACTAGCGGCGAATACGCTTAAGGTTATTGAACTTAGGTCTCTCTGTAATGAACGGTTATTCGAACCATTGATTATTGGTTCGCCGAATTTGAATATATTGAAGTTGATTTGCTGTGATGGAATTTGGGACAGATCGTTGGAGATGATTCGAGATGATAACTGTTTAGCTGAGGTTCATTTGTCAATGTGTAAAGTGACTGATGTTGGTATTTCGTCCTTATCTAAATGTCGTGATTTAAATGTTTTACTTATTATTCCACCAAATAAGCAATGTACGGATGTTGGATTGATTAGTGTTGCTGAGAATTGTAAGGGGTTAAAAAAGCTTCATGTTATGAACTCGGTCAGGAGTAAGATAGGAGACGAGGGGTTGATTGCTGTTGGGAAGCATTGTGTGAAACTTGAGGATCTGGCTTTGAATCGGGTTAATGCTACCTGCGTTAGTTTAGACATAATTACTACAAATTGTCATAATTTGGTAACGTTAGCGTTTTGTTCGTGTTGGACGATAACTGACGCGGAGATGATGTGTATTGCTGAGAAATGTGTAGCTTTGAGGACATTGATTATTGATCAGTGTGATGTATCTAACAAGGGGATTGAGGCATTTGCATTGGGTTGTCCCAATTTGGTGAAGATTGAGGTAACACAGTGTAAAAAGGTGACTCGTGAAGTTAAGGACTGGTTAATAGCGAGAAGGGGGTCGTTGGTCGTCAAATTGAGTGTATGGCGTGAATACAATTGCTAGTGACAGTGGAGGGCAAGAGCATGTAGAGGAGATTCCACCGGGAGCAAACAATGTGGCTCTCACTGGACGTGAGCCTGTATCTAATAGCTCTACCTTGAGTAGCAATTAGCAATGGTGATCCGTCATCAATTTTCAATGAGAGCTCATGAATCATCTTTCTTTTGGACAACTCTATTGATAAAAACTTGTAAGTTTCTGAACTCATCCGTATTTAGATTCTTATTATGATATAATAGTAATATCATATCTAGTAGGGAATCATAATACACAAATTGTAATATCTTTTTATTTGTACAAGTATTAAAATTATGGTAAGTTTAGTTATATTTCAAGTACAGACTATTATCTTGTTCGTTTTTTTTTTTTTTTTTTTTTAATTCTATTTCATTTGTCTTTGGATTTGTTCTCATTGTCTATCTGAGCAGAGCTTATGGAATTGAGGTCTTTCAGTCTTGCTTGACGTTTTTATTCTTCCAAAATGGGTGGTTTAAGTGGACAACATTTTTATCAAATTATGACATTATTTTATAGGTTCTAGCTTCATGTAAAGAACTTGCACGATATTATCGATATGCGTAATTAGCTTATTGTGTATACAATTTAATGCAAATATATCTATATATCATCTGTTACCAAATTCTGCAATTTACTACCTTGGTAAAAGAAAGGTATGTATGCTACTCATCCATCGAATGGTACAAAAGAAATGGCATAGTGAGTTTGTGCTAAATGATAAAAATAAATTGGTAATAAATTGATGACATTTATTGCCATATTAGTAATTTGGTGTAGAGTTTGAAATAAGCAATTCAGCCATTTCTATACAACAAAGTCTAAAATTAGGTGGTAATTAGCATATATGAAAGGGTTTGTTAGATATGAAACAATGCAGAAAATCTTTGGTGACTATGACCCATTGGTTAATTAATCGAGAAACCATTGGAAAACCCTGAGCTGGTGATGCTATTGCGACATTATGTAAATGTTTGTAGCAATTGATTTGTTTTGGAATACATCATCAGGCTACTTGTCCCTTTTAAATGAAACTTAAATTGGTACACAAGTTGGCTAAATGTGGGGCGAACTCCTCTAAATTTAGGTCCCAAATGTTGTATAATATGCCATCAAGTGGTATTCCTGTTAATGGTAAAATGGTGTAGAATTTGTATTCAGCATTTAGCCATTTCTATACAACAAAGTCTGAAATTGGGTAGTAATTAGCATTTAGGAAAAGGTTTGTTAGACATGAAACAATGCAGAACATCTTTTAATAGTAACCATGTTTAAATAGTGTTTAGCCATTTGTATACAACAAAGTCTGAATTGGGTAGTAATTAGCATATAGGAAAAGGTTTGCTAGGCTTGAAAGAATGTACAGTATAACAAACCTTTAGGACACCTCAAAAAAGCATACCATGTATATAACAGTTAGTTAACTTATAAAACAGTTATAGTTATTATTATGATTTTAAGAGATTGGAAAAGGTTTGTCTTTGTTTTTTGTGTATTTTCTTCAGTTTGATCGCTTTTTCTTTGCATCCTTCTATGTTTAATAAAATCTGTAAGAAGGTATATAGTTGATATCATGTCTGTAATTGGCACCTTAATTTGCACATTGGCAACATAATTCACTTACATGTTTTGCCTTAACTCTCCTTGATATCTACCAACCTATGCTTATGTCATTCTTTATCTTTCCTCTTTAACTCCACTTTTCATCTGATCGATAAGATTTGACGCCAGACAGCTAATCACATCTCTGATATTTTGAGTACCACTATGCTGCAAAAAAATATACATAATAAATCGTACCCACTATCATGATTACATCGAGTTGAAGGTGGGGAATGGCATAAACATAAGGTGGTAGAGTTTAAGGTAAAAAGGTAGAACTTTTAACAGTGCAAATCAAGGGTTCATACAAAGAACATGCCAGCAGGTTGAGACCCTTTTTGCTGAAACATGGGTCGGTGTTAAAAGTCAAAACGATTAGATGGAAGAGAAACAACAAAAATTGAAGAAGAAAAAGATTTGTCATTTGTTTATTGTAAAGAACGGACGCCTATGAAACTGATAGCTTCAACTCATTTTATCAAAACTTTGGTAGTTATATGCGCGAAGCTCCTAACTCTTTTGAAACTTAGCAAAACTAAGAGGCCGTTTAGTTGGAGAAAAATACTCCATTTTTCCAGAAATTTTTTCATATGAAAAGAGAAAAACTGAAAATCCGTTTAGTCGCACTTTTTTCCAATAATTTTCCAAAAATATGAAATTCTCATTTTCCAATTTGTAATGGAAAAAATGAAAATAACATTACACCATTTTTACTTTTTTCATTTCCAAAATAATAACACAATTTCCTTTCACTCTACACTTTTATCACACATCTTCCATCCTCCATCATCCACCTTCAACTAAACAAGTTTTCATTTTAGAAAAAAAGAAAAAATATAACTCCAACTAAACGGATTTTCACATTTTTCAACTCTTCTCTAGAGAAGAAAAACCGCTCCATTCTCTAGAAATTTAGAAACGGAAAAACAGGAAAATTTTCACCAACTAAACGGCCCCTAACACTTTCTGGAAGCCGATAGCCCTATTCGTAGACCCATTACCTATAAAGAGTGACACGCTGCCCTAAAAGAATGGACCGTTGTCTTTTGTTTGTGGATTATTTGCCTTCTTTGTCTCAACATCACATGATCTATCAGAGTCCTACAGTTTTTTGCTTTACTACCCCGGCCGTTAAAACCCAGAATCGAGTCATCGCTGACCAAAACCTATTTTCTCATGTTTTCGGATCGGCTGTTCTTGTCTAAATTTCTTACGTCGGAACACTGTTTACTCCATCATCACTGCTGGTGATTTGTACCTCTAGATTTACATTTGTAATCCTGTTCTGGTGACTTTTGCTTTGACCGGGGCTTGTTCATGTGAACGAGCAACACCTTGAATCGAATGTCTGTTCTAGTGAAAACCTGTGATTGATTATCCTGTTTATACAACCCGGTTACCAACTACCTGCTTCACTGTCATGTCCTGTTCAACACGTTTTCAGGACCCATGTTCACCGATCTCATGGATCTAAGTTTTTTCCGGTCGTGTATGAAATAAAATCCTACAACATGCCACAATTATTAGTGAGTGTCCATCGGTTTGAGAATTTGTTCAACCCTATTTGAAAACTGAACCAAATTGTATTCAAATTTGTTAGGCTAATTCCGGTCTTTGACGTTGAACAGCCCAAAATTGGTGAATTTGGTCTATTGAAACCGAATTTGTAATGGTGTGCACCTTCGCAGTTAGTTACTTAGTTGGTTATACCTGGTTTACCTATGAGGCTATGATCCGAACCCAAAGTCAATCTGCATAATCCTTGTGAGGCCTTATGCTTCTTTGCATTGCTTGTGCATTTTGTTTAGAGATGCCTTTACAAAATGCCACTATGTCGCCCTAAACAGATTTAATAGTGTACAAGTGTAAGAAGCATTTTATACTAGAAAGTCGGTCTCTACTGTTGCCAATACAAAGTGTAAGCTCCCATTATCAATAAAGAGAATATTAGTACTTTAAACAGTAAATTAATTGTATCTGGCAGAGGTTGGTAATTTATGGATGTATTTTAGTATTATACCAAACAGTAAAAAATAGCTGCTTGCCGACTATTGAGGGGATGTCCATGACGACTCCTTGAATGCCCACGAGTGGGCTCGCCTGGGCGAATGCATTGTTTTTTAATACACATACTCGTTGACTTCTCCATGGATTTTCAAAGGGACCCTATGGACATTCCTTTAGTGTCAGAGAATAGAATATTTTGTCTGACATGATAAGCTATAGCATTGTTCTCTCAAGAAATATGATTTGAAGGATCATTTTCTTAAAGCTTAATGCTCAAGTATTTTACAATCTTGACTTTGATCGGAAGTGTCGAGATGTTTTGCGCCAACACCTCTTGTCCTTGTGGTACTACCATTTTGGCCTCTAGTTGCGGTGCTATTGGGTCTATGTTAATCACACGTTCATTCTTGTCTTACGGGGTGATATATTTTTTTAGAGCCCACTCTCTATCGAAGCTTCTACAGATAATGCATTGACTAGGTCTATAAGTCAATATAATACTTCTTGGATGATTAACCTCTTTGCTACTGCGGAAGTCTGTCAGTAATGTACTTCCACAGGATCTACCTTAATGTTGTGAACTGAGGTTGGGGTAAGATCTTTTTTTGCGCAAAATTATCTCTGAGGATTTTATTTTTTTAATAATTATTTTTTTAATATTTTTTTTTTTTATGTTTTATTTTTACAATTTAAAACTAAATGTATTTTTTTGTTTCGTAAATATTTGAAGTTACATCATTTTCAAATTATGAGATGATATAAATAAACAAAAAATCTTAAAAGAAACATAATAGAAGAGATTGTATCATATAGTCGCAAATAAGATAACATTAGCTCTATTAATTCATCTAAAATGATACTCGTATATAGCAAACATTATAAGATATATAATATGGGGACACAAAACGGTGCCCACCCCTGTCGTTTAGGCTTCCGTTATTTTCTTCAGCCCAACTGCGATATCCATCTTCCTTCTCCTGGCCTGCTATCGACATACCTGTCTTCCTATTTGATACGTGGCGGCCTCAGTCTCTTATATTCATCTCCTTTGCACTGTTCTCGAGGGTCGGTTTACTTCGCTGGTGGGTTTGTACTTTGTCTGCTGCTATGTTATGATTCATTACTTTTTTGAATAAACGATGTTGGTATAAAACATCCAATTGCTTAATCAGGTATTGCTTTTTGATTATGTTTTGGTTTTCGATTATTTCTAGTATGGCTTTTTCTATTATGGTTATCACTCCTTTTTTTCTTTTTGATTTTCTTTATATTTTGTAGTTATCACCTGTTCGATGTATTTGCTGCCGGAAGATTATTAGGTGATTTGTGTATCAAAAAAGATTTTGATTTGGTTATTATAAGTGATTGGATTTTTTATGTTATGATTGATGTTAGGTCTTGGTATGTTATGGTGTGATCAACTGTTGATTATATATTGTGATATAAGCCAATTTGGATTCTACTGATGGATTCCACTGAAAGCCAGTTCTCCTTCCTCCCAACTGTGGATTCTACTGAAGGCCAAAAGTTAGTTATAACTTTTGGCGGGAAAATCTGTTACTTCTTCTTTTTCTTTGTATAAATACTCATTTCCATTTCACTTGTAATGCATTCATGAAAAGATTTGTAATAATTCTCTCTCTCAATTCCATTACAATCCTAGTGAATCATTTGATTTCAAATACGGTTTCATTTCTTCTTATGTGATTCCCTGTTTGTTTTCATCAACAACTACATTTCATAACTGATTTCTGGTTGTTTACTATCTGGTACATATCAAGTGGTATTCAGAGCCCTTTCTTGGCACCAAGATAATTTTCAAGATTGTTAAACCGACATTCTTGATTTCCGGTTATCTTCTCCGGCGTAATTCCGACAAGAACAAGATTTTCCGGCAAGAAATTAGTCACCACTAATTTCACCTATTCTATTACATCAAATTAGTGCCAAACATCATGCGGTCACAAGGCTAGCCCATTAGTGGTTAAATTCTCTAGCCTTGAACAAGCTGATCAGAAGCATTTGGTTTGGGTAATCAAGAATAGGACCAGTAGTTGTTATTCCATTGTAGATGAGCAATAACATTACTGGTGAGATGGTGAATACAAGAACCACAGTTAATAATCAAGATTCTTCAATGGAATCACTCCAACAAACTGTTAGTGATTTGCAAAGAACTATGGCAGATTTGATGGCTGAAATGCAAAGAATGAGGAATGGTGAAGGTACCAGTTCTGGGAATTATGGTAACAATGGTAGAAATGGTGGTCAGATAACTACACAATATGGTAGGTTGTCTAAATTTGAGTTTCCAAGATTCAATGGGGATGATGTGAAGGGTTGGATCTTTCGGTGTAGGCAGTTCTTTTGTCTTGATAATGTAGATGATGAGTTGAAAGTGGGAATTGCTGCAATGCATGTGCATGACAAGGCATTGGTGTGGCATCAACAGTTCATTAAGCGATTTGGTGAGAACAGTTCTTGGGAGGTGTATGAGAAACAAGCCTTGCAAAGATTTGGTTCATGTTTTGAAGATCCAATGATGGATTTGAAGAACTTGAAACAAACTGGTAGTGTACAACAATATCAAGATTTGTTTGAAGAATTGGTGAATAAGGTGGAGTTGAGTGAAGAATATGCCATTAGTTTGTTCATTGGAGGGTTGAAGGATGAAATTGGGATGCCCATTAGAATGTTTAAGTTGTCAACATTGATGGATGCGTATAGCCAGGCCAAGAAACAAGAAGCCACTAATGCTGCATTAAAGCCAAGGTATAATTTCCAATCTCCTATGAGATCTGTTGCTACTGGTTATGTCAATAAGGATAGGGGTATTCTACCAAAACCAGTTAATAGACCTATGGCTTTGCCTGCACCCACAAGAACACCATATGGTGAGAATAGACCTTTTAAGAGGTTGACTCAAAAAGAATTGGAAGATAAGAGGGCTAAGAATCTTTGTTTTTACTGTGATCAAAAGTATGTGCCTGGACACAAATGTAGTGGTCAATTGCATTCATTAGAAGTGGTGTTAGATGAGGAAATTGAGTCTGGGGAAGAAGAATTGGCTAATGATGAAATGGGTCATTTGGGGAATTATGATCAGACTTTTGAAATTGATCATAATAATGAAATGGTGGCTCAAATCTCATTAAATGCACTCACTGGTGTGTACAATTATCAGACAATGAGGGTTAAGGGTATGGTAGGCAAACAAGGGGTGCATGTGCTTGTGGATTGTGGAAGTACACATAATTTCATTGATTTGCAGATGTTAAAAGTTGGGTTGTAAGACTAAAACTATGTGTCCTTTGCAAGTGTCTGTGGCTAATGGTCAAGCTATGACCAGTACCTTGATGTGTTGTGGTTTGTCTCTGACCATGGGAGAAGACACTTACATGATTGATGCTATGGTATTACCTTTGGGAGGTTGTGAAGTAGTGTTGGGAATACAGTGGTTGTCTACTTTGGGAGAAATGGTGTGCAATTTTGAAAAATTAACCATGAGGTTTTATGTGGGCAATAAGAAAGTACTGCTAAGGGGTTCTCAACAGGCTACACTTCAGTGGATGCAACCTAGAAAACAGAATAATGCTATGTTGAATTCTATGACTTTGTGTGTCTGTCCTGTATCATTTTGTAGTATGGTAGGGACAAGTATGATTGAGTCACAGAAGATTGAGGAAATTTTGGGTGAATTTAAAGGTGTGTTTGAAATTCCTACTGGTTTACCACCAAAAAGATCACATGATCATCATATTCCTCTTATGCCAAACACTCCTCCAGTTAACATCAGACCTTATAGGCATCCTCCAAGACAAAAGGATGCCATTGAACAGATGGTTCAAGAGTTATTGGATGCTGGTGTTATCAGATCTAGTCAGAGTTCTTTCTCCTCTCCTATAGTCATGGTTAAAAAGAAGGATGGCAGTTGGAGAATGTGTGTTGACTATAGACAATTGAATAAGAACATTGTCAAAGACAAATTTCCCATTCCTATGATAGAAGAATTGATAGATGAATTACATGGGTCAGTGGTGTTTTCAAAGCTTGATCTAAGGTCTGGGTATCACCAAATCAGAATGAAGGAGGAAGACATTCATAAGACTGCATTCAGAACTCATGATGGCCACTATGAGTTTTTAGTGATGCCTTTTGGACTCACAAATGCTCCTTCCACATTTCAATCACTCATGAATGAGATCTTTAAACCCTTCTTGAGGAAGTTCACATTGGTTTTCTTTGATGATATCTTGGTTTATAGCAAGTCAATTGAAGAACACATTGTACACCTTCAAATGATTTTGCAAACTATGCAGGCTCACACCTTGTTTGCAAAAAGAAGCAAGTGTACTTTTGCAGTATCTCAGGTGGAGTATTTGGGTCATATCATTACTGATAAAGGGGTTGCAACAGATCCTTCTAAGATTGAGGCTATGAAAGATTGGCCTACACCCAAGAATGTAAAGCAACTGAGAGGAATTTTGGGACTCACAGGCTATTATAGGAGGTTCATTAAGGGGTATGGAATAATCAGCAAGCCATTAACTGCCTTATTGAAGAAGAACTCTTTTGAATGGTCTGACATAGCTCAAGAAGCTTTTGAGCAGTTGAAGTTAGCCATGATACAAGCACCAGTGTTGGGGTTGCCAAATTTTGAGAAAGAATTCACTGTGGAAACTGATGCATGTGGAACTGGTATTGGTGCTGTATTGTTGCAAGATGGTCATCCATTGGCATACCTGAGTAAGGCTTTATCTCTCAGACATCAAGCTTTGTCCACTTATGAAAAAGAATTTTTAAAGTTATTATGGCATTGGAGAAGTGGAAAGGTTACTTAATGGGTAGACATTTTAAGATAAAGACTGACCACTTCAGCCTCAAATACTTGTTGGATCAAAGGCTTACTACTCCTTTCCAAGTTAAATGGTTGCCTAAATTGCTTGGGTATGATTATGAAATTGTCTATAAGAAGGGTAGTGAAAATGTGGTAGCTGATGCTTTGTCTAGGAAAGAAATGCAGGGTCAATTATTGGCAATGATAGCTACTAATGTGACTACTGAACTTCTCAAAGAAATTGAAGAAAGTTGGGTGACTGATGAGAAGTTGGCCAAATTAATAAAGCAGTTTGAAGATCCTAATTTTCAGTCATCAAAGTACACTTGGACTAATGGCCGCATTAAGAAGGAAAGGTAGATTGGTGGTGGGAAGTAATGATGTACTGAGAAAGAAAATCTTCTCACAAGTTCACAATGACTCAGTGGGTGGGCATTCTGGTGTTCAAGTGGCTGTGCAGAAGATGAGTTCTATTTGTTATTGGAAGGGAATGAGAAAAGTGGTTAAGCAATGGATCAGGGAATGTGATGTGTGTCAGAGGCAAAAGCCTGATCTCAGTGCCTATCCAGGACTTTTGCAGCCTTTGCCCATACCAGTTAGAGTATGGAGTGATATATCAATGGACTTTGTGGAAGGACTGCCAAAGTCTCATGGGAAGACTGTTATATTGGTGGTGGTGGACAGGCTCAGTAAGTATGCTCATTTTGTTTCCCTTCAGCACCCTTTCACAGCTGCACAAGTAGCACAAGTGTTCTTAGATAACATCTACAAGTTACATGGTTTGCCAAATACCATTGTAAGTGACAGAGACAAAGTGTTCCTCAGTGCTTTTTGGCAATCATTGTTCAAGGCTTTGAAAGTTAAACTACAAATGTCAACAGCTTACCACCCACAATCAGATGGACAAACTGAAGTGGTGAATAGGTGTCTGGAGTGTTACCTCAGATGTATGTCTGGTGAAAAACCAAAAGAGTGGACACAGTGGCTTTCAATGGCAGAGTTTTGGTATAACACAAATTTCCACACTGCTATCCAAACTACTCCATTTGAAGTGTTATATGGTCAAACACCACCCATCCACATGCCTTATTTGCCTGGTGAAAGTACAGTTGAGACTGTGGATAGAACAATGCAAGCAAGAGAACAGGTGGTTAACATTCTTAAATTTCATCTGAAGAGAGCACAAGACAGGATGAAAAGTTTGGCAGATAAACACAGAACTGATAGGAATTTTGAAGAAGGTGTTTGGGTCTATTTGAAACTGCAGCCATACAGGCAAGTGACAGCTAGACAAAGTCCCTATAACAAACTCTCAGCTAAGTACTATGGTCCTTTCAAGATTATAGAGAAAATTGGCAATGTGGCTTATAAATTGCAGCTTCCAAGTGGTACTCAAATTCATCCAATATTCCATGTGTCCCAACTTAAGCTTTGCAAAGGGATGGTTGATAAGCCTGGAACTCTTCCTATGTGTGATAATGAAGGACTCCTATCAGTGTTTCCAGTGAAAATCCTAGACAGGAGATTGGGGAAGGTTGGTAATAGAGCTGCTGTTTATGTGTTGGTACAGTGGTCAAATGGCAGTGAGGAAGATGCAACTTGGGAACTTTATACTGAAGTATTGAAGAAGTATCCTGGGTTTGATCAAGAGGAAGCAACTGAAGGTGTTATTTGACTGTGGAAAGTCAAATGTTAAGGAGAAGGAATTTGATATAAGCCAATTTGGATTCTACTGATGGATTCCACTGAAAGCCGTTCTCCTTCCTCCCAACTGTGGATTCTAGTGAAGGCCAAAAGTTAGTTATAACTTTTGGCGGGAAAATCTGTTACTTCTTCTTTTTCTTTGTATAAATACTCATTTCCATTTCACTTGTAATGCATTCATGAAAAGATTTGTAATAATTCTCTCTCTCAATTCCATTACAATCCTAGTGAATCATTTGATTTCAAATACGGTTTCATTTCTTCTTATGTGATTCCCTGTTTGTTTTCATCAACAACTACATTTCATAACTGATTTCTGGTTGTTTACTATCTGGTACTTATCATATTGGTTCCGAGTATGTGCGATTAGTAGCTGAATTCCTATAGATCAAAACAAGCCTGAAAAAGATGTGTAATTGTGTTTAGGTAGTTATGAATTGGAGGTTTTTAGGTTCAGGTACAGCTTAAATTGTTAGGGATTGCGGTTAGTAATTCTGTGTTGGTTTGTTATTGGTTTGAGGCTGTATAGATTAAGTAACATCAAATCGAATCGAGGCTAACTAGATATTGAGATGTGTTCACCTAGATATACGAGGTTTTTTAGGCCACCTAAATAGATGACGTAACTTTGTGTTGGTTGGAGGTCTTAAAATAGATGTGGGGTTTTTACCTATAATTTTAGTTGAATAGCTATAGTTTATGTAGCTTTTATTTTTATGATTATGATTGATGTTAGGTCTTGGTATGTTATGGTGTGATCAGCTGTTGATTATATATTGGTTCCGAGTATGTACGATTAGTAGCTGAATTCCTATAGATCAAAACAAGGCTGAAAAAGATGTGTAATTGTGTTTAGGTAGTTATGAATTGGAGGTTTTTAGGTCCAGGTACCGCTTAAATAGTTACGGATTGCGGTTAGTAATTCTGTGTTGGTTTGTTATTGGTTTGAGGCTGTATAGATTAAGTAACATCAAATCGAATCGAGGCTTAACTACATATTGAGATGTCTTCACCTAGATATAGGAGGTTTTTTAGGCCACCTAAATAGATGACGTAACTTTGTGTTGGTTGGAGGTCTTAAAATAGATGTGGGGTTTTTAGTAATTGATTGTTGCGCGACTAGATATTGATTTGTTTTGATTTATTCCTTGGTTTCTAAAGTATCCAAGTTGAGGGTTTTTTATAACGGATGCAAAATACAACCAAAGACTATCATACAGCCGTGATCATTTTCAAAAATCACGGCTACACACATTCATGGAAAGAGGCTAGCTGTAGGTATATATAGAGGTGTTATGTCATTTAAGTTGATGATGCGTGTTAGCGTGTGTTCACAGCTGGAAAAAACCAACTGTGTGTTCTAAGGCGGTTTGACGGGAACGTCGTTGCATTTTCATTAGCTTCAACGGGTAGACCAGCTATGTTGCTACACGTGCTGATTATTAGATTCGTGCTTATACTTTCTGACATGCTCTACGTTTAAGTAAATTTTCTTTTGTTGTAATTTGCAGGTGCTGGAAAAATTTAGCATATGCGAAGGCCATGATGTGTTCGTTACAATATCTTGGCGTGGCAAGTTACTATACTTGCAGCCATGGTGGGCATATCCTTTTTTTTCGATCCTTTATCCGTCTGAGCCTCATTATATCTTCAGTCAATGCTTCACGTATGATGGAAACTTGGGAAACGTTGCAACGTGTTATAACAGCTGATGAAACTTTGGCACGCTGTTATCGTGAAAAGCGCCGGTGCGTGGTAACACGTACAAGATGCAGGGTGTAAACAAGAACGCCACGTATATCATAAAAGGCGTTAACGGGCCAACATTACAAACTTGGGTATCTCAGTTGGACTGAGGGGAAAACAGCGAGCCTGCTGATTTCAGCCCCAAAATGGTGCGTTTTGTTTGTTTATTTTCTACACATAAAGGGCACGTTTACTGCTGATTTTCTGCATAAACTAGCGTAATTGAATGCTGATTTTTCTGTATAAATTAGTGTATTTGGATGCTGATTTTTCTGTATAAACGAGTGTAATTGGCTGCTGATTTTTATGCATATATGAGTGTATTTGGATGCTGATTTTTATGCATAAATGAGTGTATTTGGGTGCTGATTTTCTGCATAAGCGAGTGTAATTGGCTGCTGAATTTTCTGCATAAGCAAGTGTATTTGAATGCTGATTGCTAATTTCTTTCAGTCCAATTGCCTGGCCCGTTTTTCTTTTTTTGGCCCGGCTTCCAGTTCGCTTCTCAATAATTGCCGTATTAAACTTTTCTCGCTTCTCAATAATTTCCGTTTCAAACTTTCTCTGCTTCGTCTTCTTCAACAACCGACGTCAGCCGTTTTCGGATTTCGTGTTAGGTAACTATTTTTTCGTTCTTAGATGTTTGCTCTTGCCTATTTGTGGTATGTGTTAGTGTTGTTCTCTCACATCTGTCTGATCTATGTCGCATCTGACCGCTTAACACAAATCAGAGCAACTAACAAATGCTAGCCAACAGTTTAAAGAGGCTTCAAGCTGAGTTTTGATTACCTTACGGGGTTTGTTTGCATAAGTTCAGTGGTAATAATATTAGGGTATTGACATGCTGTCGCAGCCCACCCAAAAGGGGTGTTTGTTTGCTGCAATTCAACCCCAACAGGGGGTGTTGATTCTGCATATTTTCAGCCCAACAGGGGCGTTTATATAAGCTTATTTCAGCCCCAAAAAGGGTGCGTGTTGTTGCTGATTTTCTGCACAAAAACTGCACTTAGAGCTGCTGATTTCAGCCCCTAAATGGTACTTTTTGTTTGTTTATTTTCTGCACATAAAGGGCACGTTTACTGCTGATTTTTATGCATAAACTAGCGTAATTGAATGCTGATTTTTCTGTATAAATTAGTGTATTTGGATGCTGATTTTTCTGTATAAACGAGTGTAATTGGCTGCTGATTTTCTTATTGTAAGTTGCTGCTTTAATAGTGTTTTCATATTTATTTTTCTCTTTGTCAGATGGGGGGACAATTCCTAAGACTAAAGCTTCCGTCTTCTATACGATACAAAGGGAAGGTTCAGAATGCATTCCATCAGGGATGAGGAATCAAAGGTATCCTGTTTGTTGCAAAAAAGAATCGCTGGTACTTGCATATAATAAAAGTAGCTATGCTAAAAATAAATAATATAGCGGAGTTTGATTACATTTTGGTGTTGGGTATCTTTTAAGTTTATATGTTAACTAATTGTCTTTTGTGCAGTTCAAATTGTGCATGACGTCAGTACATCGACAACTTTCCCTACAGTTTAACGCTGAGCAGGTATATCGATAAATATTAAATGCCCCGCCACAACGCGGCGGCATCGTAGCAATCCTTGTTCATATAAATTGAAGGCTAAAATTAAAGCATACACATGTCACCAAAAATATAATAAATGTATGGAAAGTGTGCCGTGTATTTCTATTGGGATAATCACCATCGACCCACTTTGAACCATCACAACCACTACGACCCGGTCAACAAAAGTCAACTATTAAAGTCAGACCTCAAAGTCAAACTTGACAGTTACAGGAAAACAGTTACATGACAGTTATAATTATAACTGCCATTTCATTGAACCGACACAATGGTTCATTCACACCTTTTCATTCAGTATATATTGTAAACATTATTGTAAGAACAAGATGATGACAGATTAATATAAACACATTTACGTTTCATTTAATCCTTGTTTTTACTTGGTATATTTGTGATTTACGTTAAGACCGTAGATCCGTTTGATTGAGGCCAACAATTGGTATCAGAGCGGTTTGGTTTACTAACCAAAATCATCACTTACCATTTACTCGTATAGTTCCAGAATCAAATCAAAGAAAAATAGTTTCGACAATTTTTTTTTCTGCAAATCGATTAGAACACAAAATCCAAGACGTCATTTTTTGTGTTTTACACTTCTGTCGCAACAGGGGTATAATCACAATAGTGATTACTCTCAACCCGACATCAGAAAATTTGCAAATTTTTTTTCTTTTTTATCCGAAACCAGTTATCCTTTACCCAATCCATTAGGATCAGAAAACGAAAAGAAAATCGTTTTATATTTGATTCAATCAAAAAAACTAAACGAGCGTCATCAATTAGGGCACAATTAAGGATTCGAATTAGAACAAACACCTGTTCATAAAAGGAATCGAGCCCAGAAGGATCAATTGAATCCCAATTGATTCATTTGCAATACTCCAATCATAAAACTTCTCACGGATTAGAAAACCCCCAAATCATCCGAAACCCTAGGTTGCGAAGAACACCCAACACCGGAGAAGAAGAAGAGACAGTCAAACACAACCAAAACCAGGCGGTTAACCATCATTCATTGGAGAGGGAAAGAAGCAGATATCTTCCCAAGAGAAAGAGACAGAAGAAACTTGTCTCAGAGAAAAAAAAGGTATACGCGTTTATTTTCTATCTCAAAAGGAGATAAGAAACAAATAAAAAGAGAGGCGCGTACACGCTAAGGGCCACACACAGAAAAGGATTTTATTAGGACATCGGGTTAGACCATCAACCCTTCCAGGTTCCAAAAGATTACAAATACCACTTTTTATTTTTACTTTATATATTACCTTTGATATATATTGTTTTATTCTTGATAAGTTATCTTTAAAATTAGAATCTTATCATTTTTGGATAGTATATCTAACCTAGTGATTACACTGCTTAGTATATTGATTAGGAATAATTTGTAAGGAGTAATTAACCTTAGGTTATTCACTTTTGATTTTATAATCTCCAAGGATAGTTTAAAACTTTAAAACTATACCTAGAAAGTTTTTCACCCATTTGAGGAAGATAAAACATTAGAGCTCATTTTTATAAGAATTGTTTTTTGAAACACACTTTGTGTTAAAATTCTTTTGGAGATTTATTGTCATTATCATTTAAGATATGACGAAAGGAAGTGGTAATAAGGAACCTAGTACTAACATTACGAATAGTACACCCCAATTTCAATGCCCAATCCCAAAACCCGCAAATTACTCATTATGGGCAATTCGAATGCAAATCATTCTCGAAGCGAATGGTTTATGGGAAACAATTGAGCCGACTGAAACGACTCAACCCGATAAGAAAAAGGATAAAACCGCTATTGCTTTCCTTTATCAAGCCTTACCCGAAGAACAATTACTTCAAATAACAAAGCACAAAACCGCGAATGACATTTGGAATGCTTTGAAAACCAGACACGTTGGCGAAGACAGAGTTAAACAAGCAAGAATACAAACACTCAAATCCGACTTTGAGATGTTATATATGAAGGAAGACGAAACAATCGACACCTTCACCACAAAACTCACAACACTCGCAAACAAAGCCGCTAGTCTAGGACACACAATAGAAGATGACACCTTAGTTGGGAAATTACTAAATGCTGTACCCGAAAGGTATCTGCAAATAGTCGCATCTATAGAACAATATTCCGATCTAAGTGAAATGACAATGGAAGAGGCAATAGGAAGACGTAAGACCTACGAAGAAAGGATTAAGTTCAAGAAAGGAAAACAAGTGGACAATCAAGAAAAACTGATGTTCACACGACATGACAATAGAGTAAAAAATTTCAGAGGACGTGGACGTGGAAAATACAAAGGATGGAGAAACCACGATAAAAATAACCACGAGAAGAAGGATGGAGAAAATTCTCACAATCACTTCAACAAACCAAATATTGATTTTAGCAAAGTAAAATGTTACAAATGCAATAACACTGGTCATTATGCATCTAAGTGTTATGCAAAACCAAACACTAGTATGCAATCTAATCGTGTCGAGGAGGACTTAGAACCTACCTTATTAATGGCAATATTATAAGACCCACATGTAACAAAGCTTGAAGATCAAAAGGTCTCGCTACACGAAGAAGATGTAGGGTATAAAGAGACAAGTGTCGATAGTCAATGGTATTTAGACAGCGGAGCTAGCAACCATATGACTGGGATAAGAGAACACTTTAAAGAACTAGATGAGAATGTTAGTGGAAAATTAAGATTCGGAGATGGATCTCATATAGAGATTAAAGGAAAATGTTCAATCCTATTAGAATGTGATGACGAGAAACAAAGAATCATATCTCAAGTCTATTACATTCCAAGCTTGAAAAGCAACTTATTGAGCCTTGGAAAATTTACCGAAATTGGTTGTAAAGTAGTAATGGACGATGTTGAATTACGACTTTATGACATGGACAACAAAATCTTCCTGAAAGTCACAAGACAGAGAAACCGTCTATACAAAGCAAGTTTGAAGATAGGCACACCTGTTTGCTTATTAGCAAACTTAAGTGACAACACTTGGTTATGGCACGCAAGATTAGGACACCTCAAATTTGAATCATTAAAATCTATGACTCAAAGAGAGTTAGTTCATGGAATACCTGCCATTAAACATACAACACAAATTTGTGATGTTTGTTTAGTTGGTAAACACAGCAGAGCGCCATTTCCCAAGAAAGCGAAAACTAGATCAGCATCACCTTTAGATTTAGTTTACGGAGATTTATGTGGACCAATCACACCACCAACACCATCTAGAAAGAAATACATATTCTTGTTAGTAGATGATTACTCAAGATACATGTGGGCGTATTTCCTAAACACGAAAGATCAACCATTCGATACTTTCAAGGAATACAAAGAAACAATAGAGAAGGAGCTAAGGACAACAATGAAAATGTTAAGAACTGATCGTTGAGGAGAATTCACATCTAACGAATTCACTCAATACTGCAAAGAAAACGGCATAGCACAACAACTAACCGCACCTTACTCACCACAACAAAATGGAGTAGTTGAACGAAGGAATATGACAATTATGTCTACAACAAGATGCATGATGAAAGCAACCAACATGCCACAAAACTTTTGGGCTGAAGCTGTTAGACACGCTATATACATTCTAAACAGCGTTCCTACAAGAGCCTTAGAAGACATCACTCCATATGAAGCAATCAAGAAAAGAAAGCCAAACTTAGAAACTTTAAAAGGTTTTGGCTGCATAGCATATGCAAAGGTACCATCACAACATCTGACAAAGTTAGATGACAGAAGCAACAAAATGGTATACTTAGGAAGCGAACAAGGATCGAAAGCTTATAGACTATTTGATCCAACAACACAAAGGATACGTGTTAGTAGAGATGTGAAGTTTAAAGAGGATGAAACATGGGATTGGAAGGATTACCTGAGTGAACACACCAACGATGAACCGAGATGGTTTGACTTCAAAGTTGAGAACCTTGAAGCAACGAATGAACATCGAGAACAAGATATCCAGCCAGATGAAGAAGACAACGAAATCCATGCAAATTATGATATTGATTATGCAACATCAACAACAGACTCACCCTCACAATCACAAACACTTCACACACCATCTACAATTTCATCACGAATAAATACTCAATTCACACCAACTACCTCAAGACATTCAACCAATCAAAGTAACTCAACTACAACCCGGAATTTACATCCAGACTTTGATCATACACCATTACAAGGTTTTAGAACGTTGAATGATTTATATGATAACACCGAGGAAGTTTTACCCGAGCATTTATTACTAGCTGAAGATGAACCTAAGAATTACAAGGAAGCATCGAACGATCTAAAATGGATTGAAGCAATGAAGGTCGAATTAGATTCCATTAATAATAACAATACATGGAAGCTAACCACTCTACCAAAAGGACATAAAGCCATTGGATTAAAGTGGGTATTCAAGACCAAGAAAGATGCTAATGAAAATATAGTCAAGCATAAAGCAAGACTAGTAGCAAAAGGCTACATACAAGAGCATGACATAGACTTTGAAGAAGTCTTTGCACATGTAGCAAGAATGGAAACAGTCCGATTACTATTAGCCATAGCTGCTAATAACAAATGGGAAGTACATCACCTAGACGTCAAATCTGCATTTCTACATGGAGACTTAAAAGAAGAAGTGTATGTTACACAACCCGAAGGATTTATAAAAGATAATGGAAAAGTCTACAGACTGATAAAAGCTCTATACGGTTTAAGACAAGCACCACGTGCATGGAACATAAAGTTAGACAATACCTTGAAGTCCTTAGATTTCAAGAAGTGCGCTTTGGAACAAGCTGTCTACACGAAGAAGTCAAAAGACTCAATACTTCTAGTAGGAGTCTATGTGGATGATCAAATCATCACTGGCACACCAAAGAAAGAAATAGACAAATTCAAAGCTCAAATGGAAGAGAAATTCGAGATGAGTGACCTAGGATTACTATCCTACTACTTAGGAATTGAAGTCACACAAACTAGAGGTGACATATCAATAAAGCAATCCGCGTACGCAAGCAAGATCCTAAAGGAAGTTGGAATGCTAGACTGCAACGAAACTTTAATACCTATGGATCCAGGAACAAGACTAACGAAGAACACTGATGCAACAACGGTCAACTCAACTGAATATAGAAGCTTGATTGGATGCTTACGATATTTGCTACATACAAGACCCGACTTAAGTTATTCCGTTGGATTACTTAGTCGTTTTATGCAAGAACCGAAAGAACAACACATGAAAGCTATAAGGCAAGTACTATGCTATGTTAAAGGAACAAAAGACTATGGAATCACCTACAAGCACAACGGAGGAAACCAGATACAAGGTTATAGTGACAACAGCTACGGAGTCAACACTCAAGAAGGCAAAGGCACTACTGGAATTATCTTCTACTACGGTGAATCACCAATCAGCTGGAGTACACAAAAGCAAGCCACGGTAGCACTATCATCATGTGAATCCGAATTCATTGCAGCAACAGCAACAACAACACAAGCATTATGGTTAAAGAGATTACTTAGCAAGCTTACACACACGCAAGAAGAAAAGGTTACGATACTGGTCGACAACAAGTCTGCCATATAACTGATGAGTGTGTAAATACTCATCATTTTTTGTTAAATCTAAACTGCAAAACACTTAAAAATGCTCAGAAATGCATCAAAATACTGAAAATATTCTAAAATTGCATTTTATATGTTTCAGATGCAAAATGTTCAAAATCAGATGAAAAATGAGCTTAGTTTGCATAATTGGCGCTTCAGTCCCCAAGTTTCAAAAGTTGTCAGAAATAGTCCCCGAGCACTTAATTTCAAAAGAAAAATCACCAAAGGTCCTTTTAAATCATAACTTGTCAAAATTAGTCCTTTGGTGAAAAATATCAAAAGTTTTGAGAAATTACAAAATTGGTCCTTCAAGTTTCAAATTTGGCAAAAATGGCCCTTGGAAAATTGGAAAATGTCAAGTTTGGTCCTTGTACTATGGAAACTTGTCAATTGTGGTCCCTTGAAACAACTTTGCAAATTGGCAGCATTGGTCCTCCATTTTTCAGAAATTGCACAATAGGCCCTTGTGTTTTAAACCTTTAATAACCATTTGGCCCTTGTCATAACTGCATTTGGACCCCCTGTCATTAACCCTTTTGGACCCCCCTTCAATTTGACCTTCCCCTTTTAATATTACCCCAGTCAAACCCTTTTGACTTACACCTTTTCCCTCCAATGTCACGGGTATCCATCTTCATCATCACCCCTGCATACCTATGCCTGCAACTCCAACCATTTCCCATCATCACCACCCCAACCTTATCACTCCAAACACTCAAAGCCAAGATGCATTAATAGCTTCTCTAACCTAACACTCAACCCCCCAACTGGCAAATATCCAATTTTGGCGCCAAAACCAATTAAACGGCCAAGATGATACCAACCAATCCAAGGGCCAAGATTATTGCTGGGAACTATTCAGAGATGAGAGAGAAGGAGTTTGGAGTATAAATAAAGGAAGAAGAAGAGAGATTGATAGAGCACTTAGTTTAATTTCAAAAATGTATGTCGTTTTTCAAATTCTTAGTCTTAATTGAACTCTTAGTTGTATTTTAAAGTTTCCTTGTATCAAAGTAACTTAGTTCAGTGTATTGCAACTCATTTTAAGTATTAATTCAAAGTTGTGTTAAGATTTCATATTTCATGATCACTGTTGCAAATTTCAAACTCACAATCTGATGTCCAAGCTTCAATTAGCTTATTTGTAAGCTCAAACAAGCTTATACTAGCTTATTATAGCTTTTTGTGAGCCTACATTTAAGTTTCAAGCTATTTTGGATTTTGGTCAATGAAAGTCAACTGAGCATGGAAATGGGTATGAAATGGAAAATGGTTGATGCAGCATGGAAATGGGTTGAAATTGAATGATTTGGGTTGGTTTATGTAGGCTAGTGGTTCATTGTGTGCAGTGGCAAGCCATTGTGGCTAAGGACTATTTGTAAGCTATTTTCAAGCTTTATGGCATAATCTGTCTTTGCAGTTATAATCTGTTCAAACCTGTTTAATTAGTTGTGTTTAGGACAAGTAAACTCAGTTTAATCAGTTATATTAGCTAAATCAGTAGTTTGGTTAATTTTGTTTGCAAATCAGTAGATACAAGGGTGTTTGGATTCACTGCTTAATCTGTGGTTAAGGGTAGTGCATTGGTTAAAACTTGTTGCTCTAAGCTTGAGTAGCTCATTTGAACTCATATCTGTCATAGTTTTGTGCCTGCACTCTCTCAAAAGTCAATCTCACTTAATCTGTCATAACTAGTTTATCTGTTGAGTTTTTGAGAAAGCAATCTCTTGTTTTGTGTTTAAAAATCATAGAGGTATCTTGCAGTAGTCTCATTTCATCCTATAACATCAAAATCAGTCCTTAAAGTGAGCTTAAATCTCACCAAAGTCAACATTTCATCTTTACTTCAAAAGTCAAATATTGAAAAACTCATTTTGAGCCCAACTGGGATGAATTATCATTGCTTCATTCTTGGGTCAAATTAAGTGAAAATTGTAGGTTTAAAAAGTTCAACTGGTCTTATTTCTTATTATCATTTTTGTGGAATTTTGTCTATTTTTTAGAAGTCTCAAATCTGCTTGTCAATAAGGTCTTATTTGCCCTGTACACACTCAGTATTAACTGAGTGTGCACAGGTTTTGTGCAGAGGTTGCACAGAGCTCATCAGAGCTTCCCAAGGTCTGGTTTTTGGTTTACTACCTCTTGACCAGGTCTAGTTTAGATTCTAACTTCTCATTTTCATTTTCAGCTTATTTTGTAGCTTGTGCTTAAGCCCAAACTTAGTGCCTAAACCTGTTTTTAGCACTAAACTCAAATAAGTCAAATCTGTGTAAATGGTGATTTAGAGGTTAAAAGCAGTTGAGATTAGTTGCATTTAGGTACTTGTAGCATATTAGAACTTCTGTGACAGTGTGGTGCTCATTTGGTACCATTTGCTTAAAATAAGAGCTTATTTTTAAGCACTTTGCTTTGCAGCCTCATTTTCTTACACACAAGCACCTGTTTTCATATTTTTCTCAGATTCATAATATTATTTTAGAGTTTTCCTGAAATTTTCATATTTTTCTAGTACTGTTTGCTATTTTTCCTTATTTTAATTAGTTTTTAAGCATTTTTAATTAGTTTTTATTGCAAATAATTAAGAAAAGTTTCAAAAAAATAATTTTTCATTTTTCTTAAGTTAAGATAAATATAAAAAGACAAAAAAATATTTTTCCAGATTTTTCTTAGTTAAATTTGTATTTTTAAGAAATTTAATTAGTTTTTAATAGTTTTTAATTCCTAGAAAATACAAAAATATTCAGAAAAATACAAAAATAGTTTTGAAAAATTCTCTTTTGTTATTTTAGATTTTTCCAAGTCATAATTTCATTTTTCTAGCTTAGTTTCCTATTTTCTTGTATTTTAGGTTATTATTAAATAGTTAAAAATAGTTTTTAATTAATAATAGTTGTAAAAATAATTTTCTTTTTCTAAAAATTTTCTTTTATCATTAGGTTTGTAAAAATGTCATTTTCATATTTTTAGGATTAATACTGCTTCTGTGTCAGATTTTCATTTGTACGTAACGTAGTTTTTAATTCAGTTTTATAAAACATAAAATCTAAAACATCATTTTAAAAATAGTGATAGCGTTTATTTAATAATTTTTATCTTTTTAATTTCCTTTAATTTGCATTTAAGTCTCTGTAATTTATAGGCTTTTTCTGTAGTTATAATTATTCAATCTCTTTCCCGTTCAAATCTCTCGATCACTATACGTTTGGTGATTCATTGCATAGCTCGCTGGGACATAACGACCCGGGGAAACACTATACTCGCCTGATCTTCATTGCATTGGTGTTTAAACTGTTTTAAGTTTCTTACGGTCGGCCATTCACAAGTGGCCGGCTTGTGTGAGAAAACTTGACGGTTTTGCACCAATCAATAACTAATGAAGAATCCCGTATTTCACGGAAGAAGTAAGCACATCGATATCAAATACCACTTTATAAGAGAATGCGTCAAAAGAGAAGATCTACAAGTCGAATTCATAAGTGGAGAATTTCAGAAGGCTGACATACTGACAAAGGCATTACCTAAGATCAGATTCCTCACAATGAGACAACTAATTGGAGTCAAAGATCTGCAACAAGACGATTGTGATTAAGGGGGAGAATATTGGGATAATCACCATCGACCCACTTTGACCCATCACAACCACTACGACCCGGTCAACAAAAGTCAACTATTAAAGTCGGACCTCAAAGTCAAACTTGACATTCTGAAAATAGCTACATGACAGCTTATAATTATAACGCCATATCATTGAACCGACACAATGGTTCATTCACACCTTTTCATTCAGTATATATTGTAAACATTATTATAAGAACAAGATGATGACAAGATTAATATAAACACATTTACGTTTCATTTAATCGCTGTTTTTACTTGGTATATTTGTGATTTACGTTAAGACCATAGATCCGTTTGATTGAGGCCAACAATTTCTAGATGAAGATATAAGCTTCTGAACGGCAGAGGCCCCCCTCCTTGCATGGCCCATTCAGTGCTAAATTGACCCATTTTGTGTTACCTTTTTCCTTGCATCTCTACTGACCGATTAGGGGGTAAGCACTGAGTCATCTTATTCAGTTGCTATCAAACGCCCCCTCATTGTCTTACATTTATGATTTTAACTTACTATCTTTTGTTCCTCTTTGAATAATAGGGAGAAAAGGAGCATGGACGTAATGGTGATCTGCAATCAGATGATACCGAGAAGTTGAAAGCACAAGTTGGAGATTGAAGTAATGACCGTATGATGTTTTGCGTGCATAATAACCAATATATAGTTTAGGGTTTTAGGTACATATTATGAGGTGTCGTTTGGTTTGCTGCATGGAATCGTTATTGCTATAGATTTGATAGTAGGGTACAATGGAAATGGGTTGTAAATGAGGATTTCTTTATTAAAACCGTGTTCTTAATCTTTGGCAAGAGAACATAATGGAGAACGATTGAATCTCGAGGCAGTCATCTGACCAAAGAATCATTACCCAAGATCCGATTTTTGTTTTCCCATAGGATAAGGGAATAGTTCATCTATTATGAGGAACATAATAAAACGTTGTAATAAAGTTTTTTGTTTGATAATTTTGGATTAATATATATTAAGTAGCAGTGGATTTTTTTGAGGGAGATGATGAAGGGGAAATGGGTGGACTCACAGGTATGAGTTTGAAAGGTTACCTCTTGGTCAGTTATGATGTATGGCTAATTTTCAATTATAGTCATATCAGTTAAACAAACATTACCTGATTATGATTTCTACATACCAAAGACAAACCGTCTTTATTCTGCTCCATTTTGTTGCGTAGGGCTTGGTGTTCTCAGGAGAAAGTTTTTTAGAGTTTGGTGTTGTCACAAGTTTGATAAGTCTAGCCGCTATTTCACTTATCCAAGACATTATATCGTGCTCCATAGTCTTTCTTAGCCTCTTAATATTTGTGTGGAAAACTAGAAGGGGGGGGGGGTTGAATAGTTTTGCCAATTAAAACTTCCTTTTAATCTAGTTAGATCGATTTATGTCAATCTATTTGGATGTGTGTGTTGGATGTTGATAAACAAGCAAATAAAGGTATGTAATGAAAAGATAAGAGTAAGAAGCACAAAACCACAACGCGAGTATTTATAGTGGTTCGACTACAAGGACACCTTCCTTGCCCTACTCCACTCCCCGAGTCACCTACTCGACAGTTCGTAATCACTACACCAACTCCTTATGGCGGAGAAGCCTTCACAACGTCGCCTACCCTTTTCCGTGCTAGGCTAACCACCGGGTTCTTTCACTCCAAGGTGAACCACACCTATACAACGTCGCCTACCCTTTATACGGTACTAGGCTAAGTACCTAGTTCTTTCACACCAAGGTGAACCACACCTACACAACGTCGCCAACCCTTTATTAGGTACTAGGCTAAGCACCTAGTTCCATTGCATTGGAGGAACTACTACTCAACACTACACCAACGACTAATCCCAAAGGAGATCAACTCCTTTTTACAACATCATCAAGGATATCAATATCCTTGGATCTAGTACTAATCTATCTTGTACATCGAAACACACCATATCGAATGTACATCTAAGGCACCTTTCACTAATGCCTTTAACTAGATCTTCAAGACACCCTTCACTAATGTCTTGTATCTTGACTTCCAAGCACCCTTCACTAATGCCTCTAGTCTTGACTTCTAAGCACCCACCACAAGTGCTTATGATATGGACGATAGATACCCTTCACTAATATCTTCGTCTTGACACTTGAGACACCATCACAAATGTCTTCAAAGACTTTAGGAAAAGAAAAACAATCATCAACAAGAAGACTTCAGTAGTCTTGATGAGGAAGCATGACAACTCATGGACTTGAGCTTGCTCGACTTCAAAGGTGGTGATCTCGCCTTTAAGAGGAACCTAGAATATCACACAAAAACAAAACTACAAACATAGATCTCTTGGATCTGAGGTTAGAGAGTTTTTAACTCAAGGGGAAAGTATGTTGGAAAGGGGTGAGAAACAATGAAGAAATGGTTCACTATTTATAGAAGAAAAATTCTACTGTTCCCCGGATCCCACAGATCCCTCCCACAAGGGATCCGTCTAGCGTAAAGCTAGGGATCCGTGGGACGCTCCTCTTTACCCATGGGTATTTTGGTTATGGGTCATAGGTTGATCCATGGGTCTTTAGCTAGATGCAATGTATCTCTTGAGTGCAATGCACCTAGTCACATGGGTATGGGTCAAAACCATGGGTTATGGATATTATCCATATATGATATAAGCATGATGTCATGCAATAGGTTATGGGTCAAGCTCCATGGGTCATGGTCTTTGGGTTGTAGCCAACTACATTCAATGTATTTGGTCAATGGGTTATGATACTTAAGTTTCTACCCATTTATATTACCCAATATACTACATACTAGTTATGTGTATATTTTACCCAAATATGTAAATACTAGTTGTTGTACATATGTAATATTAAATCATAAAATCACTTATACTTGTTTTAGTGTTTTATGTGAAAATGTGAATATGTTAGAGACTATTAGTTCAAACCATTTACGTATTTTATTTGTTTCGTTAAACAGATTTTACGTTTGTTATCGACAAAACATTAGAAGATCATAAAATATAAATAAACGTTTTTACGGCTTATTTGTATTAACAATCTTCCCCTTTTTGTTGATGACAAAACATAAAATTATTTTAAGGAAAGGCTAAAATTCGTAAAATTTTGAATTTGTAGTTTTTACTTTCTTCTCCCCCTTTTTGTCGAAACAAAAAGAGCTTCGAAAGAAAACTAACACAATGTTTTTAAGGAAAACGTGTGAAAAGTAGAAAAGAAGAATTAGAGAGCAAGTAACGGGAAATGATCTCGTCTTAACTCCCTCTTGACGAGTCCATCCCTATGTAAGGGCGTCAAGAAAGTAATACTAAGCTAGTTTGTTTGCAACTAAGTTTGCAAAAGATTTCGTCTATGTGACAAATGTGCTCCCCCTTGATGATTGCAATTTTGCAAAGGGATGTCAAGAAAGTAATACTAATATTGCAAGTAATTTGCAATGTATTGCTTTGACACAGAGCTCCCCCTAGCTTTAGGGTGTCAAAGTCTTCAAGTGTAAATTGAATAACTACAAAACAAAGGTTAGAAAGCAAGTATAATTCACAATTTCCAAAGAAATGTGGTCCAAGTTAGTAGAAAAATAGTTTATCATCACGGATCCCACGGTTCCCTCCAAGTAGGGATCCGTCTAGGCAAATTAAAGGGATCCGTCTGGTCGATGAATAAATTCAGCAAATGGTGGTATAACAAATAATGTTATCACCAAAGTGAGATATGAATTATACAACATTATCATATACTCAGAAATATAGCAAGTAGCATGTAATTTCATTTAATAAAACTAGAGTTATGATATACATGACTCTAAAAACTAAGAAAATAAACGATACATGACTAGGAATTTCTAGACCAACTAACGCTTGATACTAGGACACCACTAAAATCTTCTAGCTCAAGTTTGTTTAGGTTTAATCTCGTTGAAACGTTCGAGGAGGTGATAGAACATGAAATTTTGGTCTTCTCGTACTTCATGTATCAAACTTTCAACATGTTGACAATGATAACAATCTTTGTCATGGCTAGGTAGTGGTGGTGGAAGAAATGAAATGGCTTGATGCGAATGATCAAGTGAAGCGGCTTGTGGAGCTTCAAACGACGGAGGGATTGGTGGAGGCGCATTTTGAGAATGGCTCTACCAAGAATGATGGTGGTGGTAGAGAAGTGTCAACTTCCATATGGTCGGGTGGTTGACTTTGATGATTTCTCATAATCCAAATGGGATTATATGATGGAAACGGCGAAAAGGAAGCCGGAGCTAATGTTGACTCAACACCTTGATTTTGTACCATTATTCCTCCTAATGAGGAGAATGTTGTCCGCGGAGGAGGATGAGACGGCCTAGGAGGCAAATACTCTAAATTGTAGAGGTGTGGTGATGATAGTGGAGACGTAAAAGAGATAGCTCTAGGAACCAGTGGTGATGGTTTAGTGGAGATGATATTGTTTGGCCTAGGAGGTATGGTGGTGTTTGGCAAAGGTAGTTTTGTGGGCAATATCCTTTTAGGAATTGGTTTGATTGGTTGAGAGGAGATCTTTACATTTGTTGGCTTGACCGAAGATGATTCGGTTGAAGAGATTTCGTGTACAACACGAGCAATTCTCTTGGGTGGTTCTTTGGTGGATAAGTTACAACTTGGAGTTTTCCTCATGATGAGATGATCTCAAGAAGTTTGTAAGGGTTTCTTAAGTGCTGAAAATGAGGATGAGGGTGATGACTGTGGAAGTCCTAACAATGTGGTTGATAAAGCAAGAGATTTGGCAAGTGCATTCAAGCCTTAAGCCACTAAAATTCATTGGAATGTGATGATTAACATGCACAAGAGTCAACTTCAGAGTTTGTACTGATCTAGGAACTCATTTAAGATGAGATGGAGTGTTTAAGTTAGGAAGATGAGCTTGAAATGATTGTTTTAGATAGAGTTGACATAATCGTCACGATCCCACGGTTCCTCCTCAGAGGGATCCGCCTAGGCTAATCCTAGGTATCCGGCTCCAGCCTATGAAAGAGTAGAAATGATGTTTCTAAGATCTAAGATCTATATCACCTTGAGTGTTTCAGTCCTCCTAAGTGTCTTAAATGAAGGGGTGCTTAAGTACTTGAAGGTAATGAGTGATGTAGCTAATGATTGCCTTTTATGGAAGAAATTGGAACTTTCATGAGTACCAATGAATGAACAAGGATGACACTAAAGATGAGAGTGTCAATTGAAGCTAAATGATCCTAGAGATCAGACAGTGACTTAGATCAATGCTTTGGAGAATATCCTAAAGGCTTAAGATGGAAAAACTAGAATTTGATCAATTTTGACCAATTTTGATGTAAGGATGATTTTGCTATAAAAGATTTCCAACGTTTAGATATGAGGGATCATGTGAAAAATGATGTATGAGTTTGAGAGCGGAAGAGTAATGGATTTAAGTGAAACGATAGATCTACAAGCGTCTTTAAGTGTGACCTAGGTGAGTTATGTGTGAGTAGGAAGGATCTACTTAACTTAATAAGGACTTAATTTGCCTTAAGATACTATGTCAAGCTTAGTGTGAGGTGTTCTAAGGACATGTTTGAAATACAATGTTTGTAATTGCATTTTCTGTTTTTCGGATCCCACGGTTCCCTAAATGTAGGGATCCTTCTAGCACAAACTTTGGGATCCGTCCATCTGCTAAGCAGAACCTTTACTAAAGGTATGCAATGATCTTGACAATGCATTATATTCCAAGGTTAGTTTAAAAGGGATTCTAACACTAAGATATCAAATGTAAGATGTTTTATTTCATGAAGGAAATTAGATTACATTGATAAAGCACGAGTACAAGAGGATTGATCCTATTTGAAATACTACTAAGTTCCTTGAGTGTTTTCGCTAGAGGGATCATCAAATGGTTGATGAGTGTTGGCGGATTCAGGAATGAAGAACGTCTTCATGAGGGAAATGTTCAACGGTTCCATCATCTTGTTCACAAGTACGTACAACGGACTTTGATATTGAGGATGAAAATGCATGACATTATGATAGAGGCGCGTCAAGAACATTCCATAAGGAATGAGTTTATTCTTGGAGCCTTAAAGATTTATAATTCACCTTGCAAAGAAGTAGGTGAGATTGTATGGTTGTTGTGTTAGCAAACAATACATTATGTGAGCACAACGAGCGGGGAGGATTTCTCAATTCCCCCTAAGACTCCAAACATTTTCACATAGGATAAGATCAAGGGGCTTGTATTCTTCTCGGATATCCCGTGTATGGATAATGTTGGGATTGGAGTGATGGGGTTTGCATATTATGCGAATCAAGTCTTCCGGGGAAGGTATGTGAGAACAATATGGGCTATTTTCTTCACGAAAGTTGAAGAGAGAATCAAGAGACCAATCTTCGGTGAAGGCACATTGTCCATGATTTAGAATTCGGAGAATTTGAGCAAATTGCCCAAGAGTCAAAACAAACTTTTGGTTTTTGATCCAAAACCAAAGGGACAGAGAACGATCCTCATTACGTAACGAAGTTCGACTTGACGGAAGAATTCCAATACAAACCTTGGACATATTTTCTCGTTAATTTCGAGAAGACATTCAAGTCCTATGGCTCGGAAGGAGGTATTGATACCTTCTTCGAATTGTAGAGAGGTGTCTACAATACGTCCTTCATGGAAGTGACGGGTTTTGAGATTATTGAACCCACGGACATGATTGCCAAGTGTGTTGGGCTCAAGAGAGATGTTCGGAGTGTAGACGCTAGAGAGTGAAAAATCAAACTCATATACGTGCGACATAGTGAAACCTATAGAAAAGATGAGTTAATAGAAAGTGATGTTTGTGGTCAACCAATGATTATCTAACGTTTTTACTAGATTTTTATTAACAATGGTTTTTAACAACAATGACACTTAACTCACTTTTGGTTTTGAAATTCTAGTGGAATATTACTTTTAGAAGGAAAATGGTTTTTAATTTGCATGAAAAACTGTTCTCCAGTAGTACGGTTCCCACAGTTCCCTTTCAAAAGGGATCCGGCTAGTGTATCTTCCGATCCGTAGATCAGAAGTCAGAAACAGATTTTATGATGAAAAAACATAGGTTTTTAGATCTCATAGTTTTATACCAAGATATGTGTTTTAGCCTACATTTTCTTTTAGCATGCATACATGAATTCTAATGTATCACGAAAGAATGAAATAAAATAAAAAGAAATGATAAACACATTATGATAATAACCTAGATAAACTAGACTATTAGTAATATTTCATTTCGATGCTAAGAATGATACAGAGGATTGGGTATATAATCCCAATGTAGATTAACAAAACAAAGTAAATGTTTCCGTATGAGAACTTCGTCATAGGGAACACAAGAGCGATGAGTGTTAAGACGATGAGCACGAGGGAGATGTAAACCATGTTGAAGACGATCCTTCTTGGTTTCGGTTGTGATGAATTGGAGAGGAAGATGAAGTTTTGAATGAGAGGAAATTTTTGAAATTGGAAGATTTGAAAAAGTGGGGATTTGATAGAGTGGTTGACGGAGGGTTTATTTATGTGGAAGGAAGAATTTTTGAGATTTGTGTTTTGTTTTATTATTAGAAAGATATGATTTTTGGATTAAGTGAGACAAAACACAAGTTTTATAAACCATGATTTTTAGACGAAAGAGTGACACGCATGTGAGAAAAAGCTTCCTAATGAAGCTATATGTAAAACATGTGTATACGCGAAAGCTACTCAAATAAATACCTAAGTAATCACACTTATTTATTAAACTAATATCATTTAGAGATAAGTGGAAAGTCATACCTCAAATGCACTTAGGAACGTCTTTACAAATAACACAAAGAAATGTCGAAGACTATTCCAGCTCCTTTATGCTTAAGATACCTTCTTAGGGAAGGTAATATTTATTATCAAGCAAATCCTATGGCTTGATAGATGTGAGCTTTGACTAATCAACATGACAAAGAGGATTAGTGCAATTAAATGAAAAAGTGAATAAGAAAAATGTTGTTATCAAATCAACATCCAAACATATAGTTTTAAAAGACATGGTTTTTGTTTTTATGAAAAACCTTCTTTGTAGTTTTCAATTAACCATGGATCGTATCAAGTTTTTAAAGTGCAATATACTTCAAGAAACTTGGTAATGAAGCTCTGATTCCAATTGTGGAAAACTAGAAGGGGGGCTGAATAGTTTTGCCAATTAAAACTTCCTTTTAATCTAATTAGATCGACTTACGTCAATCTATTTGGATGTGTGTGTTGGATGTTGATAAACAAGCATATAAAGGTATGTAATGAAAAGATAAGAGTAAGAAGCACAAAACCACAACGAGAGTATTTATAGTGGTTCGGCTACAAGGACACCTTCCTTGCCCTACTCCACTCCCCGAGCCACCTACTCGAGAGTTCGTAATCACTACACCATCTCCTTATGGCGGAGAAGCCTTCACAACGTCGCCTACCCTTTTTCCGGTGCTAGGCTAACCATCGGGTTCTTTCACTCCAAGGTGAACCAGACCTACACAACGTCGCCTACCCTTTATCAGGTACTAGGCTAAGTACATAGTTCTTTCACACCAAGGTGAACCACACCTACACAACGTCGCCTACCCTTTATTAGGTACTAGGCTAAGCACCTAGTTCCATTGCAATAGAGGAACTACTACCCAACACTACACCAACGACTAATCCCAAAGGAGATCAACTCCTTTTTACAACATCATCAAGGATATCAATATCCTTGGATCTAGTACTAATCTATCTTGTAAATCGAAACACATCATATCGAATGTACATCTAAGGCACCTTTCACTAATGCCTTTAGCTAGATCTTCAAGACACCCTTCACTAATGTCTTGTGTCTTGACTTCCAAGCACCCTTCACTAATGCCTCTAGTCTTGACTTCTAAGCACCCACCACAAGTGCTTATGATATGGACGATAGATACCCTTCACTAATATCTTCGTCTTGACACTTGAGACACCTTTCACAAATGTCTTCAACACTTCTTAGGAAAAGAAAAACAATCATCAACAAGAAGACTTTAGTAGTCTTGATGATGAGGAAGCATGGCAACTCATGGACTTGAGCTTGCTCGACTTCAAAGGTGGTGATCTCGCCTATAAGAGGAACCTAGAAGATCATACAAAAACAAAACTACAAACATAGATCTCTTGGAGTTTTTAACTCAAGGGGAAAATATGTTGGAAAGGGGTGAGAAACAATGAAGAAATGGCTCACTATTTATAGAGGAAGAATTCTACTGTTCCCCGGATCCCACGGATCCCTCCCACAAGGGATCCGTCTAGCGTAAAGCTAGGGATCCGTGGGACGCTCCTCTTTACCCATGGGTATTTTGGTTATGGGTCATGGTTCATGGGTTGATGTATATTTTGAGTGCAATGCACCTAGTCACATGGGTATGGGTCAAAACCATGGGTTATGGATATTATCCATATATGATATAAGATGATGTCATGCAATGGGTTATGGGTCAAGCTCCATGGGTCATGGGCTTTGGGTTGTACCCAACTACATTCAATGTATTTGGTCAATGGGTTATGATACTTAAGTTTCTACCCATTTATATTACCTAATATACTACATACTACTTATGTGTATATTTTACCCAAATATGTAAACACTTGTTGTTGTACATATGTAACATTTAATCATAAAATCACTTATACTTGTTTTAGTGTTTTATGTGAAAATTTGAATATGTTAGAGACTATTAGTTCAAACCATTTACGTATTTTATTTGTTTATTTAAAATGATTTTACGTTTGTTCGACAAAACATTAGAAGATCGTAAAATATAAATAAACGTTTTTACGGCTTATTTGTATTAACAATTTGGTTTTGTTAGATCAAACAATACAAATCCATAATGCTCCTCCAAAACCAAATCTTCAACACGAGCAAGTTGAACAGAAGAGGGAACTTGTGGCTTTGTGAGATCAAATAATACAAGTCTAACAACACCATCACCACAATCAGGAGGAGCCACAAATTCAGATCCATGCCTGCACTTAGAACGGAGAGTATGCGTCTTTTAGCAGGTCCCGCATAACCAGAGACCCATGCGTTTCAACGTAACTTCGGCAGCCTCAAAAACCACGAGATTAGTAGTCAAAGAATGTTTGGTGATGGCTACCGCATCCTTATTGAAATGACGATCCCGAAGATGAGAGATCAACGAGGTTTTATTTAGCCCATTACCACTACCGTCTTGACAGCCACTTAAACCTACAAAGGGACAATGAATACGCATGATTGCCATAATAGCACCACACGATGATCACAAAGCTTCTGAGGAAAAAAGTAGGTCAAACTGCAATCCTTGACAACCCACAGAAATTTTAAACCACAATATCACCAAGCCGTAATACTCTCGAGGCACAAAGTTGCTCAAACCGCAAGCAATCCTCAAAACACGCAAAATCAAACCGCAATACCTTCTCAATCTAAAACACGGGTCAACTCGCAATACGACCCAAACTACAAATAAAATTGGACAAACGCAAAGTCCTTCTTAAACCACAATCAAAACAAAACGCAAATAAAACTGGACAAACCACACCCAAGCTCGAACAAAACGTATTTACAAAAGGAACAAAACGCTGGGGCCAACTCAAAACGCAATTGACAAAATGTTTTTATCCAAAGCGCAACTTGATTTTATCCAAAAACGCAACTCGTATTAATCCAAGACAAAACGCAATAACATTTGAATCCAAAGGCAACCTAGTATTCTGGGCCCACCAAGGACAAAACGCACTAGGGGGAGGGAGTGGAACCCAAATACCCAACACTACCCAAATTACCACATTATCTCTATCCAATAAAAACCCTCAAACTCAAATTACCCAATTCTACCCAAAAATTACCCAAAGTGGAGGGAGTGGTACCCAAACTACCCAATTTGTTTTTTTTTTCATATATTTTTAATACATAAATCTACAACTACAAATATAGCCGTTGGATACCCAATTTTTAGCCGTTAAGATGCTTGGACCATGCACAAGAAATCGGGTTCCCAACCCAATCCCATACCCGATTTGGCCTAACCGAAGGGGAAGGGACGGTGTTACCGATCTACCCGATCGGCACCGAGCCCTTACCCGACTCCACTCCCTCCTCTCTAACTATTTTAATCCTAGAAAAAAAAACAACCTAGTACTATACGGGCCCACCAAGAACAAAACACAATAACAGTTTTAATCCACCAAGACAAAACGCAGTAACTGTTCTTATCCCAAAGTCCGGAAAAAACGCAACCTGGTATTATCCAGAGAAAAAACGCAAACCTTCTTCAAGAACAGAAACCCGTCTTCAAACCCAGGCAAAACGATAATCCAACATGAGGTTGGAACACAATTGCACGGGGTGTGGACGAGATCGAGAAGATCACAAGGACAAGATACTTGAATCGCCCACACAAACCCACACTAAATTTATTATTATAATTATTATTATTATTATTATTATTATTATTATTATAACATCACTTTATTAAAAACTCAAAGGGTTTACAAGAAATTAGTGGGAAGCCGAGAAACCAACTGGGCCCCCAAACCCACACTAAATTTATTATTATTATTATTATTATTATTATTATTATTATTATTATTATTATTATTATTATTATAACATCACTATTATTATAACATCACTTTATTATTATTATTATTATTATTATTATTATTATTATTATTATTATTATTATTTTTTTTTTTAACACACTTTTATTAAAAACTCAAAAGGATTACAAAAGATTAGTGGGGAGCCTCGAAACCAACTGAGCTCTCACACCTCTAGCAATAGTAAAACCAATCCTATTAAATATATGAACTGCTGCACGCGCTCCAATGTCCTGGGTCATGGAGAATCGTCGATTACGCTTAAGCAAGGTGACTGCATCTTCCTCAAGTTCTCCAAAAGAAGAAAAGGAGAATGGAAGAAACCCATATCCAATATCTGCACATTTAGCGTCGTACTTGACCCGTTTACGCTGCGCAGCATCACTGATCGCTCGCCCTGGTATAAAATCAATCAACCCGGATTGCGTCAAAGGCGAAGAACCCGTAAGATCAACACATACGTCGCGTCCACTATCCCAAGAGTAGAGTAATATGTCAGCCGGACGCAAGGATCTGTCCCCATTTCCAAAAAGCCCAACATGCACCTCCTTGCGAGCAGAAATCCCTGACCGAGAGCATATATCAACAAGAACATCGCGCACAAGGTTGTGACGATGTTTAATGCCAACAATACCCGCACATGAAACAGCGTGGTCCCCGTAAATATCTCCAGGAAAAACCTTAGAGCAGGCAGAACACGGAACCTGAACAAAGGAAAATAGGAACGCCCAAACGATAACACAGGACACATCGTTATTATTATTATTATTATTATTATTTATTTTTTATTTTATTTTTTTATCAACATCACTTTATTAGAAATTCATAGGATTTACAAGAAATTAGTGGGGAGCCTCGATACTAGCTGAGCCCCCACTCCTCTAGCTATAGCAAAGCTAATCTTACTAAAGATATGAATAGCAGCACGTGCCCCAATATCTTGGGTCACAGAGAACTTTCAGATTCGCTTCAGCATGGTCACCGCATCCTTCTCAAGTTCCTCAAAAGAAGAAAATGAGAAGGGGAGAAACCCATATCCAATATTGTTGTTGTTGTTGTTGTTTTTTATTAATTTTTTTAATTATAAACATCACTTTATTAGAAACTCGAAAGATTTACAACAAAGTGTGGAGCCGCGAAACAATCTGGGCCCCCGCACCTCTAGCTATAGCAAAGCTGATCCTATTAAAAAAAATCACTTTATTTTATTTTATTTTATTTTTATTTATTTTATTATTATTTTTTTTATAAAAACATTACTTCATTAGAAAATCATAGAAAATTACAGGAAATTGGTGGGGATCCGAGAAACTAACTGGGCTCCCACTCCTCTAGCAATAGCAAAACAAACCCTACTAAAAATATAGTTGGCACCACGCGCGCCAATATCTTGAGTGACCGAGAACTTTCGGATTCGCTTCAGCAAGGTCACCGCCTCCTTCTCGAGTTCACCAAAAGAAGAGAAAGAGAAGGGGATGAAACCATATCCAATATCAAGATTTGGTTATTATAAAAAAGTGAGCAGCAGCACTTTATTAAAATTATTATTATTATTATTATTATTATTATTATTATTATTATTATTATTATTATTATTATTATTATTATTATTATTATTATTATTATTTATTTATTTTTTTATTATAAACATCACTTTATTAAAAGAACAAAGGATTTACAAGAAATTAGTAGGGAGCCGAGATACTAACTGGGCCCCCACTCCTTTAGCTATAGCGAAACTAATCCTACTAAAAAAGTGAGCAGCAGCACGCGCACCAATGTCTTGAGTCACTGAGAATCTTCGGATACGCTTTAGCAAGGTCACCGCATTCTTCTCTAGCTCTCCAAAAGAAGAGAATGAAAATGGGAGAAACCCATATCCAATATCCGCGCATTTAGCCTCGTACTTAACGCATTTACGTTGTGCGGCTTCAATCACCGCACGACCGGGCACAAAATCAACCATACCAGTTTGCGTCAGGCGATGACCTGTCGATCAACACATACATCAAGCCCACCATCCTAATAAAGTAAAATATCGGAACGTAAGGATATGTCCCTTTCCCCAATAAGCCCAATATCAACCTCCTTACGAGCCGAAACCCCTGACCAAGAACATATGTCAACAAGAATATCACGCACCACGTTATGCCGATGTTTAATGCCAATAATACCCGCAAGACGATACAACATGGTCCCCATAAATATCCCCAAGAAGACCCTGGAACAAGCTGAGCACGGCATCAGAACATAAAATAGAGGAACACCTAGCCGATAAAACAACACACATCGGTAAGTCCTAGCGTTCATAGTCTGCCCCAACCCAGATATCGAAACCACCCTAAGCCAATCAGAAGTGTAGTCCTCCTTTTGCGAACTCCATAACGCCATCTGTCGAGTAGATAGGCGAAATGTAGATTCAACCGTTTAGGTAACACGTGTGAAATGTATATCTGCCAATTTCTTCATAAGTTTGGGGGCAGCGATCTCACTTGGATTACTAAAAAGATCAATCTCCATTTTCGCATTAAAAGTACACAAGGCATCATCAAAGGAAGGCCCAGAGGTCACAATACCAGAATGTCGGAGGAGCTTAGTCTGTAAGCTAGCAGATTGAAGTCTAGAAGCAAGGAATGCATAGTTCAAGACATCACCTGCAGAATATACACCAAGCCCCCCAAAAGCAAAGGGTAAGGTGGCAAGCCTCCACTGCCAATCACCAAAAATCAGGTCCAGAATGTAACACCCCAATTTCCACGGTAATGATTTATTACTATTTTTATTAGCCTTAATAGTTTTTATTAGAAGTGATGGTCATTCACATTTAGGAACTTTGTATTGTGTGTTAGATATCGTGATAGAATAGTCAACGGGCTCGTGGATTGGACTAAGCTAAATGGCTAATAGTTATGATATGTTAGCCGTGTATAAGCTTAATCAAAGCCAAATCCAATCCGGTCCACGAAGCCCATACAAAGCCCAAGGAAAGCCTTTTAGGGCAACTTGTGTCTTGTACTATAAATACCCCTCAAATGGTCATTTGAGGGGTGTGCTTGAAAGTGTGTGTGTGTGTGTTTTCCTTTGCAATAAACATCATCTTTATTGTGTTTATCTTTATCTTCACATATACACTGTTTGTATAAACATCAAGTCACCATCATCTCTTAATCTTTTCTTTCTTTATTTCTAAGCTTTACGTTTGTGTTTGGGTTTAACGTTTATACGCCAGAACGTGGGTTACGTGTGTTGGGTTTTCTTGGTAAAGTGATAAGGTTGATATTTGTAGTGGTCCTACAATTGGTATCAATCGCCTAAAAATGGTTTAGGAGTGTTTGTGTTTGTTTTGAAGGGTTACGCGTAAAGGCTATCGTTTTACATATTTGTCACGCTTAAAACTTTAATTTTTGCACTTAAAAATTCAAGATTCTTGTGGTTTAAGGTTTATTTGGTGCTAAAGTTTCAGTTTTTTGCAAAAATTTCGAAGCTTTACGTGTTTTTCTTCATTTTTGAACTCGTTTTTGGTTCATTGGTCATTTCTACTCGTAACTTTTCTAAGCACTTTGGGTGAAAAAGGTCAACATTTTTGGGTTATTCGAGTGTTTTTAAGGCTATATGTTCAAGAGAAATTGGTTGAATCACTGGAAATTTTTTACGCGTAGGTCAAAACCCTAGTTCTACGCGTAAGAAAGTCAACGCTCTGTTTCTACGCGTAAGTTTCTACGCATAACTTTTTGGTGAAGAATCTTCGTGCAAAAACGGTGACTCAGTGCTTCCCTCACTTGGATAAGTGTGTGGAACACTTCGACTTGTGGATATCCATTACGCTGTGACAGTGTAAAGGATTTTTGGTTCTTAACCATAGCTTAAGCATAAGCTAAAAGCTTACGAGTAACTCTACGCATAACTTCACAATTACGCGTAAGGTTTACGAGTAACTTTTTGTCTACGCATAAGCTTAAGGTTACGCGTAAGATACTATTTACGCATAAGGATTCCTACGCCTAAGCTGACTACGCATAAGATCCTACGCATAAGCACCATCGTCTACTCGTAACTTCTTCTGTTTCTACGCCTACGCTCTTTCTACGCATAAAGGTTTAAAAAAAAATTAAATTAAATTAAATTTGGCGGGAAAACTTGAGTAAAATTTAAATTTTTGAGGAGACTAAACGTTCAATTTTTACGCGAGATTCAAATTTTGGTTTAACTGTGAAAATTTTGGTCAAAAATTCAAATTTTTGGACCCAAATTCAAATTTTTTAGGTCAAATTTGGCGTCAAAATTGTCATAACTCAAATTTTTCATACGTCCTTAGAATTGTTTTTTATAGTGAATTTCAAATTTTGGGCGAAATTTTTTTAAGAACCAAGGTTACGAGTACTACTTTCAGAAAACCTCAAACGGCAATATCTTCTCCAACACAACTCCTTTATCGTTGAATCGATCCTACATCAACTTTATCAGTAATACCTTCATCAATGGCAACTCAACAAGACATTCATGCAGCCGGTGCCGAAAACCGTCCTCCTATGTTGGCAAAAGGTGGTTATCTTCAATGGACAAGTCGTATGCTTTGGTACATCAAGACCAAACCTAATGGGAAACTCATGATTAAATCCATTCAGGATGGACCCTTCAAGCCTCGACAAGTTCTAGAACCAGGAAATGCTGATGCAACAACTCCCGTACCACCATCTTATCGTCTTCAAAAAGAATCTAAATACACTGAAGAGGATCAGAAACAAGTCGATGCAGATGACATGGCAATTCATATTATCCAACTGGGTTTACCAATAGACATCTTTCTTTGCGTAGACAGTTGTGAAACTGCTTTCGATATGTGGGAACGTGTTAGACGGCTTTGTCATGGAACTGAAATTGGTCAACGAGACATGGATAACAAGCTGCTAACTGAATGGGAAAAGTTCACTTCAACTCCTGGAGAATCCATTGAATCCTACTATGGAAGGTTTTGCACTTTGATGAATGAGATAATCAGAAACAAGTTGACACCCGTAACTATCGCTCAAAACATCAAGTTCTGAACAATCTTCCGTAAGAATGGGGACGATATGTAACTATTTTCAACCAAACAAAAGACTTACATCAGGTGAACTTTGATCAACTCAACGATTTTCTGAAACAAAACCAAAATGAAGTGAATGAAGTAAGGAAAGAAACATTGGCAAAGAATCATGATCCATTGGCACTCATTGCTAAGACTCTATCTACAGTGAACTCACAACAACAAGCTTCATCATCTTCCACCAATAACAACTTGCAGCAATACATTCCACAACCACAAGCTGACCAACAAGTCATTCAACAACAACAATATCAACAATACCAGGAACAAGGAATCTCTGATCCTGAAACTGATCAAGAATCAGCTTTGCAACAAGTATATTCTTTATTGGGTCAAGCACTCAAAAGTCGCTATTCCACACCAACTAACAACAACCAAAGGATTTCATCAAACACTCGCAATAGGTAAATTGCACAGCCGGGTGTGAATAAGGTCAATCGCGAGGTTAAGGCCGCGAATAAGAAATTGACCGCTGAGCTTGAGAGTTACAAAGAGAACGCCAGAGCCTTTGAATTTCATACAAACAAACTCTCAGAATTAGAAATTGGTTATCGAGATTCTGTTTTAAGAGAAAAACAATTGCAAATCAAGTATGATACACTTGATGTGAATCTGAACTTGAAAATCAAATCTTTAAACAAGGATATTTCTGATCTAAATAACCAACTTTCTAAACAAAAAGCACTGTTCTCTGATCTTGAAAAAGAAAAGAAGCAGTTAATTGTTGATTTTTCAAAACGAGAAGATTCTCTTCTTGATGAAATTCTGGATCAAAAGGAAAAAATCAAAAAATTGGATAATTTGCTTCTTACAACGGGTCATTCCGCTAAAACAAACAAGATGCTTTCTAATCAAGTAAATCCGATTTTTCGTACTACTCATAAAATGGTTTGGTAACTCACCTCCCTGGTTTCCTCAAGAAAGCTCGGAAATCTCAGAATGTGTTAAACAATGGAAAACCTTTGCATGAACCTATAATTATGCATGATTCTCTTGAAACGTTGGAACTATCTGAGGAGAGTAGATCAAAAATGAAACAAAAACATCCGGAAATCAAACCTATTGATTATAACAAATGGAACAAAATTAATGGTATTTCGTTTGTTTCTCAATCAACGTTTTCCACCAAACCAAATGTTTCAAACAAAGTGTCAACACCAGTTTCAAAACCAATTGTTGTATCCAAATCTCTTTCGAACATTGAACAAATGTCTTCAAACAATCCTTTTAACACAAGTGATGCCAGAAGCATTTTGGAAAATATGAAAACTAGAATTGCGGATCTTCAAGAGACTGTTAAAACTAAAACCAATATTACAACAAACATCTGGTTTAATAGTTTTGATATTGAACAGAAAAGGTTTTTTGAAACTCAAATTGCCCCTCAGCTGAATAACATCAACTTAAGGGTAATTCATTTTGAACAAGCGTTTTTGAAAGAAACAGCTGACTTTGTCAAGGACCATAAGTCCCTGGTAAAGCAAGCTAATGAAAGTGTTGAACAAATCAAAGTTTTGGAAAAGTTAAATGATTCACTCTTCGAAGATGTTCTGTCTACTGATATTATGTCTATTATTTTGCAAACATATTCTGTTGAAGATCATGAACGACTCCAGTCTGAGACCTCTGAAATTGTTTCAAAATATGAAAATGCACTTGCTAAATTTGAAAAAGAAAATGTCTCATATTTTAAACAACTTGATCGAAAAACGGAGGAATGCAAGTATGACAAACTGTCGTATGAGCGTGCCTACAATGACATGAAAGCGAAAATGATCTTTTGAGGGCTCAGCTGGAAAGTCAAAAAGGAAAGGCAGTGGCGACTGTGATTACAAAACCATTGACTGAGGAGAAAGCAAATGTTACCAAACCGGTTTCCAAACCTAAAATGTCTGTTTCTATGCCTCCTCGAAAAGTCAATGAGAAAAATGTTTTATCAAAACCAGTCACTCCACCTGCCTTGCCTAAACACAATGTTGATAAAGGGAAAGCGGTTATCGAGAATCCTGAAGTTTTAGCACCTGGACTTTTTAAGATGAGTACCACTAATGCATCTGCCTCCACATCTAAAGAGACTAGGATAGCTGAAACTACCTCCCTTCATAAAAATGTGAATCCTAATGCGTGTGCCTTACCTTCTACAGGACTAGAAAGCACCTCTAGGAGCAGCAAACTAAACCCTAAGAGCAATACAAGGAACAATAGAGTCTCGCATGCCTCTAGGAGTAGTCGCTTGAATAAAGAGAAGAAAGTAGAAGAGCACCCTAGGAATTTACCGCTTTTGCATAAGAAAGACATTTCATCTGAATGTACTGAACCTATGAAACTTGCTAAGTCTAATGAATGTGTTGAATCTCTTTGTTTAACTTGCAAGAAATCCTTACTTAATGTTCAAGATGATTGTGTTTCTAAGAATGTGAATGATAAGCCTATTAAGAAGAACGTTCCAAAAAGATCTTACGCTAAACAAGTAGGAAGACTAGTTGCAAAACTTAGGCTTTACACTACTGAAAGGAACCAAAGTGTTTACTTTAGGGATGATATTTAGAAACCCACAGGTAGAACTTTCACACTCCAGAATGGTACAATGTGTGATAAACCAGAATTACGTGTAGAAAACCTCTCTGAGTGTGATCAGGATTTTACCTCTAACCCAAAGGAACCAAAATCAAAACGGTTTCTACAATATTCTTTTTCTCATTCTGGCGGTTATCGAAATTTGTCTTTGGATCGTCGACTCGGGTTGCTCCAAGCACATGACCGGAATCAAGCTGCGATCAATTTGTCTGGAAATTCATGGGAACCGACGCTTCGAAATGATCATGTAGCAGCTATCATGGGTTATGGAGATCTACCTTTTGGAAATTATTTGATCACTCTGGTTTACTATGTCGAAGGGTTGGGACACAATTTGTTTTCAGTCGGGCAGTCTGTGATGCAGATTTAGAGGTTGCTTTAGGAAAAATGCTTGCTTCGTTAGAAACTTGGATGGCACTGATCTCTTAACTGGAATCGGGATACAAACTTGTATGCTATCGACATCAATCAAATGGCCTCTTCATCACCAATATGTTTTATGACACGAGCATCCGAACACACCCGGTTGTGGCAAGAAGGTTATCCCATCTCAATTTCGACACCATCAACAAAATTGCCAAAGACAACATCGCCAATGGACTTCCAAAGTTCAAATACACCAAGGATCACTTATGTCCATCATGCGAACAAGGAAAAGCAAAAGAGCATCATATAAACCCAAATCCGTACCTAGTTCGGAAGCTAAGTTGCATATGTTGCACATGGACTTATGTGGCCCAATGAGAGTTGAAAGCATTAATGGGAAAAAATATATTCTTGTTATCGTCGATGATTATTCAAGATATACATGGGTTAGGTTTCTGAGATCAAAAGACGGCACCGGCATCATCATCACCTTTCAAACGAATTCAAGTACTTCTTCCAACTCCGTAAGGGTTGTAAGAACAGCAACGCACAATTTACTAATCAGGAGTTAAGAGCTTATTTTGAAGATGTTGGAATCACTCATCAGACATCAGCTGTTAGAACTCCACAGCAGAATGGGGTAGTGGAAAGAAGAAATCGAACTCTTGTGGAAGCTGCTCGCACAATGCTAATTTATTCTTGTGCACCGTTATTTCTCTGGGCTGATGCTGTTGCTACTGCTTGTTTCACTCAGAACCGATCCCTAATCCATCCTAGATTCAATAAAACCCCATATGAGCTAGTGAACAACAGAAAACCAGATATCTCTTACTTTCACGTGTTTAGTGCTTTGTGCTATCCTACGAATGACAGAGAAGATCTTGGCAAATTGAAAGCTAAAGGTGATATTGGAATCTTCATTGGATATTCAGATAACTCGAGGGCATTCAGGGTGTATAACAGAAGGCTTAGGAGGATCATGGAGACGATGAATGTGAATTTTGACGAACTTTCACAAATGGCTTCTGAGAGACTCGCTCTAGAACCCGCACTAAACCGACAGACTTCTGGACACATCAGTTCAGGACTCGTACCTCAAAGAGCTCAATCAACTTCATTTGACAATCCTAAAGAACAAGAATGGGAGAATTTCTTCGAGTTAATGTTCGATGAATACTATGGTGGAACTTCGACAAATGCATCAAACCATCATTCTGCTGCACCCGCTCAAAATCATCCACCACCACCAACAGAAGATGCATCTACAACGATCGAAACAAATGCACCAACTCCATCTACTCAAGTTATTGCACCCGTTCTACCTGCAGTTGATGAGCAAAACCAAAACCAAAACAATGCAACGTTAGATGAAGACTTATTTGAAAACCCGTTTGCTACGGAATCAGCTGAATCATCTTCAAGCTTACGAGAACCATCTAACTCGCATACGTTCAACCAACGGTATCCTTCTACTCTGAAGTGGACTAAAGACCATCCAATTGAACAAGTTATTGGTGAAGCATCAAGGCCAATTCAGACGAGACGTCAACTTGCCACCGATTGCGACTTATGTATTTACCTTTGCTCAATTAGCAATCTAGAGCCAAAGAACATTCGTGAGGCAATGGCAGATCCCGCATGGATAGAAGCGATGCAGGAGGAACTTCTTCAATACCATCTACATGACTCTTGGGAAAAGGTTCCAAGACCAATTGACATTCGCGTCATTGATCTCAAATGGTTATGGAAGAACAAAAGGGATGAAGAGATGACTGTTTTTCGCAACAAAGCTCGTCTTGTGGCCAAAGGATACAGACAGGAAGAGGGAATAGACTTTGAAGAGTCATTCGGCCGGTAGGAGACTAGAAGCGTCAGATATTCTTAGCCTATGCAGCTCACAAAAACATCACGGTTTATCAGATGGACATTAAGACCGCGTTCCTGAATGGAACTCTGAAAGAAGAAGTGTACGCGAGTCACCGAAGGCTTCATCGACTTGGAACATCCTGACTACGTCTACAAACTCAAAAAGGCAATCTATGGATTGAAACAAGCTCCGAGAGCGTGGTATGACTAACTGTCCTCTTTCCTTATCCAAAACAATTTCACCAAAGGAACAGTTGATCCTACTTTGTTTACACAAAAATGCAAAAACGACATTTTGATTGTTCCGATTTATGTGGACGACATCATCTTTGGGTCCACTAATCCGAATCTTTCAAAACATTTTGAAAATCTCATGAAAAGTAAATTTGAAATGTCCATGATGGGGAACTAAAATTCTTTCTTGGTTTACAAATACATCAATCCCCTCGTGGAATTTTTATAAATCAAGCTAAATACACAACCGAGATTTTGAAAAATCATGGTATGGATAATTGTGACTCTGTCGGAACACCAATGGTAACTTCACCCAAAATTGGAGCCGATTTGTTTGGGAAACCTATTGATCCAAAGAAATATCGGAGCATGATTGGTTCTCTCATGTACCTTACTGCTAGTCGACCGGATATTCATTTTGCTGTTTGCTTATTAGCACGGTTTCGTGCAAATCCTAACGAACTGCACCTCAAAGAGGTTAAACGGATCTTTCGGTACCTGAAGAAATCCATTCACATGGGACTTTGGTATCCGAAGGAATCCGTATTTGATCTAATTGCTTTTTCAGATGCAGACCACGCAGGTGATCAAGTTACAGCAAAAAGCACATCAGGAGGAGCACAATTTTTAGGAGAAAAATTAGTAAGTCGGTCTTCAAAGAAACAAGATTGTACTGCACTATCAACCGCTGAAGCTGAGTATGTGTCTCTATCTGCGTGTTGTGCTCAAGTTCTATGGATGAGAACACAACTCACAGATTATAGCTTTACTTTCGATAAAATACCTATGTATTGTGACTCGAAAAGTGCCATAGCCATATCATGCAATCCTGTTCATCACTTAAAGACTAAGCATATCAGAGTCCGCTATCACTTCATCAAAGAGTACGTCGAAAATGGAACTGTTGAATTATTTTTGTGAAGACAGATTACCAACTCGCCGACATATTTACTAAAGCCCTTCCAAAAGAAAGGTTTGACGATTTAGTTCGACGACTTGGCATGCGAAGCCTAACCCCTGAGGAGTTAGAACGTCTTCTTGAATCTTCTTGAAAATGATTTTCCAAAAGCTTCACAAATATTTTTGAAAAACAAAATACAAAATTTGAAAACCAACAAAAGCAAAATATAAAAATATAAAACTTTCAAAAAATACAAAAACAATATAAAATCAAAATCCAAAAATATTCTTCTCACGACATGTCTCTCGTATAATCGATATTCTGTACGTTCTAGAAATGTCATTCAACAATGATACGGGTATGTACAGATGCTTGAGCGAGAGTTATTTATATGTTTTCTAAAACATGTCGTTTCTCAAAATTTCTCTAAATAATGGCTTTCGTATACTTCAGTACGAAACCCGGACTAAAATGGGACTTTTGATTGTTTTCAAATCAAAACTCGTGCTTTGAATGAAAAATCAAGTGTACGCTTCAGTGCACTACATTTAAAAATGGTGAGAAATCATCATCATCTTGAGCACCTTTTCAAGATTGTTCAAAAAGATTTTCAAAATCTTTCAAAATAGTTTGTGCTCAAGATAACTCCCTCTAAAACCCTTTAATTGATTATGTTTTATTAAAGGGGGAGTATAAAACAAAAATGTTCCAAATTCATGCTTAAATCAAATCCGTTTGTCTCCCCAACATGTTCTAAAATGTTGTTTAATCCGTTGATATAAAAAAATATCACGAATATGCTATTTTTGAGGGGGAGGAGACGTGATTAAAATGTGATCAAAAAGTTTAATGATCGTGGTATTTGAATCTCAAAATGAGCTCGACTCAGACGAAACAAATGAATTGACGGGATCAAAGTCAGTAAATGTACCATCTCGAGAAACTTGTGATAGATATGCACCTTCATGGGTCTAACCTCCTTTTAAAGGAGTGTTTACAACTTCAAGTTAGTTATTAGAGCTAGTTGTCACCTAAAAACTGACAATGGAACTCTTTAACTAGGCAACGTAACCGTGTCTCGTGGGGAATTGTCTATCATGAGCCGATCAATTCAAAAAGTGCGAACTCTACCCTCTATGTGCAGATTTCTGTTAAAACTTATGAGCACATGTGAAGGGGGAGTGTTTCTGAAAACTCAAAACTCTTGGAGTGTCTCAAACATGTTTTCTATCATAAACACTCTGAGAGATTTTCAAGAAATGGTTTTATGGCAACAATAGGACAATCATGGTGTTATAAGGTGACTAAGGATAGGATATTCGTCCTACGATCCGCCAGAGCCGGAGGGATCTACCCAAGGACACCACCAATAGTTAGATCTAGAAGTCCTTAGGTATGATTGAAAAAAGGAGTTATGTGAGAAAGGAGAAAGAAGGGGTTGACGAATTAAAAAGAAATGCAATGTAAAGGGTGAAAAGAAATAGCCCTCCATATTCAACCTTAGGACAGGAACCAGGTTCAATACATATGCTACTGGTTGTCACTAGTTGACACTGGTATTGAAGACAAAGATGTCATGGACCCAAAGGACGACTGCACTAAACCTTCTAGCCACTCAATTCCTCTCAAAAGGGATTTGTTTCATTCTCACTGGGAACCCTGCATAATCTATTGACTTTCTCTTAGAGATCGTTGATATTGAAGAAGGAGACCCTCTCCCTAGTCTCCGCTTAGGAAAACCAAATGCACTAATTGAGTCTAGAGCCACGAGATTCATTAAAAGATCTCATAGGAACACATGACATGACATCGCTTGTTGTTCATCAATAAGGACACAAGTGATATATTCTAGAGTCCTACGCAGATCTTAGCAATCTGCCAGAACATTTATGAGAAGTTTCACATCTGTGATCTTCAGTGTTTGAATGGAAACTCCGCCGGGTCAACATCAAGCGACCGACGGCAGGTCACTTCGGTAATCCTTATGGACTACGCTTAGTGTGTCTCAAACGGTCTACAGTCGTGAAGTGATGCTTCAGTGTACTTCAGCGACTCATCTGAACTGTAGATGTACTTCGGTATATCGCGTTATCTCACCTTGTGGGACTCCAGTTCAGGAACGGCCCTTGTAAGAATTAGAGATGTGTTTTCACACTATACTGTTAACACCCTCGAAATTCAAACTTATAAGTGCCGGAATCCGCTTATTACTAACTGTTTTATGTTTTCTTCTTATGGAAGCTATGGAGCGGATGGATCGTGCAGACTCACCACATGCTCATACCAACAACACATGATAGTTCTCATCAAAATCAAAGGCAACTCAAAGTTAAAAATGATTCTTCGTTAATGTCAAAGAATCTACAAAGTTTAAGACTCGAGAACTACATCATTGGTAACCAAAAGACAAATAGAAGTGTGAACATGGTGGAGAATGACGTGGAGACACCTAACCAACGAAGTTAACAACGGCAGACAACCACATTATCTGATCACAAAGCATGAAGGAACAAAGAATTAAGACTATTCAATATCTACACGCAAAGTTCAAGCTCAAGGAAAGTAGAGATCTTATCAAGTGGAGCATCTTTTGAATGACCACCCCTTAGGGGGAGATTGTTAGCCTTAATAGTTATTATTAGAAGTGATGGTCATTCACATTTAGGAACTTTGCATCGTGTGTTAGATATCGTGATAGAATAGTCAACGGGCTCGTGGATTGGACTAAGCTAAATGGCTAATAGTTATGATATGTTAGCCGTGTATAAGTTTAATCAAAGCCAAATCCAATCCGGTCCATGAATCCCATACAAAGCCCAAGGAAAGCCTTTTAGGGCAACTGGTGTCTTGTACTATAAATACCCCTCTAATGGTCATTTGAGAGGTGTGCTTGAAAGTGTGTGTGTGTGTGTTTTCCTTTGCAATAAACATCATCTTTATTGTGTTTATCTTTATCTTCACATATACACTGTTTGTATAAACATCAAGTCACCATCATCTCTTAATCTTTTCTTTCTTTATTTCTAAGCTTTACGTTTGTGTTTGGGTTTAACGTTTATACGCGTAACGTGGGTTACGTGTGTTGGGTTTGCTTGGTAAAGTGATAAGGTTGATATTCGTAGTGGTCTTACAATTTTATACGCTTCCTAGTTGATTTCCGTAACTTTTTATACAATATTGTTAGTCAAAGTACCTCACATGAATCAAGTCATAGCAAAAAGGGACTAACTTTGAATTGGTCCTACTACAGGGACTAAAGTTGCCTAAGTGTGAAACTTAAAATTATAACAACTAAATCACTTCATTCCCAGGAATACAAAATTTCCAGAAGAGTCTCTCTTCCTCTCCACATATCACGTTACATTATACATGAAATCAAGAAGTTAGGGTTTTGATCCTAATTCGAATTTTAGCTAGATTGAAGTAAGATATCATCTTATCCAAGTTCAAAAACCAATAAACTAGGGTTTTTCTCATCTTATTCAAGGTATATATCACAACTTGTTTTCAAATTCATGTGTATTGGCTTACTAAGTATGGGTAAAGCCTAAAGATTAGGCTTTTATACCAATTATAGGGTTGTTGTGAAATTTTACATGATTATGTAAAAATATGATTTTGAGAAATCATCAAGAACCCTAGTAATCATGTATAAATAATTAGCCAGGTGATGGGTAGCCTATTTAGATGTTATAACACCATTTATGGTGTTAAATTTCAGAAATCATGTTGGTATGGTTACATAAGCCATGAACCAAACACCCCTCTATGGCTTATTTATTCTTTTAGTGCTTATTGTAATAAGCCTAGTCATGTTCTTAATAAGCTCCATGTAATTCATATGTTCCTAGGTTATACGGGTTAGTTGGGGACATCTTATAAGGAGCTCGTGATTTTACTCAAGCGACTTTGAGGTGAGTAACATATTTAAGTGTAGAAACGAGTCCATAATAACTCGTTAATGTGCCACTCTATTTGTGGTGCTCCTGTTCATGTTCACGTAATATCCTTGTGTTATGAGTATATAGTGTTGTAATTATATATTGTGTGCTTAAATGACTTAGATATGGAAAGTCTATATGTGATATATGTTTAACGGGTCAAAACAGCCCCGAATGACCCATTTGGGTTTTGTTATGTGATTTTAACTCTACTTCCACGATATTACTAGCAGAGCGTCCTAAGTGGGGGACATAACTAAATTAGCCGTCCTAAGTGGACGATTTGCATAAGCATATGCATTATGAACCAAAAGATGGGTATAGACGTCCTAAGTGGACGACATGTATTATTATGTCATGACATGCTCTGAAAGAGAACCTAGACGTCCTAAGTGGACGACCGAGCCTTTATTAGCATCTCATTTTGTAAAATGAGACTTAGACATCCTAAGTGGATGACTAGTGTTTATAGTGGCTCAAAGTCATGGAGTATATGACTTAGATGTCCTAAGTAGACGACTAAAACATTTTTCAGTTATATTGAACCAATATGGGTTCACGTCCTTAGTGGGCGACTAGTATATAATAGCAAACAAGTACTCATTGTCTACGACGCAACCATAATATTATGCCATGTTGTAATTAGTATCTTTTATATGTTATCTCACTAAGCGTTGTGCTTATGTTGCTTTGTTGTACTTGTTATAGGTGAAGCTAGTGGTAGTGCTACGAAGGGTATAAAGACCGAGAACTAGACCTCGGTGGGATACTTGGGTAATGAGCCTTTTTCCTACATGCTCTCTTATGAAGAAACGCCCATAAACTTACGGTTATGTGATAATCAAGTAGATAAGTAGTTTCTTTATAGCTTAAAGAGTGTTTGGCATAGTGTCATTCATGCCCATATTGACCCATTTTGATCATGTACGGGTCAAGACGAATGATATATGTTATGTACAGTTTTATGTGTTAATATAAGTGTTGGTGTTAATATTATATTAGTCCATGTATAAAAAAAAATTATTTAGCCTGGGCGTTTCAAGTTGGTACCAGAGCAGTGGTTTAAGGGATTTAGGTATCCGCTGTAGATGGGTACTTAGAGTTAAACCTAGGCTCTGTGGGACCTATAGTATTAGACACGTTTCCGCATTATTATGTAGTATCAGTATTAGTATTACTGCAGCATACATTGTTTGTATGGTAAACATATTACTAGTAATCATGAATTTGGTGTAACATGGTTAAGGTGAGGACTTGGTTATCTGATGGAATTATTACGACACCTGGCCAACGTGGTAATAGTTGTGCCACATAACGAGAACTTACCGGTATTATGTTACACTAAAGGAATGAACCCGATAGTAATATTAAGCTCATGCATATAGAAATCTATACATTATGAATTTTGCAAAGGACTCTTATTGTTCTCTTATCATGCAATATGTTTAACTGTCAGCGTAGATATGGCTGAAAGACCTCCTAACAGCTCTGAGTGGCCGACTCATGTAGACATACCAGAACAGGATAGTCGGGAGTCCTCCCCCGATCTAGCGGAAAAAGATGAGCATGATAATACTCCTATTTCTGATGCTATGGCTAGACAGATCAGAGATATAATATCTCAAGAGATAGCCAAGGAACAGGAAGCAGCTATACCATATTATACAGAACGTCTCAGTGAGATCATAGCTCAGACTATCACAACAGAACTTGATCAGAAACCTGCTGCACGAGTCGCGCCACCCAAGGAAGTTACTTATACTGTGTAGGATCATAAATATTATTGTGTTGATGATTCGGGTGGTCTTGGATGATGGAAATACATGTTAGCCATTTGAGAGAGAAAGATAAGAGAGGGTGTTTCTTGGTAGAGACTTGCTTTACAAATAATGAAATATTAGATTGAGAAGCACCACCCCTTCCAAGGATGGAAGAGGTATTTATACTTACAGACTACACGACCTCTAGACGGCCTGTGGATCAGGTATACAGTGGGTAAAGACCCGTCCTTCCTCCACGGTGTTGCACTACACTAAACTAGGCTAATAACTAACTAGTAAAACAGTAAATAACGATATGTCTACAAGCTAACATATGCTAGAATATAGATGGGGTGACCGACACTTCACTATGGAATTTCTGATTCCTAACAATCTCCCCCTAAGGGAGGTCACCCCATGGTTTACATTTCGAATCCTAGCATTCTAATTTGTCTTCTATCCTGAGCTCGTAGACTTCAATATTCAATGTCCACATTCTTTGTGCTTTTGTAGTGACTCTTCATTATCCGATTATTTTGTACTTTCAGTGGAGGTCTTTGAACGGATCCACATATTGATGATCTTCAAGCTTTCTTTGAGATCATCAGCCACAGCAAATCTCTGGATCACCCTTTATTGTGTTGCCATCATGTGAAGTTGTGACTTTTGGACCGATATGCTCACACTTTCTGGATCATGACATCTTTTCATCAGAGTAGCGGAAGCTTTTACTGTTTCAAGATATTTGCAGCCAGTAGCAGCGAAGCATAGTATAAAAATATCTGAGCCAGGTTCTGTAGATATGCACCGATCATGATTTCTGCAAGTAAATGTGGATGTTGTGAGCATGTGGCTTTGGATTGACTCCTCAATTCTGATAAGCTGCAACCGTCCAAATATACCTGCAAACAACAGTTAGCAATAAAACACATGAAAGTGTCTTTGATCACTTTCGTTGAATTGAGGTACACGGCCCACGGTTCCCGTTGATCGCGATACAAGTACTGCCTTTGATCAAGAATAATTCCGAAGAATCTCCTTGACAGTGGTTTTGTAGCTTCTAGTGTTTCTCAAACCGAACGCCTCAAAGAAGACAACACGGAGTGGTGAACCAAATAATTGAGATTCACTGATTGATGAAAAATGATTTGAAAAACAATCGCGTATTGCTTAGAAGAAAGAGTTTTGCAATACGACGAAGGTTTTATGAGAAAGATCAATTTTCAATCATAAATACTTTTTGTATTTGAAAAGGGTACATTTTCGATGTGCTAGAGAAAAGAAGAAATTCGCACATCGAACGGTTTTTCCAAAAGTATTTTTTTTTCAATCAGAGATACTTTTTGAATTTGAAAATGAATACACATTCGACGTGCTAGAGAAAAGAAGGTTTGCACATCGAACGGTTTTTCCAAAAGTATTCGTCAATTCCAATCCTGGACCAAGGTTGATTCAAGATTGAATCTCCCCATCATTTCTATCCAGTTGTCACAAGCTTGATCTTACGAGAAGATCTCACATGTCACCCACCAAGAGCTTGTTTGATGTTGGCTCTAGAAGGATTTCCATCTTCATTGTGAATACTTTACATATCACTCGGATGTTCTGGCAATACCACAAGGATAATGCGTAGGACTCTTAATATATTCTTACTTTCCACATTGTGTGAAATAGCAAGTCTTCATTAATTTAGTGTCCTAATGAGATATAGTGGATGATCTCTTGGCTCTAGACTCAATTGTGCACATTTGGTTCCTATGCCGGAGACTAGGGAGAGGGTCTCCTTCTTCAATATCAACAATCTCTAAGAGAAAGTCGATAGATAATGTCGGTTCCCCGTGAGAATGAAACAAGCTCTTTTAAGAGGAACTTGAGTGGCTTGGGAAGTTTAGTGCAGTGCGTCACTGGGTCCATGACGTCTTGTCTTCAATACCAGTGTTACCTTAGTAACCACTAGTAGCATATGTATTGAACCCGGTCTCTGCCCTAAGGTTGAATTATTGGAGGGCTATTTCTTTTCACCCTTTTTCACATTCAATTCTTTTTCATTCTTCAACCCCTTTAGTGCTTACCGAGACTTCATTACTAGAACCTTGTTGGGTTTATTCTAGTTCTAGCTCTATCTCAGTCCGCACTCTTCCCATTTCTTACTTTTATCCTTTTTTCAATATACCTAAGGACTTCTACACTATCTAGTGGATTGTCCCTGGGTAGATCCTTCCGGCTCTGGCGGGATCGTGGGAACGAATACCTAACCTAACCATCCTTATAACACCATGCATAAAGTAAATTGGTCGGTCTTTTGGTATTGTTCATTTCTTCTCGAAACCAATTGAAAAATCATTTGGAAAATCAATCAAGGTACTTGTGATATAAAATCAAAACATTTTGTACCTTAATTGTTTTTCGATCTTTTAGAAATGCTCCCCCTCAACATGTGCATAAGATATTGAAATTGTTTAGCACATGGAGGCAAGAGTTCTTTGAAATGATTTCTTTGATCTCAATTTCCTTAAAAAAAGCCATTTGATTATCTTTGGTAAATACTCCCCCTCAATATGTGCATAGGATATTTTAAATCATTTTATCACATAGAGGAAAGAGTTCTTTAAAAGCACATCCACGTTCACAAAAGCCATTAAGAAACCTTTTCAAACTCCATCAAGGTACTTATGATAAAACGTTGAAACCTTTGTACCTTGATAGTTTAATTTCATTAAGAAATGCTCCCCCTCAATATGTGCTTCGAGATTCGAAAGCGTTTAGCACATATGGGAGAGCAGCCTGCACAATTGAATCAAAACGATCACCTTTTATCAGATTTCATATTTAAATCACATTTTCTCCCCCGATCAAAAATATCAAATCCTTTGAGATTTTGGATCTCAAGTGATTTAAATAGGTTTAGAAAATATGGGAAGAAAAATGTGTCTAGATTAATTTTATACTGATAGCGGAATAGATTTAGACATTTAAAGATTGTTAGTATCAGGTATGATTGTTTTAAGAGATCTTTAAGTAAAATAAAACAATTTCACAATCAAACAAGGACAGAAAAAAATTCATTTTGAAAGATCTTTGGGTGTTAAAGAAAATCATACCACGACATAACATTAAATCTTTAGATCACCACATATTTTGTACAAACTGGACATTTTTGATGAAATATCGTTTGAAAATATTGTATTATAAATCACTCTCCCAACAACTTTAAACTATTTTGAATAATTTGATTAAATTGTTTTGAAAATGGAAAATATTGTTTTGAAAATTAATTGGACTTAATTTTGAAAATCACCGGACTTCATTTTATCAAAACTTAAGTCACTCAATCAACGACTACGGTCATTGATTGAGGGGGAGAGTGATTTATAATAAAATATTTTCAGTTTTGATAGTAGAATGAGAATAGTGATGAATGATGATGTTGATAGTGTAGAATAGATGTTGAATGAATCTGTTGTAATATGTTATGGTTTTGTGGTCATGTCTTCTCATTCTTCATTTCTGTTAAGTTGCTATTTGTCACAAGGCTTCTTGCCACAAGTCGCTACGGCAAGTCGCTACTTGCCAAGTCGCTACTTGCCAAGTCGTTACTTGTCAAGTCGCTACTTGTCAAGTCGCTACCATGAGTAAAGACTCATGGCAAGTCGCTACTTCATTTACATCACAAATCGCTACCTTTTAAAGACAAGTCGCTAGTAAGATTATTTGACTTTTTCCGGCGTTTTTCGACCAAGTATTTCGACTATCTTCAAATGTAACCCATAAACTGTCAACAAGATGCCTCCTTTTAGACCCATTTTGACCTCTAAATATGACTATTTGACCACTTTTTCACATGTTTGGTACCAACAGTTACAAGAATGATGTTACCCAGAAAAACATAAAAATGCTTTCATTTTTTACCCTGTTTTTGACCAAGAAAAATTACCAGTTGACCATAAGGATCTGACCATTATATTTTCACAGCTTTGGTACAAAAACAAAAAGATGATGAGTTACAAGACTGCTGTTTGGACAAGCGCTTGACACAAAACAGATGTAAATTTTATAGACTATTGGACTTTGACCAAATAACTCATGTGTAAAAACTGTTAACCACAAAGATAGGAAAAAGAAAAATTTCCAGACTCATAACAATAGTACAAAAACAGTTTAAACATATAACGAAAACCACAATATATCAACACAACACAATAAACCTTGGCTCTGGTACCATTTGTAGGATCATAAATATTATTGTGTTGATGATTCGGGTGGTCTTGGATGATGGAAATACATGTTAGTCATTTGAGAGAGAAAGATAAGAGAGGGTGTTTCTTGGTAGAGACTTGCTTTACAAATAATGAAATATTAGATTGAGAAGCACCACCCCTTCCAAGGATGGAAGGGGTATTTATACTTACAGACTACACGACCTCCTGACGGCCTATGGATTAGGTATACAGTGGGTAAAGACCCGTCATTCCTCCACGGTGTTGCACTACGCTAAACTAGGCTAATAACTAACTAATAAAACAGTAAATAATGATATGTCTACGAGCTAACATATGCTAGACTATAGATGGGGTGACCGACACTTCACTATGGAATTTCCAATTCCTAACATACCGACTTCGCAGCTTGCAAGCCCCCAATTTACTCGGGAGAACAAGATCCTTTTAAATGCCACAGATGGATCCAGGATGTTGAAGGGGCGTTTGCCACAAGTAAATGCCCTGAGGAACGTTGGGTTAATTTTGCTATTAATCTCCTTCGTGATCGGGCTAAAACATGGTGGAATTGGACCCTTGCATCAAAAAGACTAGAAATTGCTAGGAGTATGACTTGGAAGGAGTTCAAAGAATTACTCTTTCAGAACTTTGCTCCAGAGGCGGAACTTAATAAGATTCGCCGAGACTTCTTGGGTACCCACTGCACCACTGAGTCAAGACATGAATTCTCCATGACCTTCCTTGACAGAGCACATTTTCTACCTGAATATGCTAATGACGAAAGGTTGCTTATGAAACATTATGTGGATATGCTTAGAAAAGATATCTGTCGCTTTATTTCACCAGGGATTGAAAAACATGGATCGCTCATGAATGAAGCTTTAGAGCGAGAACAAGAAACAAAGAAAGAGGAAGAGATTCCTCTTAAAAGAAAGATGGAGCAGCTAGTTCGCCTCTCAAGAAAGTTGAGCCAACGAGGCTTATCCTAGTACGGGGTAGGAGCTTTCACAAAGGTGCGAATTGTAAAAGGTTTCACCAGAGAATGTCGCCCGTGTAGCAAGACCTCGCTACAGCTTGTGGTGAGCCCGGTCACATCAGAGAAGATTGTCCAAAACCAGCCAGTTTCAGTGAAATGCTATGATCCAAAGCACACGACCGAAGTCTTGTCCCAATGTCGACCCCTTCCTCCTCCGTGTCAACAAGAGCCTAGGAGGAATATAGAAACTGAGGGGCCATCCGCTTCTAGACCTTCAGAGCCCCTAGCCTTCCTCCATCGGTCCAAAGACCACATAGACCACCGTACCGTGTTCATCGATGACTCAGATGAAGCTAAGGAAGCATACGACGCTAGACAGTACCTTTTGTGAATCTATTACCGCCGCGTGTGCTATTTGATTCGTGCGATAGATCTTTTGTATCCGAAAGGTTTAGTAGGAGATTTTCTTCGATTAGTCAGCCTTAAGCCACCACTAGATGTGGAAGTAGCTAATAACAAAGTGATACATGTAACCGATGTCTTCCAGAATTGCAAAATAGAAGTCGATAATGATAAGTATCCATTGATCTAATTCCCATCCCTATAGGAGAGCTTGATGTAGTCATCGGTATGGATGCTCTATGAATGAAGCCATCATTGTATGCCAACATAAGCTAAGTCGACTAACCCCAAGTGGGGGAGAAACAATTATCTATGGCGAGCGTAAGAAGGCTAACCTTGCTATTTGTACTTATGCTAGAGCTAAGAGATACTTGGCACGGGTCAAGCCTATTTAGCTCATGTTGTTGATATTCATAAGTCTGTTCCAAATCTTGATAATATTCCATTTTTTCGAATTTCTCGATGTCTTTCCGAGGAACTCCCGTATACCACTGATAGACGGTAGAGTTCCACATTGATCTTATTCTAGGGAATACTCCTATTGCCAAAACTCCCTACGCACTTGCCCCATCAAATTCGAACTCATGAAGCAGCTACAAGAACTGGCTGGATAAGGGTTTCATTCGCCCAAAGAGTTCCCGTGGGAGCACCAAATTTGTTGTGAAAAAGAATGATGGTAGTATGCGCATGTGCATTGACTACCGAGAGCTTAATAAAGTTACAATCAAGAATCGTTATCCTCATCCTAGGATAGATGATTTATTTTATTAGCTACAGGGCGCAAGTTTGTTTTCAAAAATAGACCTCAGATCTGGATATCATCAGTTAAAGATCCGGGAAGAAGATATCCCGAAGACGACTTTCCGGACTAGATATGGGCATTATGAGTTTACGCTATGCCATTTGGTTTGACGTAATACCCCGCCAGCTTTTATGGACCTAATGAATCGGGTATGTCGCTCGATGTTAGATAAGTCGCTTATTGTGTTTATTGACTATATCCTCATTTATTCCAAATCAGCTAGTGATCACTTAAAACCACTTGCGCCAAGTTCTCAAAGATGTTAAGATGAGAAAAGCTTTATGCTAAGTTCTCGGTGTGAGTTCGCCCGAGAAGTTCAATTTCTAGGGCATTTCATAAATAGTGAGGGAATTAAAGTAGATCCACCTAAAATCGGTGCCATCATGAATTGGGAGCCACCCAAAACTCCCACAGTAAATTAGATCATTTCTTGGACTTATGCGGGTTCCTATCGCTTTATCCAAGATTTTGCAAAGATTGCTTCTTCACATCGATGCTCACCCGCAAGAATGCAAATTTCAAGTGGGGTGAGGATTAGGAAGTCGCCTTCCAGACTCTTAAACAGAGGTTAATTCAGACTCCAGTCTTAGTATTTCCAGAAGGCAATGATGATTTCAAAGTTTATTGTGATGCATCTTCTAATGGCCTCCTACGTGTTCTTATGCGAGAGGTCGAGTCATCGCCTATGCCTCTAGACAGCTTAAGAAACATGAGGAAGAATATCCTACTCATGATTTAGAGCTAGAGGCAAGAGTCCTTGCCTTAAAACTGTGGAGGCATTACCTTTACGGTGTAAAGATCAAGATCTTTACCGACTATAAAAGCCTCAAATACTTCTTTGATCGCGACCTCAATATGAGGCAAAGAAGTTGGTTAAATCTAGTCAAGGACTATGATTGTGAAATCCTTTATCATCCGTGGAAAGCCAACGTTGTAGCAGATGCCTTGAGCCGTAAAACAAGGCACGAATCCTTATTGGTCAAATCACTTCGAGATATTGATTACCCCACTTTTATGAGCATATTAAATCGCTTCAAAGATGAAGCATGGGAAAATGGCGATGTAATTGAGAACGCTCGTGGGTCGTGCACAACTTAGTTGTGGACTCACGAGGCTCAACACGCTTTGGTAGAATATGGATACCGAATGATAAAGAGCTCAAAAATTTATTGCTTGATGAAGCTCATAAGTCAAAATATTCCATTCACCCAGGTGCCACCAAGATGTATTATGATCTTAAATCAAATTATTGCCGCCGTGTATGAAAAGAGACATTGTAAAATATGTCGAAGCGTGTCTTACTTGTCTCCAAGTTAAGGCAGAACATCAACAACCGTATGGTAAGCTACAACCTCTTGAGATTCCCGTGGTCGAAATGGGAAAGAATTACTATGGATCTTATCACGAAATTACCCAAGACACCACGCCAAAGATGATGCTATATGGGTGATTGTAGATCGTTTAACAAAGAGTGCGATTTTCCTTCTTATTAAGGAATCGATGTCTCGTAAACTCTCGTGAGTTATATCTTCGCCAAGTAGTGGGCCCTAAGCATGGAGTACCGCTTCTATAGTATCGATAGAGATATCGGATTTACTTCTAGATTCGGAAGAAATTTCAAGAGAGTCTAGGTACTGCGGTCCATTTTAGCACGTACTTATCATCCACGCATGTGATGGTCGAGTGAAAGGACCATTCGACACTAGAAGATATGCTTCGCCTGCCCTATTGACTTTGGTGGTAGTTGGGATAAGTACTTAGCGCCAGCGTAATTCTCGCATAACAGCTTATCACTCCAAGATAAGATGCCTCCATACGAGATATTGTATGGAAGGAAATGTCGAACTCCTATATGTTGGGGTGAGATTGGGCAAAGAGAATTAGCCAGCCTGATGTTGTCCAACAGGGCGACGAATGAAAAGATTGATCGATCAAAGAAAGGCTTAAGATGGCCCAGATCGCACGTAAGTCCTATGCGGACAAGAGGAGATCACCAATAGAATTTCAGTGCGGTGATCGTGTTATGCCGAAAGTTTCTCCGTGGAAAGGTGTTATCCGCTTTAAAGCGTGGAAAGCTAGGACCACGCTACATTGGTCCATTCGTAATAACCGACGAGTTGGAAAGGTAGCGCAAACTTAAGTTACCGTAAGAGTTAAACAACATCCATAATACTTTCCACGTGTCTCGCCTACTTAAAAATGTCTAGCGGATGAGTGAAGAGTATGTCCCTCTAGCGGACATAGTAGTTGATGAGAAACTTGGCTATGTTGAAGAGCCGGTAGAGATTGTTGACACCATGGTCAAGAAACTCAAAAAAAAAAAGAGGTACTCCTTCTTAAAGTCAGATGGAAGCACAAAAAGGGGTTAGAATATACATGGGAACCCGAAGAGGAGCTCATTAAGTACTACCCCGCTTTTTATCAGGAATGGTTTGTGAGGACACAAACCGAATAAGCGGGGAAGAGTTGTAACACCCCAATTTCTACCGCAGAATGATTTATTACTATTTTATACGGCTTCCTAGTTGATTTGCCACTTTTATACAATATTGTTAGTCAAAGTACCTCACATGAATCAAGTCATAGCAAAAAGGGACTAACTTTGAATTGGTCCTACTACAGGGACTAAAGTTGCCTAAGTGTGAAACTTAAAATTATAACAACTAAATCACTTCATTCCGTGAATACAAAATTTCCGTAAGAGTCTCTTCCTCTCCACATATCAATGCTACATTATACATGAAATCAAGAAGTTAGGGTTTTGATCCTAATTCGAATTTTAGCTAGATTGAAGTAAGATATCATCTTATCCAAGTTCAAAAACCAATAAACTAGGGTTTTTCTCATCTTATTCAAGGTATATATCACAACTTGTTTTCAAATTCATGTGTATTGGCTTACTAAGTATGGGTAAAGCCTAAAGATTAGGCTTTTATACCAATTATAGGGTTGTTGTGAAATTTTACATGATTATGTAAAAATATGATTTTGAGAAATCATCAAGAACCCTAGTAATCATGTATAAATAATTAGCCAAGTGTTCAGAAATCATGGTGTTAAATTTCAGAAATCATGTTGGTATGGTTACATAAGCCATGAACCAAACACCCCTCTATGGCTTATTTATTCTTTTAGTGCTTATTGTAATAAGCCTAGTCATGTTCTTAATAAGATCCATGTAATTCATATGTTCCTAGGTTATACGGGTTAGTTGGGGACATCTTATAAGGAGCTCGTGATTCTACTCAAGCGACTTTGAGGTGAGTAACATATTTAAGTGTAGAAACGGGTCCATATTAACTCGTTAATGTGCCACTCTATTTGTGGTGCTCCCGTTCATGTTCACGTAATATCCTTGTGTTATGAGTATATAGTATTGTAATTATATATTGTGTGCTTAAATAACTTAGATATGGAAAGTCTATATGTGATATATGTTTAACGGGTCAAAACAGCCCCGAATGACCCGTTTGGGTTTAGTTATGTGATTTTAACTCTAATTCCACGATATTACTAGTAGAGCGTCCTAAGTGCGGGACATAACTAAATTAGCCGTCCTAAGTGGACGATTTGCATAAGCATATGCATTATGACCCAAAAGATGGGTATAGACGTTCTAAGTGGACGACATGTATTATTATGTCATGACATGCTCTGAAAGAGAACCTAGACGTCCTAAGTGGACGACCGAGCCTTTATTAGCATCTCATTTTGTAAAATGAGACTTAGACATCCTAAGTGGATGACTAGTGTTTATAGTGGCTCAAAGTCATGGAGTATATGACTTAGATGTCCTAAGTGGACGACTAAAACATTTTCGCTATATTGAACCAATATGGGTTCACGCCCTTAGTGGGCTTACTAGTATATAATAGCAAACAAGTACTCATTGTCTACGAAGCAACCATAATATTATGCCATGTTGTAATTAGTATCTTTTATATGTTATCTCACTAAGCCGCTGTGCTACGCTGCTTTGTTGTACTTGTTATAGGTGAAGCTAGTGGTAGTGCTACGAAGGGTATGAAGACCGAGAACTAGACCTCGATGGGATACTTGGGTAATGAGCTTTTTTCCTACATGCTCTCTTACCAAGAAACGCCTAGGTTGCACGCTTTTGTGTATGAACATATAAACTTACGGTTATGTGATAATCAAGTAGATAAGTAGTTTCTTTATAGCTTAAAGGGTGTTTGGCATAGTGTCATTCTTGCCCATATTGACCCATTTTGATCATGTACGGGTCAAGACGAATGATATATGTTATGTACAGTTTTATGTGTTAATATAAGTGTTGGTGTTAATATTATATTAGTCCATGTAAAAAAAAAATTATTTAGCCTGGGCGTTTCACAGAAGCAGTGACAATACGCTCCAAAGAAGAACGGCGTCGCGATCAAATCACGAAAACCTAGAACATGCGCGATAGAAAAATATAACTTGGAAATACCAAAGACATGTAATGCGAAGGAGCAACAACTCACATTGAGGATCATTAAGCTTAGCAATAGCACCCATAAGCTCAATGGTTTTAGCAACCCTTTTCATAACAAGCTCACTGCTAAACTCAAAGTCCACACTAGCGGGCCCTCCCAAAATTTAACACCGCAAAGGTCGAGAAATATTAGGTGGAAAAACACCCACAAGCCGCTCGGGTCTTCCTTTGGCCAAAAGACCTCAGTTTTATCAACATTGAGGTGTAAACCGCAACGAGGTCCATCCATCATAATAAGCTCCAAAACCTTCCCCACGACCAAAGTATCTCCAATAATAGTGCCATCATCCAAATACCAAGCTTGAAAAGAAAGGTTAAAGGAGTCTCTAATCTTACATACCAAAGGATGTAACACAAAAGCAAAAAGAAAAGGTCCAAGTGGATCACCTTGTTGCACACCTTGGTGAGACCATAAAGTATGTTCCCTATAATATAATCTAGTTGGGCTGGAGTAATAAAATTCCACCCAATGTGAAATAGCAGGACAACGAAGGCAAACCTCCTGTAGCATAACCTCACGATCCACCAAATTAAAGGCGTTTTTGAAATCCACCAACAACATCGAAAGACCCACATCATCTCCACAGTCTTCAATAAACCGATTCATCCGCATGAAGAATAGCCTCCTCCTCCGTAAAACCCCAACACCGAATAGATCATTTAAAAAATCATCCAAAGAATGGCCAATCGAGAAGCATAACCTTTGGAGACTAAACGCCCAAATGGTCCCACAAAGAATAATAATACATTAATAATAATAATATTAATATTAATAATATTATTATTATTATTATTAATATTATTATTATTATTTATTTATTTTATTATTATTATTTTTTATAAAACACACTTATATTAAAACTAAAAGGATTACAAAGATTAGTGGGAGCCTCGAAACCAATGAGCCCCACCCTCTACATGATGGTAAAACCAATCCTATTAAAGATATAAATTGCCGCAGCTCCAATGTCCCGAGTCATCGAGAAAGCGTCGAATCACGCTGAGTAAGGTGACGCATCTTTCTCAAGTTCCCAAAGAGGAAAAGAGAGGGGAGAAACACATACCCAATATCCGCACATTTTGCCTCGTACTTGACCCGTTTGGCTGAAAGCAAAGATCACTGAATACAGTATAAAATCAATCAACCTGGATTGCGTCAAAGGCGACGAACCCGTAAGATCAACACATACATCACGCCCACTATCCCAAGAGTAGAGTAATATGTCAGCCGGTCGCAAGGATCGCCCCCATCGCCAAAAGCCCAATATCCACTCTTCTGCGGCGGAAATCCCGATCGAGAGCATATGTCAACAAGAACATCGCTACAGGTTGTGCGATGTTTAATGCCAACAATACCGCTGCAAACGGCGTGATCCCCGTAAATATCTCCGGAAAACCTTAGAGCAAGCGAAACACGGTGCGAACGGTGAAAGAGGAACACCCAAACGATAACACAAAGACACATAAGCCAGCACTCATAGTTTGTCCCAATCCGCATACGGAGCCACCCTAAGCCAATCCGAGGTGTGATTCTCCTTTAAAGAGCTCCATAACGCCATCGTCGGGGAAAGATGGAAAGTAGATTCAACAGTTTGGAAACCCGACCAAGTATATATCCTAATTTCTTCATAAGTTTGGGGGCAGCGACCTCGCTAGGGTTACTCAAAAGGTCAATATCCATATTCACGTTGAAAGTACATAGAGCATCATCAAAAGAGGGACCGCGGTTATAATACCGAACCATGAAGGAGCTTAGTCTCAAGGCCACCGATTGAAGTCTAGAGGCAATGAAGGCATAGTTCAAAACATCACCGCAGTATAAACCAAGTCCCCAAAAGCAAAAGGTAAGGTGGCGAGTCTCCACCGCCATCACCAAACCAGTGTCCGTATTGACAATACGCCTCAAAAGAAGAACGAAATTAAGCATCAAAAGAAACCCGAGCACACTCAAAGACAGGGAGAACATGTGCGCGCCAAAAATAGAGCTTAGAAATACCAAAGCATGCACGGAGTAACAACAACTCACATTGGGGTCATTAAGTTTGTAACTGCCTCCATAAGTTCAATAGTTTTAGCAACCCTTCGTGACCAACGACTACCAAACTCAAAATCCACACTAACAGTCCACCCAATAATTTAACACCATGTGAGGGCAAGAAATATTAGGGGAAAAACACCATCATACCTGCTTCTGGGATCCTCTTGTGGCCAAAAGACTTCAGTTTTATCAACATTGAGGTGTAAGCCACGACTAGGTCCGTCTGCCATAATCAACTCTAAAACCTTACCCACAACCAAGGCATCACCAATAATAGTGCCATCATCCAAATACCAAGCTTGAAAGGAAAGGTCAAAAGAATCTCTAATCTTACATGCTAAGGGATGTAAGACTAATGCAAAAAGAAGAGGCCCAAGCGGATCACCTTGTTGCACACCTTAATGAGACCAAAGAGTATGCTCACCATAATATAATCTAGCAGGACTAGAGTAGCAAAACTCCACCCACTGTGAAATAGCCGGGAAATGCAAACGAACCTCACGTAACATAACAGCCCGTCCACCATGTGTTGAAAGCGTTTTAAATCAACCAACAACATGGACGGACCAACCTCACGCGGTCCTCAACCAAACGGTTCACAAAGATGAAGAATAGCTTCCCACCCCCGCATACCCCAACACCAAGTTGTAAATCATCGAAATAACTGCCTAAAGAGTGGCTAAGCATGGAAGCACAAACCTTAGAAACTAAACGCCTCCAAACAGTCCCAACAAAGAATAGGGACGGATACCCCCTCTGGTTTGACTAAGGGTGTGAGAGGAGCACTAGCAATATACTCCCCAACGCCTGACGCTACCGCAAGAAGAAAAAGGTTCACCACTTGGGTAATAGAAGCGATCAACTCTTGTAAATAGCCACAACGCACCACTCAAACAATCCAAAAGGTGTTGGGCGCCAACCCATCCATCGCAAGAAGTACCACGAGGGAAACTCTTGATCATGTCAAGAACGATGGAAGAGGAAGCGGTAAGGTGATGACGGTCAATAGGTATATCAGGCAAGAAAGGAGCAGACTGAAAAGGATTATTATTATTATTATTATTTTATTATAAATCACACTTTTATTAAAAACTCATAGGATTACACTTTTATTATTATTATTATTATTATTATTATTATTATTATTATTATTATTATTATTATTATTATTTATTTATTTTTTATTTTTTTATAAAACATCACTTCATTAGAAAACATAGGGGATATTACAAGAAATTGGTGGGAAGCCGGGACACTAGTTGAGCTCCCACTCCTTTCTGAATACAAAAGCTTAGTCTATGAAAGATAAAAGCCCCACTCTTGACATTATTCGAGTGGCTAACGGCAATGATGCCTTGATACGTGAAAGTGTATCCAAGGCTTCCGGCTTCTCCAAATGTAGAAAAGCAAACGGAATGAACTTGTAGCCATTTTCTTCACATTTGGACACATATTTCTTTTTCTTCTTCTCCACCTCGTTATGTAAAGCTACCCAGCCCCATTAGCATCAATACCCGCAAAGGAGAGATCCCATCACATCCAAACACGTCCTGCTTGGATCCGTTAAATAATAACAAGTTCATTGGACGTAATTCTTTCCCTCCCTCGAAAGAAACCCCATTGGGGCCTCCTTTTTCACCATAATCCCAAACTTGAAACATATGTCGACAAGAATATCACGCACCAGGTTATGTCTAAATTTTACCCCCACTTTCGAATGATGGCTCAAGTGTGGTCTCCCATTGGTCCATACTGATGCTTGCTTATTTCGGACAAGGACTACCTTCGAGAACATAGGTATGGTGAGCCTATAACACAAGATCAACCGGAATTGGCGATGGTTCATCCTTTGGCCTAACCCATCAATAGGTATGGTGAACATGAAGTCTTGTGCATGTGGAGCCCGTACAGTGAGATAGCCACTTGCCTTGGACTTAACGAATACTTTGAAACAAGATCTTTCTCGATGACACCGAAATAACACTTTGCCAAGATTTTCATCATATGGGGGGGAGGCGCCGAGGCTACGAAGAGCGTGTCTTTGTTACAATCATTGTTAAAATTATCGAGCATCTTAAACGAAGGGCCATGAGAGTTAATGCCCGTTTTACCACAATCCGGTCCCGCATATCGCCGGTTTGCAAAGCGAGAGGCTAGGAAAGCATATTGGATGATGTCACTCGCCGCATGGATGCCCAACCCACCCATCTTGATTGGGAGGGTAGAAGGCCACCGCCATCCCAAATCCGGTCCGGAAGCCGTGATAATCTTCTCCAAGGAAGCACGTAACATCCGATCAAACCGACTTGGGCCTCTCGCATACCAACGGGAACATGTCCTCAAAGCGTAGGATAATTTAAGCCCCGGCGCAATTACTAAGAAGGAGCTCACATTGGGGGTCATTAAGTTTAATAATAGCTCACATTGGGGGTTATTACTATTATTTATTTATTTATTTATTTATTTATTTATTTATTTATTTATTTATTTATTTATTTATTTTTTTTTTTTGGGTAATAATGGCTCCCGACCTTTCGGCCTAATAATCCACTGCCAATCCACGGATGAGATGCGGGTGTAAATGAGTCGAATCGAGTCGAAATTTTACAGAACTCGACTTGACAATGTTATGGTAGGCTCGAGCTCGGCGAGCCTTCATGTGAGAAGCTCGAGCCGGCTCGAGAAAGTGTGTATTCGGCTCGAGCCCGGCTTGAAAAGCTCGATTTATTTGTAAATGATGTGTTCTTTAACCTAACAAAAATTGAAATATAAGATAAGATTTGAATTCGGTTTCAGCTCGGCATAAATAATCAAAATTACTTTATTTACATATAAGCCTTTAAAGCAAATAGTATGCAAAAAAATATAATCTCCAGCTCAACTCGTTAAATATTTCGAGCTCATTTTCTAGGCTCATGCCTCAGGCCAGTTCGTCACCCTTAGGACTTTTGCCACTAGGCCACTCTTCGGTGATTTGTTATTTTTTCTTTCTATGGAACTATTAAATTGATTCTCAGAGATCACAATCTTGTGGCAATTAGAACTAATAAATAATTCGTTCATCTTGTTGTTTTGTGTTTTGAAAATAGTCCAAGTTAATGACTTGTTTCGGTATGTAAGTATGTTGATAGGTGACTTGTTCGTTGGTGTGTAAGGGGGGAGGTAGTCGTTAACATGAGGGCTCCCATCTTTCACTTTTTCTCTCCTCCACATCATCATTTTTTCACTCATTTTTCAAACTCATCTCTAGAGGGAATGGGTATCTTTCAAACTCATCTCATCTTTCAGTTTCTCTCTCCTTCATCCCATCTTTCAAACCCATTTTTTCTTTTCTTTTGGACCATTGGATGAGTTTTGCCGTACCGCAAGGGAAGGGGGTGGTGCTCCCGAGCGACACCGCGTTTTTTGGTCGGCCCCGAGCTCCTCTCTCCCCCCTAAGGTTTCAGCTTTACTTTAACAAAACATAGTGCCTAATGATAATATGTGCATCTTATTCTGTAATTTGTTTTATTGCATTCGTCATTAAAGTTTATATTTCTATGTAGTTTTTGGACAGTAGTTCGCGCATGTGTAACAACTAACAAGCTACTATGACAGTTGAAAAGATGGAACTAAACTTTGCAAAGCACAAATTTGGAATCATAAGAAGTTAAGAACACTTGAACTGAAAAACATAATGAAGTTTGCATCTCACATTGCCCTAATGAACCAAATGGCAAGAGAAGACCCAGCTATAAAGTGGGACTCCAAAGTATCTATCTTGGCTTCTTTTTTTCTTGTTTAACCATTATTTGATCTTTTGGCCGACTAATTCACGAGGTTTAAATTTGCCTCCACACAGACTTAAACCAAGTAAAGTCCTCCTTTTTGAGGAGGTTGACGTTGCCACTTAAGGTTGTTTGCACCTAGCAGAAATTGAACTTGAGACGAAGCGGTTCTTTCTTGGCTTTTTTTGTTCATTCCCGTTGATATTTGTAAAGTGGTTCTAAAATCTAGCTTAATACTTTTAAAAATGAGTATGTAAAAGGTATGTAGTTGCAATTTAAAGAAATATTTACAACCGCATTTTTTACAACCCATTTATGAACTATTAAAAATAGAATTTATAATATCAGTTAAATTTTAACTTAGATTTTTTTTGCGCAAATTATTTAGCCATGGCTAAGTTTATTTGTAATTATCTAATCATGTATTTTTGAAGATTATAATGTTTGCCTTTGGGAGGCTCGTGATGTTTGTGTGCAAGATTATTTTAATATGGTTTGAGCATGTTTAACATGAAAACAATTTTAATCCACTCAAAACTTATGGCTGATCGAATGATTAAAAGACTATGCTATCGCAATAATAGTCTAAATTTTTAAGATAGCACGGCTTAAGAGTCCATAGGCATTAAAGTACACTTGAGACGAATAGGCATTAAAGTACACTTGAAACGACTTTTGACTGGTTTACACTTCTAGCTAAACTTTTGTTTGACAAACTAATGAAACAAAAATGACTCATAACATTTTTTAGTTAATGAGTTGAAATGTCTAAGAGTCCCTTACAAGCTACAAAGCCCTTTTTTTTTTAAATAGATTTTGCAAAAATGTGTGGTTTAGACAAAGATTAATACGTTTTTTTAATATCTATTTATATTTCATCAATCTATCCAAAATTGATTATTGACATGATGAGGCACTCTATTTTACTTACTCACAAATCCATACTTATCAAAGGATAAATCCCCATCATCCATCCAGTATGATCTAGTGGTGAGATTAACCTAAGATTTAAAAGGTTAACCTAAGTCCACGTTTTTTTATTTTTATTTTTATTTTATTTTTTTAAATCTTTTTTTCTTTCTTTTTTATTGACATTTTTTTTTAAATTTTCTTTAATAAACGTTTTTTTTATTATATTTACGTTTTTTTTTATTCGCGTTTTTTTCTTCTCGCTTTATACATTTTCGCCTTTTCATACGCTTTCGTCTCATTATACATTTTCATTTGTTTTCGCTTTTTTCTTACATTTTCACTGCTTTCATACGCTTTCATCCATTTTCGTCCGCTTTCACGCTTTGTTTTCGCCCATTTTTCATATGCGTGACGCTTTTTACGCTTTCATACATTTTCGCCCATTTGCATACATATTCGCCCATTTTCTTACGCCGTCCGCTTACATAATGCTCCATTTTCATACGCTTTCGACTATCACAAGTGATATTCTGTGATATTCACAATATCACTTGTGATTTTCTGAATATCACTTTGTGATTTTCTGAATATCACTTTGTCATATTCAGAATATCAGTTTGTGATAATTTGAATATCACTTGTGATTTTCTGAATATCACTTTGTGATATTATGAATATCACTTGTGATTTTCATGTTACAAAATATTAGTTAAAAATCACTTGTGATATTCAGAATATCACAAGTGATATTCCGAATATCACAGAATATCACTTGTGATAATCTGAATATTACAGAATATCACTTGTGATATTCAGAATAACAATATCACTTGTGATATTCAGAATATAATATTTAATATTCAAAATAACACTTGTGATATTCGGATACATATGAAAACCTCTGAAAACGGCCAAAAACATTTAAAACAGACGAAAACATAAGAAAACTTTACACAATTTGCTGCCTGAACTTTACACGCCACTTTCGACTGCTACTATTGTTTACTGTGACAATGTGAGTGTTGTGTATCTCTCCTTCTATCCTGTGCAAAGATCAACGCATGAAGCATATCGATATTGGCATTCACTTTGTTCATGATTTGGTGGCCACTAGGCAAGTACGTATTCTCCATGTTCCGTCCAGATATCAATTTGCGGACATTTTCACTAAAGGCTTATCAACTGCGTTGTTTTATGAGTTTCGCTCCATCTTGAGCGTTCGTTCATCTCCCCGCTCCAACTGCGGGGGCTGTTAGTGGATTATTGTCATGGGCTTAGCCCGATATTTGTCATTAGCCTAGCTTAAGTTATTCTTGGCCCATACTAGATTGTATATATACAATTGTATTGTTCGACAGAGGAAATCAATGAGAATACTCTTTAAAGTGCGAACACAGGAAATCAATGAGAATACTCTTTAAAGTTTTGTGATGTAATTAATACGCTATTTAATTCCTAGTTTCATAATGGTAACATGTTGAATTTATGAAAGTTGAAAGTCATAGACATTAAACACTTACGAGCAACGTCGATCATGTCATTTGATGAAATTGCGCCCGACCGTGAACAATGATTGTAACTAATACGACAAACATGCATATTAGTGTGTAACTAATAATCTGATACTGAATTTTACCGACCTATATAGTGTACTCAAATTTACATTTGAAACCCCAACATGGCAATGGTATATGGATACAAGAGTCGTGATGTTGCATTCGTGTTAATGAAATGACGTCGTTTGCTTCTTCGGTTTCGATATATTTCCCATTTTATTTGTTATAGTAGAATATAACACAATTTATTTAGGGTAAACTTACCCAAATCATTAATAACGAGCAATGTTGACCGATGTGCATGTCTTGCCATATATATATTGCGCGGAAGGCATTGCGTTATTCTTTGGACTAGCTTTTTATCTTTTTTTTATGCTTACTTATATACAATTTTTTTTTTCTTTTCTTTTACAAATTACTTATATACATTCATGTACATGTTTTATATAAGTTTAGGTTAGTATAATATTGTTGGTTTCTATCGTCTTTAAGAGTTTTATCTTTTTTTTTATGGTTCTCTAAAGTATTCGTGGGCCAACTTTACTTGAATGATACGAATAGAAGTATTTGTTTCTGGTCCAAGGTTGCAATTTGTCACAACGAGTATATAAGTTTGCAATTAGGAATAGAGTAAGGATCAAATGATAAATATAACTAAGATGAAAAAGAATGGAAGGAACCATAACCACAAATATTAGATGCACTCACAAAAATATATGCATCTTCCTATTCTTTCTTTTTCCTTATTTAAAATATATGGCTATAATTTTTTCTCACTCTTCTCATTTCAATAATTCTTCTCACTAGATCCATACTCATTTTCACATGCAGTAGTTCTAGATACTCTTTGAAGCATATCTATACTACATTAAAAAGAAAAATGGTCAACATGGTCAATATTAGAAAAGTGAAAAGTGGAAAAAGTGGAATAGTGGAAATGGTCAATTAGTCAACTGAAATGAATTGTGAAATAGTGGAATAAATGAAAATATACATTCTAAAGTTAACGCAACATATTATTTGACCCAGTAGATCTCATTTGAAATAAATTACAAGCCATATCATCGACCCATTCATGGATGCCAGCCCATTCATGGATGCCAGCCCATTTTTGTAATTTAACGCCAGCAATATATCGAAATGTATTATTTGCATGTAACTTTGCATGGCAAGTAATAAAACTTGATTTCAACGTATTTTCAATTTTCAAATTTGCTACACCATTTATTCTTTCTTTGGCAGGAAAAAATAATTTAAACATTTCGTTACCATACCTATATAAACAACCCACAACATAAGTTTTTATTTCACAACAAGAAGGAAAGGAAAAATAAATAATGGATATGCAAAACCAAAAAAATGTTGATGATGATCTCGAGGTTAGTAATCAATTTTTTTTTTTATGATCTTGTTTGTTGTTTGTTGTTTATAATGTGAATTAACACTTGTTTGTTTTTTTCCTACCCGCTTGATCCCCCTCCTCCACATTCCCCTCTTCCTCATTATTTCAACCCTAATTTGATAAATTGGAATTGGGATGACGTCATTGTCATATCAAGTAATGACAAAGATGATGAAGAATAAGAAACGAGTCTATTGGTTGATGAAAATAAGAGTGATGAAGAATAAAATTTATGTTTTTGTTTTTTTGTTAAAACATCTTGTTTAACAATAAATAAAAACAGTCTATTGGTTTTCTTGGTTTCTTTTTCTATCATGCAAACATATATGCATGAAACAATTGAGTTGTTGGTTTTGGTTTATTGAGTTGCATACTTTGATACTGAGTTGTTGGTTTTCTTAGTTCACTATATTTTCCTGTTATGATGTATTTTTCATGGTTATCATTTGTTTTATTATATAGACTATATTCCAAGAATGACGATAGCGTCCTTAGACCTACGGATATATAGGATTTTAGATATGTATACATGATGTTCGCTATTTTTTCCCTTTCAACCTATTTCTCGAAGTAAGTCGTTTCAACATATTTAAAAATAACAAAGATTACGTTAAGTGTAGTTGTGACTTTTTGTTTGGTTTACATAGACATTAGAACCAAATATTGATAAGAAAAGACAAAGCTTGACCATTGTTCGAACTATTAAGGTTTAAACTCATTTAATACACTTTAACCTTAATATCAACCAGTAACAACTAAAGCCCAAGAAATACATGTATATTATCTCCAATACTAGACGAGTAGAAACTATGGCAACTATATGGCATGTAAACTAAAACGAGTAGAGTGGAGGAAACTATTTTAGTTGACTTATTCTTGAAAGTAAAAGATTCATCTTTTTAAATCGTTTATTATTTCTGAGTAATAATCGTTTATTTTCAATAAAAAGATATATATCGAAACCGATTTAGGATAATATTGGCTATTTTCGGATCGTTGAATTTTGCAACTCGTATGTATTAAGTTACCACTATCCTAATTTCTCGGGAATATTATAGAACATGGTCAAACTAACAAAAATCATGCACGTAAATAACTATGCATGTAACCATAATTTTAGATGGAATGAGTATAGTTGTTGTATCATAAAAAGAAATAGATCTCTTGGTCATTTACAAACTTGCTTTAATGATAATGTAATATTTACTTGTATCATGCACGATTATTAATGCACTCATTATAAACTCAAATTAATTTATATCGTTTGGAAGCATGTAAAAAGCTGTGTAAAAATCACATGTAAGTACGGCTATTATAGTTTTTATTTTGTGTAGTTAAGCATTGAAAATGTCAAAATGTAGTTTAGATGTGCATATCATAGAAGCTCAACTCCATCTACATGTATAGACCAAGACACATGATCAGCACATTCATGAAGATAAAAAAAACATCTTCTTAGTCTTAGTCTGATAACAGAGAACTACCTAGGGGGTCTTGGTGTCACGAAATGCCAATATAATTTTGATCATTAATGCCAACTTTTGGAAGAAAATATTAGACATGCCAGGTACAACATTGTGATCTTTTCAAGTCCTATTTTGAACGTTGTACGAAACACTTACCACAATATTTGCATATCGTTAAACCAGTCAAAGAGTTCCGGCAAGCAGGAATCTATACCTCAAATGTCGTGTATCAAGAAGTTTTACGACGAAAGTAACGGAGTCGTTAGTTAATATTTCATAATTGATGTAATGTTGTATTTTAAGTTTCATTAAATATTTTTATATGTCGTTTGATACATGTTAAGAATTTTTGCTAGAGTTGAATTATCACATGTTACAACTGTTTGTAATTACATTTTGATCTTTTCACGTTCTATTTTGAACGTTATACGAAACACTTACCACAATATTGCATATCGTTAATTGTCTGCCGCTAGGCACGGGTACTCGCCTAGTATTTATTTATGAATTGCAGTAGTTCTTTTCATTTTCACATGGAATTACAACAGAATACATACTCTTCATACTCCTAACGTTCAGCTGCCTTAAGCTTAGAAGTAAAACCGACAGCACTGCATCAGCCAGTGTTTATATCATTCTACAAGTATTCGCATGCATCTTTAATAACTTTGATTTATCATCAAAAAATTGACTGAACTCGTTTATGTCTGTGCTTGATGATCTCGTCTTCTAAGTTTACCTCGTATGCTAACAAGGCCATAAAATGTTATAAAATACAAATTCTAACAACATAAAATAAAGAAAAGAAAACAACTGTCAATTAAGGGGCGTTTAGTTGGAGAAAAAATTATCCTGTTTTCTATCTTTAGTTTTGTAAAAATTTAGAAGGAAAATTTATCTTCACAAAACAATTGAAAATATAGAAAAAGCTTTTAGTTTATGTTTGGGGCTGTTTGGTTCATAATTTTGAAACTCGAGGTTTTATAATTTAGCAATTTTGTAAATTGGGACAAATGTAAACCCTGAGAATCTAAATCCTTTTGTGTGTTTGGTTAGAAGATTTTCGTTTCATATAACTAGTGATAGATGACATAATTACCCTTTTATTATTTGAACAAATAATCTTGAATCGTGAAGATCTGAAATACCTCGTAAACAAAAAAATATGGGTCAAACAAAAAGATGTGGTCAAATTAAGAATAAGAATAACAAGAGAAGAATGCTCACCAACAAATCAAAAAAAAATAAAAAAAAATGGCAATCTTGTCTTTATACGAAGAACAACCGAGTCCATCAAGAAACCATTCAACGCAGTTCTTGACACAGCTGACCCACTCAAGTTTGTTGAAAAAGCTTTTGAATTTGTTGCTAAAGAAACTGATCTTTTCAATAATGAGTCTATTGTTAAGAATGCTAATGGGTTAGTTAGATCTGTTAAGGAGAAAGTTGACGGTGAGGAAAAAAAGGAAGGAGAGGAATGCTTACCAACAAATCGAAACCTACGAAAGCGACTTTGAAAATAAAAGATAAAAAAAGATACTCACAAATCTCATAGAGTGAGGTTACAGAAAGAAGATATGGACAAATTGATGGAGAAGAAGACATTGGTTGGAGAGAGAAAGCAAAAGAGATAAAGGACATATTTGTCTAATCAACCATTTGAGATTTATCACAAGACTCCGTATTTTAAAACTTCCACCCTTCTAGTGAGTTTAAAAACTCTTCTTTTTGTGGGGTCACAATTTCAAACACACCCCTCAATTATTAACCAAACACAATAAGAAAAGAAATCTAATTTCAAAACAACAAAAACCTCCCAAATTATGCATACCAAACAGCCCCTTTGTATTTTCTATTTTGAAGAACGAGAGGGAGGGTTGTGGATTACAAAAGAAAACAACTAAAACTTTGTTAATTCTCCTGTTAAGTTCGGAAATAGAGGAGTCTATGTTTTGCTAAACTTTTGTTAAAAACTGATTTAACGCTGATATATGTTTTCCTTTGCGCTTTGCACATAATATTTTGTGAAAAATAAAAGTGTTTTCCTCTAAGTAAACGCACCCTTAATGTTTTGTTCTTTCTAGTTTCTAAAGATGTGATCAAGCTCACAAGCCTTGCATACATATAGGAGTATTTGTTGTAGTTATGTTTTGTAGTTTTACATATTAACGATAAATCACTTTTTTCACATCTTAGAAAATGAGTGTTGGGTGGAATGAGTGTCCCTGGAAAAAAAATTGAAAGAAGTGTCTGTATATATAATTGGGTGATAGCAATAGCAAATGTGCTGTTGTGTTGGTTTTGAATGCACAAATTGTAACAACGTTCACTTTGAACTTGCACTACAGCTTTTTAAACAACTGTTTTAAAGACTAATGATTTTATTGCTAAATAGACAAGGCTCCAAGAAGGAGGACTACAAACGAGAACCACAAGGGACTATGTACAAACCAAGCCAGAAACGAACGCCTAAGTAGTTAAATGATTCGTTATGTGAATGTAAAGAAATGCTTTATCTATATTAGTTGGAACTATAAACTGAGAAAGAATATTTGCCAAGATACTTGATTTAATTTAAATAACTTGTTGCCGTTGCCGATCTGGTGTTTTACGTTTTTCTCATACGCAAAAAAACTTGGTTCAAATACAATAAAATGTCACAAAAATTACAAATTTTCATAACGTAACAGAAAGAAGAAAAAAATACCTTTCAATTAATCTCATACCTCGAAATCGTTTTTCTTTCATTTGGATGATGTTATACGAAGTAAGTAAGTAACTAATTTTATACTGTATAAATATAAACATTAAATGAAACTTCTTGCTTTCAATAAATGAGTGTCGCAAAATATCTAGTGACTTGTTGCTCTATGAATAAGTAGTAAATAGAAGTCTTTTTTCTTTTTTCCTTTTTTTTTATAAATTCTGATCAAATCAAATAAAGGTATATGTTTTATACTTTTACAAAAGTGAAATCACTTATTTTGACATAATCGAAGGTGGTAATATTTTAATGTTGTGTGGAAATTAATACTCTTCCACATCGTAATGAAAGAAATGTTTGTTTAGATGCTCGGTTGATAGCAACACTTTGTGTGATGATTTTATTTGAATGTATAATGTTCATATGAAGCTTGTTGCACTTTTTACACTACCATTTTGATTTTCTTTTCTTATTTCGATATTCATTTTACTTGCTATTGTCACGGTTTAATTTTATTTTTCTTACTTTTATTTGGGTGCTTATCAAGGGACAAATTTTCACTATCCATCTAGTTTGATCTAATGATGGGGATTAACTTAAAGATTTAATATGTCAACCTAAATCCACGTCTTTTTCGCTTTTTCGCTTTTTTTTGTTTTTCTTATTTATTCACATTTTTTTTTGTCTTTTTCCACTTTCATACGCTGGCCTGCTTTCACATTTTCAATCGCTTTTGAGACATTTTATATGTTTTCGTCCGCTTTCATATATTTTCGTCCGTTCATTTGTTTTCTCTCTGTTTACGCACGTCCGCTTTTTTATGTTTTCCCCGCTTTGGGTTTCGCCCATTTTTCATACGCTTTGACGTGTTTTTACGCTTTCATATGTATTCGCCCGTTTTCTTACGTTGTGTTTTCGCCCCGTTTTAACGCCATTTATACCACAAGTGATATTCAGAATATCAAATCACAAAATATCACTTGTGATATTAAGAGTATCACATGTGATATTCAGAGTATCACTTGTGATATTCAGAAACTTATGAAAACGTCTGAAAATGGCCGAAAACATTTAAAAACGGCCGAAAACGTAAGAAAACGGACGAAAGCGTAAGAAAACGGACGAAAACGTATGAAAACAGGCGAAAACGTAAGAAAACGGACGAAACGTATGAAAACGGACGAAAACATATGAAAACAGACGATAACGTAAACCTCTCCCTCCCTTTGGCGATTTTGGAGATTATCCAAACCCTAAATCGTTCCACCCTTGATCTTCAATCTGTCCATTACAATTCTGACTAACGATTGGATTATAATCATCTATGATCTATCTTAATTCTTAATTGGTTATTGGTCCGATTCTCGATCCTCGGGTTCTTTTAGGTTGTCTCTTCGCATCTTAGGGTTTTATAAGGACCGGTTCATTGTTTATTCTTTATTCCCAATCATTGTAGTTTGAACTGATCATTATTATGGGTTGATTATTGTCCTTTATTGATTATAAACCCTCACCTAGGGTTTTACACGGTTTTGTTGAAGATTAGACGTTAGCTTCTGGTTTTCGGTTATGCTTGTATTCTAGGGTTTGTGGTGATGGATATTTGGGAGAGTCGTATGTGAACCTTCACGTCAGCTTGATATTAACAATATTAATGATTCAAGTGTCGCTGAGCAATTTCAATCGTTGGGTTCGTTGTCGTATGTGACTATGAGGAAACACAAGAAATCTAGTAGGAATGTTGTGAGGATTCACATGTCTCAAAGGAGTCCTCTTAAGAGTAAGCATGATCTTATTGCAACTTTGTTTGGCGTATCTCTTAAAACACTGAGGATATTGATGCTTACCAATGGTTGGATGTCGGGTATAAATACTCTGTGGGATGAATTGGATAATGATGTTCATAAGATGGCTAAGGATGCTGTCTTGGGTTTGTGGAGGCTTTCGTATCGAACATAAGGCTAAATCTAATACCTCTATACCGCTCTCGAGTCTCCTATTGTCCAATCTATGGACATTAATACTAATGCTACATCCTATGCCGAGTTACAGTGTTTAAGGGATGATCACCAGAGGTGATACTAATTTTCGCCCCTTTGCTTTAACCTCAGTATTTGAAGGTGTTAACATCTCTATTCCCTCAAGAAGTGGTTGAAAAAGTTAGTTCTCGTTTAGAACATACTTTATATGGCTATTTTATGGGAAAGAGGATGGCGTTTCCAGTTGTTGAATACTATGCTAGGAATAAATGGGCGAAACATGGCCTAAAAAGGATTATGATGAATTCCAAAGGCTTCTTTTTCTTCAAATTTGATACTTTGGCTGGTGTGGAAGCTGTTTTGGAAGGTGGTCCTTGGATGATACGCAAATCTCCAATTATTCTCAAGAAATGGTCGATGGATACTTGTTTGCGTAAAGAAGAATTGACTAGCATTCCGGTATGGGTTAAACTGCATGATGTTTCTCTTCAAGTTTTTGAAGAGGATGGTATTAGTTTGATTGCTACTTTTATTGGTAAACATGTTATGCTTGATTCGCATAACAACCTCTATTTGTAAGGAATCGTGGGGTAGAAGTAGTTTTGCTAGATGTCTTGTTGAGGTCAATTGATGCCGTTCTCGTGGAGGTTGTTACTATTGGTTTTCCTTCACTTTCATGGGAGGGTTTTACTAAAGAGACTATCCGTGTTGAATATGAATGGAGGCCACCCAGATGTGGTATATGCAAAATATTTGGTCATATTCATGATCAATGTCCAAAAAAGGTGGGGAGTTCTCCTGTTTTATCCAATTCACATGTTGTAACTCCTATTGTGGTTCTGAACAATGATGGATTCCAAAAGGTGGGTAAGAAAAAGAGATCGAAGAAGGGTAAAGCCAAGTATACGAATGGTAATCATTGTTGGTCCATCCGTTACTCATAATGTCAGATATACCGGCGGCACCTAGTGAACCTACTAAGGGAGCAAATACTATGGGTAATGCACCCACATCGTCGTCTATGTTGAAGTATACTCGCTCTACCTCTCAGATGGTAATATTTACTACATCTAATTCGTGCCTTGATGAACGATGAAGATGAAGAACATGTTACACATGTAAATAAAGAATCGGCTAACCCATTACGGTGAAAGTTCATCTTTCACGGTAGCTGCTGGTTAGCTAGGTTGTTTTGTTTCTTGGTTAAGTTCTTATGGCTTGTCATAAGTTATAGTTTTTTGTTATTTTAAGCAGCTTAGTTGTCTACCTTGTTATGTATGCTTTATCGCCTATGTAACGGGCTGAGATATGGGATTTCACCCATATCCTTTGTACTTAAATGTTTTTTGGAGTAATACATTTACCGGGTCGTTTTGACCTTTTACCCAAAAAAAACAGACGATAACGTATGAAAGCGAAAAAAAATATGCATTTAAAAGAAAAACGTGAATTTAAAAAAAAAGTGAATAAATAAGAAAAAAGACATAGACTTAGGTTGACATATTAAATGTTAGGTTAATCCCACCATTAGATTAAACTAGATAGATGGCGGAGATTTGTCTCTTGATAAGCACCAAAATAAGAGTATGCAAAATAGCTCACCTCTATGTTTGCATTTTCTAAAATTTATATTAACGAGTTGGTGTTCGGTTACCACGCCGCTATGGCAGGACGCCGCTTTTATGGCATTGATAATTGGGCGGTGAAGTTGAACGAAAATGTAACTCGGTATGGCGGTGATGGAGTGCCCAAGTGATAAAGCACCCGACCCGGACGGGTTCAACTTGGGCTTCATTAAGCGATTTTGGAGGGACCTCCAGTTCGACTTCTACAACATTCTGATGGATTTTCACCACACTGGTCAAATCAGTAAAGGATGCTCGTCCTCATACATTGCCTTAATCCCCAAAAAGCCATCTGTAAAAAATCTCCGAGATTATCGTCCCATAACCCTTATTGGTTGCATCAGAAAAATCATCTCGAAAGTCTTGGCTAGCAGATTAAAGAAGTCAATCCCAAAGGTGATTTCCCCAACACAATCTGCTTTCCTCTCAGACCGAAACATCCTAGATGGCCCCTTGATGTTGAATGAGATAATCAACTGGCTAAAGAAAAACAAAAGAGAAGCTTTCTGCTTCAAGGTGGACATCGAAAAGCCTTTGACAAAGGTCACCGGGATTTCTTAATCTCGATCATGGAGCAAATGGCTTTCCAAACTTTGATTCTATGGATAAAAGGTTTATTAGTTTCCACTAGATCTTCAGTTCTAGTTAATGGCACCAACCTCGAGTTTAATTGCATGCGGGTTCCCTGTGACCCTCTTTCACCTTTTTTATTTCTCATAGCCATGGAAGCTTTCTCAAACATAATGCATCGAGCATCTCTCTTGGGCTTAATCTCGGGGATAAAACTACCTAGTGATGGCCCCACCATTTCCCACCTTCTATATGCAGATGATGCCATCATCTTAGGCACGTGGTCACAATCATGCATAGCCAACATATCTAGGATCATGAGATGCTTCCATTTGGTCTCTGGATTGAAGATTAACCGCCATAAATCCAATTTATATGGAATCAACCTCTCCACGGAATCCACTCAATCATCATGTCGATTCTCAACTGCTCCCGCAACTTCCCAATCACGATCTTGGTCTTGTCGTTGGTTCATATGAACGAATCATTAATTGGGCCCCCAGGATACACACGCTGAAAATCGCCTTTCTTCATGGAAAGCCAAAACCCTCTCCATTGGGGGTAGGATCACCTTGATACGCTCGGTGCTTGACAGCCTCCCATCCTTCTATTTCTCGTTGTATAAGGCCCCGGTAAGTGTACTTTCGAAACTCGAGTCAATCCGTAGAAATTTCTTTTGGGGGGGATCCGGGGAAAATAAAAAAACATCATGGATCTCATGGGACCGAGTCACATATCCCATTGAATCGGGCGGGTTAGGTTTGGGTCTTTTAAAAACAAAAAACCTTTCGCTACTATCAAAATGGTGGTGGCGATATCGTACTCAGCCCCTCAGTCTTTGGGCACAAACGATACATTCTATCCACTCCTCATCTAGGAGTTGCTCCGCCATCCCGGCTAGGCCTTCGATGGGGAGTTTGTCCATTGCGAACCTAAACTCCCATCTTAATCACTATACGTCTCTTTGGAGTATCTTATTTCAGGGAATCTAGGCAACGGAAAAACAATTCGGTTCTGGCTTGATTCATGGAATGGCGAACAGCCCCTATCCCAATCTTTCCCAGCTTTGTTCGCTTTGGAACGTAATAAGAATTGCTTAGTGGCGGAAAGATGCATCAGCAATGGCCGTTATTCACAATGGGAATGGAAATGGAAGAAACCCCCCACCACACCATGCGAACTCCACCAATTTCAAGAGCTCTTATTCCAACTATCTCAAGTTAATGTATCACCTGCCGAAGACTCATGGACGTGGAAACACAAAGACTCAAATGTTTTTTCGGTAAAGACAATGAATCAGAACCTCCAAAGAGCCGCATTTGGTCCAAACCAATGGATGTTACCATGGACGAAACTCGCTCCAATCAAGATAAACATCTTTGGTTGGCGACTTGAGCAAAACCGAATCGCCACCAAGGACCAACTTCACCTCAGAAACATCCCTATCGGCCCACCTCATTGCTCGCTTTGTAACTCTCAAGACGAATCCTCTGAGCACTTGCCTCGGTGCCCCTTCATGGCGACCACAGCTTGACTATCATACTCTCGAAGGTGCCATCTCCCTCCGTAAAACCGAAAGCAACCTCGCGAAAGCAGTTTCCAACTTCACCAAAGACAAGATCACAAATCCAAATAAAAAAAACTCCTCCTACAGATTGTAATTTTGGCTTATCATCGGAACATATGGAAAACAAGGAACTTAATTCTCATTTTCTCTCAACAAGGAACCGAACATCGAACACGTGGTAAACATCAAAAGTGATAGCTTTCATTGGCTGACAAACCGAAAAAGCTCATTGCAATGGATTGGAATCAATGGAAAAGCTTCAATTTTTAAACCTTCCTCTTGTATTACTATCTCTAGCTTCTAAGTAACCCCCGTACTCTTGCATATGTATTTTCTAGCACCTTGCTAGCGTTCATATGTTCAATAAAAATTTTGGCTGTTCAAAAAAAAAAAAAAAAAAACCTCGGTATGGCATTAAAAAAAACATGTAACTTATACAAAATTCATAACATAATATGGTGAAGAAGTTGAACGAACAAAGTTAAAACTCGGTATCAACTATAATACTACAAACACATGTAGCTCTGAAAACCTACTAACGATAGAATAGTAAGGTGGTTGTATTACAAATGCACTACTTACATTCGCTGAGCAAATGTGTAAGTTTAGGAATTCAACAACAACGTGAATCGGTAGTGAGAATAGCATTCACTTGTCCAAAGAGTCCTTCATGAACGCAGGTTACAATCATTTGACTTAACGGCATTTTTAGATAAATAAGTAAGTCATAATCATTACTTTGTTTCATTAAATATTAATGAGAAGTTAGAAACCTAAAATCTTGAAGTTTAATCGATATAGCTGTTGGTTTTGCTAATAATTTATGATAAAGACTTTAAGAATGGGTGAAATCAATGTACTTTACAGAAACCTTGATAAATAAACATGAGTTAACATTAAAGATACTGATTATATCCATCAATATCATTAGTATTATTGGTATGCCAAAGATTAATGACAACAGCATATCAAAGTCCATACAGCACACCAGTTATTTACAACTATAAGAACATGCGTTAAATGACCCATTAGTATATTGTCAGTACATCTTGTACCTGTATGGAACATAAGAAGGAGTTTATGTGCCATATGCGTATCTGTATTGTTGTTGTGTATACTATATAAGGGATTCATAAAGTAATAAACCATAGAGATACTTTATTCACAGATCGCCCATAGGGTAAGTTGACACCATTTACATGTAAGACTACAATTTATTCAACCAAAATATTTAATACGTACCCATTTCGATGAGCGAAGTTGTAGATACGTAGAAAAATCCCTTTGGCCTTTCGGAATGACTTTACCTAATCGTTGTTTTGCACCCCCTACGAAACAACTATGTTCATGGTAGTTTATGCATGGGCAACCATCGTTTCAGTTCTTCACTTCTTTGTGACTTGGTTACATAAAACCTTAAACCATTTATCAATGGCATGACCATATTGGTTCTATATTAATTATTATAGGACTCAAAGTAAGGATCTATTAATGCCTTGTGCATAAGTTAAATCGACCCAATAATTGACTCCTCAAAGTGCAATGGCAAAATAATCAGATAAACCAACATTTCAGCGTCTAGTTAGCCACCAAAAGTGCCAAATGATGCCATTAATTAGCATAGTCAAAATGAAATAAGTGACATGAGAATATTTGGACTAAAAAAATACAGTTTGATCATCTTGTACCGTAAATCCAACACTAACTATGGGTCTGTTCTGAACTATTAATTCAAACATATAAAAGAATTTTACGTTTGATAACCATAAATTATTGCAACATGTATTGAAAATACCGCAATTATAACAGACCATGTGGGTATGACGTATTGAAATGGGGCGGGTTGACTCGTTAAGTTTAGGAGGACGTTTTGCATTGCATTTGCAAACTGATCATCTGACTTTCATTATTCCCCAAATCAGAATCATATAAATGAAATGTCAAATACCTCTTTAAAAAATAAATTATTAAACATCGATGGTGATTTTAGTAGTCGACGGTAAAAATGAAATGCTAACCTCATTTTCAGCAGCTCCGAACAGTGGTGAAAAGGTGGTTGGGGAAATTCTGAAAGAAGATCCAATAATGTTACAAACCAAACATCATAACTTTCACAGCTCTTTCATACAATAATTGAAAAAAACTTAATTAAGCCACTTAATTTAAGAATAACAATCAAATAAAGAAAAATTAACACATACCCATATCAAAAAACATAAAAACATTAGAACTTTATGATCAAGAACCATAAAAATCAAAACTTTATATAGAAACTTATGACATAATCAACAAACAAATTTAAAAAAGCAATTTTACATAAACCCCAAACAATCAAATCAATTATCATATAAAATTAAAGATTAAGTTACCTCCATTAGTTATTTCCATGTTGATACCCGCATATTGCAACAGTAAAGCGTGACTTTTGAATCCTAAAACTAAAAACGAATAAAAAACATAATAAGCTAAGGTTTCATTTAGCTATAAAATCTGTCAGTTATAATTCAGAATCTAATGATTTATAACTATACAAACGAAACAACTGATAATTAAAACTGACCTTTCCGCGGGCGTATATATGATTTGACAAACCTGTTTACCTGCTTCGATTCCCATAGGCCGAGTCCGAAAATCAGAGTCTGCAATAAAATCCAAAAATATCACCCTCTCACCCTCTTTTTAAACGGGCTCGCCAATCTATTCTTTAGTCAAACCCACAAAATTGTTGCTTACTTAAAACCTGAAAAACTTGTTGTTGCATTTTCAACACAAAAATCATAACCAAATAGAAAAAAATACTAACAATAAGCAATGAAACACACATATTAAACAAATCAAAATATAATAATTATAACCCAAATCATGTACATACCTTTTTGATTCTCACAGTAAAGTATAATCGAACATGAAACGAACATAGACGGAAAAAAAGTTTTCCAGCACCCAAAAAGCCCTTCAAACAGCAGTAACCAAACACTCCTTTAAAGATCAGTAAAAAAAACTTCTTATAATTTTCCCTGCAGTATTTAAACAAACTTTTTAGCTATCATTTATAGATAACAAATTAACGTACATCGAAACAACTGTATAAAAAATATGGCGTATATCACTTCACTGCTGCTTTCCTCTTTCATTAATAGCTGTAATAACAAAATAACTTCAATATTATAAAAGCTTGTGTAAAAGTTTTTCTAAACACATACCTGTAACTCGAAGGGCTTTCCTTCCAATATTCAGATCGGAGTACCTGTAATCTTCAAAGACACCATACCTGCAGAAAAATCGGAAACCCAACAGCGAAAGAAACCAAACGTCGAAAAGTGTGAGACGAAGATGCATCTCAAAACCGGTAGAAAGTGTTAATGATTGAAGAAGATAATGATCCGGAAAAAGTGAGTATGTCGGCAGATGTAATATGTTGATAGCAGGCCAGGGCTGGACAAAAAACTGGGCCAAAAATTGGCGTAGCCCAAATTGGCAGGCAGCCAATCAGATGCCACGGAATTGACCATAATAAACTATATATATAGTAATATATATATATATATATATATATATATATATATATATATATATATATATATATAGGAAGGTTATTTTCATAACGAAAAATCTTGCGAGAAGCTGCGAGAACCAGCATAACGTCAGTTTTTTCTTATATTAATTTTTATTATTTAATTCAAAAGGGTATAATGGTAAAATTATTATTATTTTTTATTTTTTATTTATTTTTTTTTAAAACGTTTTTTAGTTCCTAAAGTTTAGGACCTTTTTTTTTTAGTATTATACTTGTTTAAAAATACATTATGTGCACATGTGTTTTGTTAAAAAAAAAGGTTAACTACTAAGTACATTATGACAATTGCACTTTTCGTTTATGCATATGTCTTTTGTATACGCACATGTATTTTTGAGAAATATTACATAAATATAAATACAAACAACAAAACTTTAACAAGAGATTTATGCAATTTCCAAATTTACAAATTGTATTAAATTTAATTACAAATATATAAAGCCTGCACTATGCATAATCAAAGTCTTCACATTGGTTCATCTTTAAAGCGTGCACATGTATTCACACAGCTCAAAAACCAATGAAATCGCATCGTGTTTATGCACATGTGTTTTATCATCTCGTTAATATTGATACAAGTCACGTGCATGTATATGCGTCGCCGGTTCAGAATCCATGGTCGCGCATGTGTTTTTATCCTTGTGCACATATGTTTTTATCATCTCGCTCATCTCAATAGATATAATTCAGTAACAGCATGAACGACGTCAAGTAGCCTGCCACCATGACTTTCCACATTAATACAATACTAATACAAGCAGAGAAACAAATATTTCAACACTAATACAACAACTAAATACTCGTAAACAAATAATGTCAATAAAGGTCCAAGTTAACTTCGATAAACATCGCCCTTCTAAATAATGTCAATAAAGGAAGTCAAACACCAATTCAAACTATCAGTGCATATCCCTTCTTTGGTTTATAAGAACAAACTTAAGAAATTCAACAATCCAACATAAAAACGATAATTAGTAAATGGAACAAAATATGTTTTTATCAATTTACACCCATAGCTCTTTAAACAAATATATAATCAGAAACATGATATTCATGTACTAAAAAACTATAATCAGAAACATGATATTAATATGACAATAAAAAGTTTATCATTAGGGCCCGTTTGGTTTATTGGTTTGGATTGGGTTTTGAGTTTCAAAAAGAGAATCAGACGTTTCGTCGATAACTTCACTGTAGGATTGGACATACAAATTTAAAAGTGTCAAATCTTGGCCAAATAGGTTGGTATTATGACATTTTATGAGTCACTTTCTTTCTTGTTTTTCTCTGCATCTTTTTATCTTTTTTATTATATTATAATTAATAAAACTAAGTTTAAATACTTTTGTTAATTATTAAATTATTCTTTTTTAATTTAATTATATTATTTTTTCTTAGAGCATCTACAATGCTTCAAATGGGCAAAAGCTTTTTCCTAATCTAAGAAGTCTTTTACTAGTGCTTTTAGCATTGTATCAACAGCTTTTTGAAAACTTTTTGAAAAGCTTTACACAAAGACTTGACATACACCAAGTCTTTCTCAAAAGTTTTAGTTTATAAGTATAGTATGCATTTAATGCATTAAATGCTTCAAGTCATTGAAGACTTGAAGCATTGGGGATGCTCTTACTTCATTTTATTTCATTTCTCCAACATTAAATCCAAATCCAAGTAATAAACCCGTTTATATACCAAACGGACCCATAATGTATCGACACAGTATACCATCATCGAATTCCGCCTCATTTGACACTTTAACTCATACCTTCGTAACATATAGAATAATAGATGATGTTTTTTATTATTCAAGTTTTCAAAGGAAGGCGAGTCTATACATTTGTAACATATTAAAGCTACCATTTTGAACAAAAATTTTTTCCCGATGTTTCAAGATTGGTGAGCCAATCCCTAAACGAGATTCGAGACTAGTGTGTCAAATGAGACCAATCTATTGGATGATCCTTGACTCACTACTACAAAAAAGGGCATAGAGCCCGGTTGAAAAGGTCTGAAACAGGTTTTGCACGAGGGCACAAAGGAGGGACTCTGACCGAAAACCAAATAGAGCGGTTTTGAAAACTCTAATACATAGAGCAGGTTTTAATGTAAGAACATGGCTCATGTGAACAAAATAATTAAAAAAAAAATCCTTCCAGACATGAAATCAAATTCCTTTTGGCAAAATGAACATTGTATTGATTCAGATAAAGGAGATCGACTCATATGACAACTTACTTTCTATTGATACATCAAGATTAATCTTTTGATTGCTCTTGCAAACAACACATTTGAAAAAGCTACAAGCTAACATAATTGACTACTTGAACGAAAATGAAAGTGAAAAATACACCATTCGTTACTTGTGAAGTCTTGTTATTATGCATTGCCTTTGAGTAACTGATGAAAGATAAGGGTTGAAATTGATGATGTCTCAAATCCGTCTTTATATAGTGAAACGCCAGATGAAAAATACTTGAGGAAAAATACCACATCGACCACCTGCAGAAATGAAATCAAACTTAATTTACCTTCTGCTCTTTGAATTCCAATAGTGTATGTAGTATGATCATGTTGCTCATTACAAACATTACAACGTAAGTGTATACATGACTATATAATATAACAATGATCCCGTAAGAGAACTTATAAGACCCTATAGGATACAAATCACATATGTATCTGTAAGCTTCTACAATACTATAGATCATCTAACCTTATTATGCGACTTGTAAATAAAACATATAATATAATAGCATAACTTAAACTCCTATTAGATTGTTCAAGAACACATCAGTTACAAGATAGAAAAATTAATATCACTTCCGCTTAAGTTTATGCCTATCATTTGAATACATCTATGGTATATGCTTGTGTTGTCGAAGATCTCTATACTTTTTAGCAAGACATAATCTATCATAAACCTGTTGACATATAAAAAAATGCAGAACCATATATATAACTAAATAAGTCATTCAATTTGACAACAAGAAAGAACATACGGAACAGATATGGGACATCAAAGCAAGAAATTGAATGAACATATGTTATTAGAAGAATACCCGATTTGCCTTCCGTCCTAGATCCATTAAAAAGTTGTCTGGCTATGTATCATGGTGAAGAAAACCTCTTGAATGCATATCCGCTCTATTTATCTACAAATGAAACAATAGTACAAAGTTTTACTGTTGATATGATACATTTAATCAATGTTCTCATTACACAAAGGTGCCATACATACCAACACGCAAGTACTAAAAGCTGTTTCAAAATGAATTTCAACCATTTAACTATTTAATTACCTTTATTCCAACCTTCACGCAGCAATAGTCTATCTGATCCATACATATAGTTTATAAAGCGAATCGAGTTACCAAGATGCCAATGATGCATATAGTTTGTGCTTATAACCTTAAAAAAACCCAAGACTTTCTAAACAATTAGTGAGGTCGAGGCATATCCTGTCATTTACTATCTAATTAGTAATGGGAAGATATTTAACACGGATGTCATCTATACTAAGGCAAAGAACATTCACAATTGAAAAAGCTCAATATTAGTGCAAACCACGAAAATAAGAAGTCATATTTTCTAATTACCAAACCAAAAAACTTTGAACTGCTCAAATGTTAGTGGCAATATATTCAAAGTTGAAGTTCCGCGAGAATTAGCATCCTAATGCATCAGACAATTAAATAACTTCTATATGTCTACTTGGTTAGATTTTAACTTCATTTTAAGTCAAAAAAAAAAAAAAATGGTATTACCTTCAATCCAATCAGTCGAGTGAGAGGTCCCAGATGATGGATGCATACACTTCAAATATTCATAACTTTTCAAACAAAAACTTTACCCATTTTGCCGAACCGATGGAATATATATGTGAACTAGCACTTCATAGCAAACCATCCCCTCCATTTAAAGTGCACCCTTCTTCTCTTTTATGTTGCCATTCGATTCACGTAGAACACTTAACAATTTTCTCCCGTTTCCATTTTATTAACCAATGAAATCAATTTATATATAAGATAAACCTACAATTATTTATTGCTTATAGCATGCATATATTTGGTCCCTCTGCGGATATGCTATAGAGTATAGATAAAACAATTGATGTGGCAATAATCCTGCACATCTTTACGAGAAAATGAAGTGTTCACACAAACACAACATTTTATCTTTGGCTAAAAATTGTAGCACAGTTGTTGTTAAGAATAGTAAAGCAAAGATAATGGCATACAAAAATCGGTATCTAGGATGCAAAGAAGATAATGGCACACTAAACATCAGATTACACCATACAAAAGTACCTGATTTGAAAGGATACCTAGCAAATGTGAGATTACATAAATGGTTTAGATTAGTTGATGACAAAATGGAAAGATAATGTGAGATGAGATGAAGAGGATGAGGATAAGGATAAGGGTGGCTTTGTGAGGTAGAAAACAAATGGAGGGAGTGAGGAATAATGAAAATGTGATTTTGATTTTTGGGGAAAGTTTTGGCGGGGACTAAGGTAGGCAGGGGAATATAGCCCTTTTGTAGAAAAACGAGGGCTCAATGGTTTAGCACATAATGCCCGGTTCTATAAAGGGAAGATAGCTCTGTATTAGTAATAGAGCCCGGATTGGAAAAAACATGGCTCTATTCTTTTTCAAACATAAAGCCGGTTTTCTTAAAAAAGCATGGTATACCCTTTTCATAAACATGGGATCATTTTAGCAGTTTTTAAATTAAGCCGATGATTAAGGGGCTCTATTCACAGATCTCTAGTAGTGACTAGAAGATATAAACTTTCCGCAATGTGGATTTGAAACAGGATACAAGTCCCGGTTTTCGTCATTTACAAAACGGCCATCACAATAGCAAAACTTGAATATCAACCGACCATTACATACTTTCAAAGATAACAACAATGCATTTTCTTAACAAAGTTTTACATAACATGTACGCCAAAATGTTTTCATTCGTCATATACTCTAATAGCCACAACTAGAACACAATCAAGAACACGTTAATCAAGCTCAAGACAAAGACAATGTAATATATGGATTTCAATACTTCACTTCAGTTGTATCTAGATACCACAATTGGTGAGTAGTTGGTTGTTTTGGACGATGTTTTTTACTAAAATTAAGAGAACTCAGTCAATATCTTGAAACATTGTGGTCATGATCCCGTTTAGCTCGTTTAGCTCATTCATATTCTTAATCGAAGAAACGTTACTCGATAAGTCCACCTCACCAAGCAAGTAATTAATATTAGATAAGTGAATTTAAATCCAAAGGGTGATATAAGATCAATCGTAACTTTTTAGGTCGTTTACTAATTTTGAAAACATATAGTAATTATGAACTTGTGTGATTTATATAGATGACATTTTATCGAGTTACATAAACTTCAAAGAGAGCTTCATAAAAACATGTTACATGTCAAAAATGGAGCTAGTGTAAATGTAATATGGCGTCTCCAAAAAGAAGTATTGAGTTTGTCCCACATCGGTGGATGTGCAAACTTTGACGTTTTATAAGAATGTACACGTTTAGACATATTCCCTTTATGATCTTGCACAAATGGGGTGTTGCTGAGATTTTGAATTGAACTCTTTCAAAGCACTCGGTAACTTGTGTTCGTGGCTGGGTGGATTTTTGTCTTTCTTTTTTTTTTACAAACTAAACATATTTCACTTTTCTGCTTCTAAAATTGTGAAGCCAACCCACTCTTACTTCACGTTTACCAGATATTTTGCCGAAAACACTCTACGGGAGATGAGACATGTTGTCAGCCTTCGGTTAAAGATTAAAATACCGTTTACGAAAAAATGGTTCACTTTTAAGAAAGATGCTTATTTTTTTCTTTAAACGTATATATTTTATGCATGGTTTGTCTCATTATTATTTTTATAAACAAACGTCTACACCTCTATGGGGTTAAATAAATATTTGCATGCATCTTTAATAACTTTATTTCATCATCGAAAAGTAGACTGAACTCGTTTATGTAAAACACCAATGGGGCTTAAAACCCATGCTTAATTTCATTTGACTTACTATTGGTACGATATAACTTAAATTTTGACATTCATTTCATATTACAAAATAATTACATGTAATGGGATTTTATATAGTCTATCTTCTACGCATTGATAGAGTATACGGTTACTGAAGGCTAATGATCGAGAGTGGTGGTCAAGAAACGTTATGGAACAAGTGGGTGCCTAAGAAAGTGAACATATTCGTGTGGAGAGTTTTAAAAGGAAGAATTCCGGTTCGAGAGGAGCTAGATAAAAGAGGCATTGACTTGGATTCGAAATTGTGTCCTTGTTGTGATAGAGTTGTGGAAACATGTGTGCATAGCTTGGTGTTGTGTAATTTTTTATGAGTGTGTGGGAAAAGATTTTTAATTGGTGGAAAATTGGGAATGTCAATGCATTCTCTATTGACGAAATGTTTTCATAACGGAAATGTGGATATTCCTAATTTTTCCTCGCACCTTTGGCAAGCGGATATATGGACTTCCGGGTACTTCATTTGGAAAATGAGGAATGAACGTGTGTTTAAGAATAAAGTATCAAGCTTAAACAAATTGTTCAAGATATTCAACTTAAGAGTTACAGTGGATTACAAGAAGATCGAGAAAAATCTGAGATGGAGTGGCAACAATGGCTTACGTCATCTTTCACAGAACACAAAGGTAATATAAAGGTCAGAATATGCAACTGGTGTGGCTGTGTATTAGAGGGACAATATTGCTTCAATATGTCAATGTGCAAATGGCCTGATGTACTGGTATAAATATATTCTGTTGTTAGTCCCACTGTTGGATTGTTGCTGAATATATTTGACTCAGTGCATTAGGAAAAGGGTATCTGTAGCACTCAATAATTAAGTGTTATGCAAAGTTGGTATAGCTGGTGGAAGGCTTCTATTGATGGCCCAAGTCTAATGTGAAAGATATACAATTTTTGTATCTTTCATGGTGGTCTATGGTTAGTATTCATACAAGTGTTTTATCACATGAGAATGTGGTCCCAAAGTGACAGCCATTTGCAATATTTAGGTAGGATATGTCAATTGTTGTGTATTGTCATTTGGTCTTGTTGCCCATAATGGGTTTGCGGTTTGGGAGTCCTTATATGCAATCAGCTTGTTGTATACTTGGTCTTGCCTTGTATTGTAAAATTTTTGTAGTCTTTAATAATATTTGCCTGCTGTTCAAAAAAAAATGTTTACTGAAGGCTAATCTACACATTTGTAAAGGCACAACCTAGCGGTTCGCAGTAAATAAAACTAGTCAAAATAATGGCCTCCTTGTGTTAATTAATACACTTCATATAAATCAGTTGAAGCTAAAGTTTTACAACATTTTTATTTGATGTTGTTTCTTATTTATCTAACAAAACCATATGTAACAGTGCAATATGCTTCTGTGGAAACATAATCGACGATTAACACATAGTCTAAGTAGTTAAATTGGTCATTATGCTAATGCAAAGAAATGCTTTATATATATATTAGTTGGAACTATAAGTTTGGCGCAAAAAAAAAAAGGTCGATTTGATTGTTGTTACCTATTCTATAACAAAACAAGACGTAACAGTGCAGCCTTATGTAGCATATGCAAAAAATGTGTATTGATGAAAGAATATCATGAAAACTTGTGGATCTCAGTTTGTGAATATCTTTTTGATATGATAGACTAGGTCAATATATTGTTGAGCTAATAAAAAACCATGCTACATTTAGCACAGGCTCATGCTTCGCATCTAATATTGATCATGTATACTTTTGGCGTAGCGTGTATAAGTTGAAACAAATACGTCACGTATATAAGTACCATGCACCATATATATTGCATAACATCCAACTCTCGAGCCTTGCATAATTCTATTTATGTGCATTATAGCATATGAAATATATGAGTATAAATACATGCCTTCTGCCTCGTCTCGTTACCAAAAGTAAGTAACGTCGTGACAATCTATTGTTGCGGGACATCCTCAGATCAGGCACCAATTAATTACTATATCTTGCCAATCTGTTGTTGCGGGAATAATGATGTTAATATGTTGTTGCGGGAAAGCTACGAGAAACTCAAACAAACACAATAACACATACAACAAACACTTCGGAGTGTTGTGAAATGAATTAATTAAGCGGGTAGAATTGCTATGAGAGTTGAGTTAGCAATTCATTTACTATAATTATAATATAATTATATTTATAGCCGCCGCAATGCACTGGTATCCAACTATCAATTCAAATACATAAATGTTTTCTGCTGTAGTTCTAAACAATATGTGTTTTTTAGTTTTACATAACCGAGATCAGTTCTTTTACCATATTAGAAAGCTGGGTGGAATCAATGTCCCACATGGGAAAAAGATTGAATGAATTCTTTGTTTATATACCAGGTTGATAGGGGAAACAATAATTTGTATTATGTCAGTTCGCATATCAATTATGTGAATTAAAGGTTACATTGCAAAATTTTATTTGTTTTTTTATTTCGATTTGACTAAACATCTTTTTTTGTTGTTCTTTGTGTGTTCATTTGATTTAGTATGACCTTGACTTAATTTTTTCACATTTCATAGATAACACCATGTGTATTGTTGGAGCGGTCGTGTTTGAGTCAATTGACACAGTTGGTGTAAACTATGATTACACTCAGTGTTTGAGTCAATTGACACGTGTTCGAGTTTCATCCTTATTCGCTTCAAATAACAAGCCTCTTAAGGTCAAGTTCAAAAGGCAATTTTTTTAATTTGATGGTTGTTTATTAGAGTATTTTCTAACAAAACAATATGTAACAGTGCAACATATATGCTTCTGTGGAAACATACTCGATGATTAACACATAGCGTAATCACCTAGTTATAAGACTTTTATCTTAACCTTTTTCTGACAAACCGAAATCAAAAGAATTAGGAATAATTAACATGATGATATCAATTAATGTCATTGTCTTCCTAGTTCACAACTAATACTATAAAGTAGTACAATGAAGCACAGTGGAATTACTGAAAGAAATCCGCATGTCAAAACAATAATATCTATCTACTTTAAAAGGTTTGAGACTTCATATAAAGTAGTCTTAAAATTTTTAAAAAAAATTTCTTTATTAAAAAATAACAGGTCATTTAGAAAATGTTGTTGACAATATTGGACAATAATTGTGATGAATTCGTACGTTTTGTAATAAAAGCAATGTAATAAAAGCCCTTTAATACAAAAGGTCTATATCACTTTAAGGCTTTTAAAAGCCCTTTAATAAAAAGGTCTACATAGTATTCATACATCACATATGTTACAACTGAAAATTTAGGGTCTTTTATGTGCACCTATTATTTTGTAACAACGCGTTTTATTTAAATACCCACAAAACACAAACAATTACACCACCACCCATAGTGAAACAACTCCACCGGATCTCTCCATCAGATGTTACACCACCACACCACAAGCATCTCCTCATCCACAGTTACACCGCAAACCATCGGTTGCTTGCATTATCATTGGATACCGCGCCGCATTGCGTGGGCGCCCCTAGTGATAGTTTATTAACCTTTTATATATGAAATGGCATTTCCACAACAATATGATAATTTTTAAGAAAGTTAAATCAACAAACTCTTTTGCTACAAGAAAGGAAACTTGCCGGTAACTAACCAGTTACATACGCGTGTCAACAAAGAAACAATCTAATTTCATTCATGTTGCTCGCTATACTAGGTTTTTTGTAGTACGGTAGTAGCCATTTAAACTCTAATCTACATCATGACACTTAAGACGTTTGTACCTTTGAGTCCGAATAATTTGTAATGAGTAGTAGAGAACTAAAACCCCAAAATTTATAACTTGATAAGTTTGTACCTTTGAGCAATTGAGCCCAATTATTTAGAATGTTGCTTTACTTGAGGAGTTGATCTTTTTTTTGCATTTGGTTAAGACTGACAAACCGTTTTTTAAACCAATGTCTACATTTCTAAGGGGTAAAACCAATATGTACATGCACCGAAAAATAGACTGAACTTTTTTATGTAAAGCTGTGCCCAAAGAGACTTAAAACATGTGATATAAAGATCTTGTTATCTGGTCTTCACGTTTTTCTCATACGCAAACAACTTGGTCGCAATAAGATCTTATAAGATACAAATTCTAACAGCATAAAAATAGAGAAACAACAATCAATTAATCTTTGACCTCGAAACGGTGTTTTGTTCTTTCTAAAGATGTGATCAACTCACAATCCTCGCATGCAAATAGGAGTATTCGATGTAGTTATGTTCTGTAGTTTTATATATAAACATGAAATCCCACATCGGAAAAAGATTGAAAGAAAAACTTGTATATATAATTAGGCGATAGCAACAATAATATGATGCTGGGCTGGTTCTGAGTGTACAAATTGTAACAAAATTCTCTCAGTATCAATGTCCAAACATTTTTTAGGCTTATCATTTTATTGTTAAGATGGTTCATTATGTGAATCCTTTATATAAATTAGTTGGAGCTATATAAGTTTGTCAAAAAGTAATATCTTCATTACCAGTTGTAACATATACATGAATTTAGTTCATTTAGATTCTTAATAGAACGAAAGTTACGCGGTTAGTCCACGTGACAAAGCAAGCAGTTTATACGAAAGTGTCGAGGAAATTTATTTTAAAAGCCAAAGGGAGATATAAGATCAATCCTAACTTTTAGGTCCCCTAATTTTTACAAACTTTGAAAACATATAATTATGTGATTTATATTGACGGTTTATACGACAGTGATGAGGCTTTAATTTTAAAAGCCAAA